>SJYQ01092254.1:66322-90168 GCA_006410935.1 Redunca redunca
GGGGCTCCAAAATCACTGCAGATGGTGACTGCAGCCATGAAATTAACAGACGCTGACTCCTTGGAAGAAAAGTTATGACCAACCTAGATAGTATATTCAAAAGCAGAGACATTACTTTGCCAACTAAGGTCCGTCTAGTCAAGGCTCTGGTTTTTCCTGTGGTCATGTATGGATGTGAGAGTTGGACTGTGAAGAAGGCTGAGCGCCGAAGAATTGATGCTTTTGAACTGTGGTGTTGGAGAAGACTCTTGAGGGTCCCTTAGACTGCAAGGAGATCAGTCCTGGGATTTCTTTGGAAGGAATGATGCTAAAGCTGAAACTCCAGTACTTTGGCCACCTCATGCAAAGAGTTGAGTCATTGGAAAAGACTCTGATGCTGGGAGGGAGTGGAGGCAGGAGGAGAAGTGGACGACCGAGGATGAGATGGCTGGATGACATCACGGACTCGATGGACGTGAGTCTGAGTGAACTCCGGGAGTTGGTGATGAACAGGGAGGCCTGGCGTGCTGTGATTCATGGGGTCGTGAAGAGTCGGACACAACTGAGCGACTGAGCACACACACGCGCAGAAATTGGTTGCGGTAAAGTCTGAGTTAATAGTCATGATTAAGTTTGTCCCTTGTCTTTTTTCCAGTGTCTATTAAAATGGGTCATAACCAGGTACAGTGTTGCCCCTTCCCGCCAGGACATTTGATTATGTCTGAAGACACTTTTGAGTCTCAGAACTGGAGAGGAAGGTGCTACTGGCATCTTGTGGGCAGGGGTAAGGGATACTGCTAAACATTTTACAATGCAGGAGACGGGGCATAGCAAAGAATTACCTGGCCCCAAACGGCTGTAGTGGCAACACTGAAAACAGCGGTCTGTTGGTATCTTTTTCTTTGTGCAAACCTCCCTTTTTAATAGCTATTCTTCTGTTTTTATTGATTGAGTGCTGTCTGTTTTCACTTCTTCTAGTTGGTTTTTTGGTGGGTTTTTTTTTTTTAGTATTTATTTGGCTGTGCTAGGTCTTAGCTGTGGCACATGGACTCTTCCATCTCCACTGCAGCATCAGGCATCAAGTTCCCTGACCAGGGATCGAACCTGGGCCCCTGGCATTGGGAGCACAGAGTCTTAGCCATGGGGCCACCAGAGAACTTCCATTTCTCCTAGTTTCTCGAGTTGCAGGTGGTTCACTTGCTTTCAGCCTTTGGACCTGAAGTTCAGAGATTCTTCTGAAAAGTGGCTAGGCCCTGGGTTTTGATAGCATGGGGCTCTCACTGTCCATGTCTTAAGAGCCTATAATCCAACGGTGACTCTCGAGCAAACGTTGTTTTAAAATATGTCCTACAGGTTTCCTTGGAAGCCCTTTCGTGAAACCACGTTAGCTTCATCAGTTTGAGTCACATCTGCTTGGTGAGCTCTGTCTCTTTGTAGTGGTTTCTACCATGATGTGTCTTGCCTAATACTGATATTTCTGATGCCTTGTAGCATTTTCCTAGAACACTGTCATTCTCCGCTTCTGTTTCATCTTTACTTGTGTACCTCAGACAGTAGAGAATCCGCCTGCAATGCAGGGGACCTGGGTTCAGTCCCTGGATCTGGCAGACCCCCTGGATAAGGGCATGGCCAGCCACCCCAGTGTTCTTGCCTGGAGAATCCCACGGACAGAGGAGCCTGGCGGGCCACAGCCCGTGGCGCCACACAGTTGGACATGACTGAACGACTAACACTTCCCTTTTCAAGAGTATTAAGCTGACTTTTAAAAAAAAGTGATTGACGTTTTTAGCAGGAAATTTAAGCCATTTGTACCAAACGTTTAGTTTGACTTTTACCTAATTTTCTGCTCTGTTGTGCCCCTTTTTTATCCTTGCTCCTCTTTTCTGGAAGGACTGAAAGCAGTCCTTCCCATTTCATTGCTTATATCCCGCATCTTATCCGGTTGCCTTTTTGTTGTTGTTCGGATGTACACGGTTCAAGTGTGACGGCTTGTGTCATCTGTCAGCTGGCTTTATTTTCTCTCCCACTGAAGGCGAGTCCAAGAGTGTCTGCTGGTCGCTCAGTCATGTCTGACTCTTCGCAACCCCGTGGACTGTAGTCCGCCAGGCCCCTCTGTCCATGGGATTCTTCAGGCAAGAATACTGGAGTGGGCTGCCATGCCCTCCTCCAGGGGATCTTCCCAACCCGGGGATCGAACCCAGGTCTCCAGCACTGCACGCAGATTCTTTACCCCCTGAGCCACCAGGGAAGCGAGTTCAAGTATGGGGTTTTATTTCAGCAATTTCTGTGGACCTCTGCAGGCACTCTTCCCATCGTGCAACCATCTGGTGTTGTCCGAGGAGTTGTGTGCTCATGTGGGCCTTTTTTTTCCTCCCTGAAAGCTTTAGGATGTTGTCATTCTTAGGCTTCGGACATTGTCCCACCCTGCCTCTAATTGAGCCATCTTAAAACCCATGTCTGAGGAATCCCCCGCAGTCCAGAACCCAGCACTGCTCCTGCCGGGGGCCCGAGTTCAGTCCCTTATCAAGAGATGACGATCCCCCAAGCCTCGCACAACCCAAAACAGCCTTTTAAAGACCCGTATCTGGTTTTGGTGTTGAAAGAATTATTTTCTCTGAGTCCGGGTTCTTGGGCTGGGCACGCCTTCCGATTCTGGCTCTCCCTGAGTGGTGGGTGGTTGCGTAGGTTTTCGTTTGGATGTGATCCGTCTGGAGTAGTCGTGGGAGAAGGAAGGGCGCGGTTTGGTGGTGATGTTCTGGGCATGGGGTCCTCTGCTCTCCGGGAACCTCCGTGTTCTTGGCGCCTTGGCGATGCTTCTCCAGCCTAAGCAGCCTCCCTTCCTAACGGCCCAGGAGAGTAGGCGCCTCTGCTGCTTGTTTAGCACAAGTAAGAGAAGAGTCACCCCGCCTGTTCTCCAGGTGGCTCATCAGCTGGAGAGCCGGAAAGCCGTTCCAGATATCCGCCACCTGCCCCCTCCGACCCTGACTGCTTCTAGGAAAGCTCTCATTTTCTCAGACAAGGTTTGGCCTGTGGCTTCCTTTCAGCCTGATTTTATCTCTGCTCCTCGGGAGTGTGCAAAAGTTCTGAGCCACGAATGAATCAGCGCACCTTCTTGTTCCACGGGTGCTTGTCTAGACCTCGGTGTCTTCCTGTCTCCGGGCCTTTGGTCAGAAGGGAAAGGCAGAGCCCGGGACTCAGACCGCCTCCTTGGTTGGATCTCTCTGCCGGCGTCCTAATGGACAAAACCCCTGAAGCCGCGACTCTTGCTTGTGTGTTTGCAGGAGACAAGCCGCACAAGTGTGAGTTCTGTGACAAGTGCTTCAGCCGGAAGGACAACCTGGCCATGCACACGCGCTGCCACACCAGCGTGAAGCCACACAAGTGCCACCTGTGCGACTACGCGGCCGTGGACAGCAGCAGCCTCAAGAAGCACCTGCGCATCCACTCGGACGAGCGGCCCTACAAGTGCCAGCTCTGCCCCTACGCCAGCCGCAACTCCAGCCAGCTCACCGTGCACCTGCGCTCCCACACGGGTAAGTCCCGGGCCTCTCTGCATCTCTGACCCCTCAGCGCTCATTTAGGTAAAGCATAGGCAGCGGAAATGACTCCAGGGTGTGAGTAAAGGAAACTGGAGCTTCTCTCTGGGTATGAAGGGTGTGGTTTCTCCCACGGGGACAACAGCTTCTAGTAGAACACTGGAAGTCTGACAGCTGAGTTTTCTAACTTGCCTGCACAGAATACAGCTGGGGGCGATTATCCAGTTCAACACGCAAGAAGCAAAGGGTGCATCTCAATAAAAGTCTGATGAATAAACTAGGTGTTTGTCATTCAACGTCAGCTCTGATTGTGTGGCTTAATTCAGAAACATGTAGCCACGTGTAAAGCGGCTGCCTGGTCGGGCTGGTGCGTAGCACAGGGTGCACAGCTGGTGCCCTGCGTTGGCCTGGAAGGGTGGGAAGAGCAGGGTGGGATGGAGGCTGAAGGGGGGATATATGTGTTCATACAACTGATGCACCCTGTGAAGCAATTATACTCCAATTAAAAAAAGAAACCTGTAGCAAAATTACCTGAAAGTAATCACAAATGTCTAGAAATTAGGCTTTGCAGAAAAGCTTGTCCCTCCCTGCGTGAGACCCTGTTGAAATAAGGAGATAGAAGCAACCAACCCATCCCAGTGCAGAAAGAGGGGGATTGGGAAGCCCATAAGGAGAGTCAGAAAATTAGAATTTCCAATGAATTCATGGCAAATGGCAAGCAGACCGGTATATACTGACATCCAAAATTGAGTCAAGAAACCTGTGTCCCAGCAGACAAGTGGGAGGCAGCCAAAGAGCTGGGAGCTAATCTTTGCAGCCAGCATCTGACTGCCTTGGGTGTTCTGACCTTGGAACTGATATAGGCTGCAGAGGTCAGAGGAGCAGCTGAAGCCTCTTGGCATGATGGCCCAAACTGTCGAGTAACAGGTAAAACCCAGCTAATGTCTCGTCCTTAAGCCGATCTCCTCTTCCTAACTGTGAAGTCTCATCTGTGGACTGTGAGTCATCTGCAGGAAATAAGTGGCATGAAATGTGCCAAGTCTAACAAAAATCCTGGAGACAACAGAGCACTTGCAGAGCTTACCAGAATTTCTCAGTTCTCATTGGTGTCAACCTACTGGCAAGGATATTGCGTCCAAGAAGAGCTCTGCTAGAAACGGTAGTCAGAGCAAAGCAGTGTGAACTGAAACTGGGGTTGCTGGCCATAAGGCCCAACTTTTCAGAGAGCAGGAAAAAAGCTGCAGAACTGACAATCAGAAGATAGAAGTCTGGTTTCTGACAAGGTCAGGAAGAAAAGAGAAGTGAGAAAATCAAGTGAAATAAAGCCGTTTCTCAAGCAAGGAGAGGTAGTGTGGCAAAGAGAAAGGCATCCTTAAACCTTTCAAGCTGAGGAACTAAACGTTGAAGCTAATGCTCGTTTTAGAGAGTGATGCTAGATGAGTCAAAATCACAACCAACAGGATGCAGGAGTTTGGGGAAAGGATGGTTGTGTAGGATGTGGAACAGTCTCATCTTTGCCTGTAATCAGCTGACAGGGGTGTTTAAAGTAACAGCCTCCAAAGAACTAAACTCTTCAGCCATCCCTCCAGGAAGTACAGAGGAGGCTATGGCATTTCGTGGTTTGTCTTCTCCTGCTGCTGCTATCTTCATGGGTTAACTTCATAAATAAAATTCAGTCCGTCAGTGTGAAACTGCAAAACTTTGATACAAGCCAGTTAACTGTTGTAATAATACAACTTACAGACAAAGTGAAAAGTAAAAAGTGTTAGTTGCTCAGTCGTGTCCAGCTCTTTGCAACCCCATGGACTGTAGCCCTGCCAGGCTCGTCTGTCCGTGGAATTCTCTAGGCAAGAAGACTGGAGTGGGTTGCCATTCCCTCCTCCAGGGGATCTCCAACCAAGGGGTCAAACCCAGGTCTCCCTCGTTGCAGGCAGATTCTTTACTATGTGAGCCAGGTGGGAAGTCCAAACCCCAAAGTGAGTGTGTTTATAAATCTTGATTAGAAACAGTTTTTTATCACATAACCACACATCTTCCTTCTGTGTCCAAATCTGGGATGTCAAGTGAGTTGAGATCTGAACCTGAAGTGTCATGAAGAGGGTGGATGTGGATGCCATGATGCTGTTTGGCCATGGTCGAATAATGTGACCTGTCTGAGCCTCAGTTACCCTATCTGTTAAAGTGGGGGTAGTGCTCACACATGGGATTGCCGTGAGTTAATACACAGTGTTCACAAGCGGTGCTGGTAGGAGGTGGCAAGGAACTGGAGTTTTAAAGACCCAGCTGTCTGCCACCAGGCATTCTGAACAGATGTTTGGGGGGAGCTCTGTGTTGCCTGCCTGCTCTAATGGAAACGCACCTTCCCGTTGCCAGGGGACACCCCCTTCCAGTGCTGGCTCTGTAGCGCCAAGTTCAAAATCAGCTCGGACTTGAAAAGGCACATGATCGTGCACTCGGGGGAGAAGCCTTTCAAGTGCGAGTTCTGCGACGTGCGCTGCACCATGAAGGCGAACCTGAAGTCGCACATCCGCATCAAGCACACCTTTAAGTGCCTGCACTGCGCCTTCCAGGGCCGGGACCGGGCCGACCTGCTGGAGCACAGCCGGCTGCACCGGGCCGAGCACCCCGAGAAGTGCCCCGCCTGCAGCTACTCGTGCTCCAGCGCGGCCGCCCTGCGCGCGCACAGCCGCGTGCACTGCCCCGACCCGCCCTTCAAGTGCGGCTTCTGCAGCTTCGCCACCAAGCGGCCCAGCAGCCTGGCCAAGCACGTCGACAAGGCGCACCGGGACGAGGCCCGAACGGAGAACCGGGCCCCGGCCGGCCGGGAAGGGCCGCCCGTGGCCAAGATCGTGACGCACAGGGCCTTCCGCTGCGAGACGTGCGGGGCGGCCTTCGTCAGGGACGACTCTCTGCGGTGCCACCGGAAGCAGCACAGCCACCACGGTGAGAGCCAGAGCTCGGGCCTGGTCACCTTCCCGCCCGAGAGCGGCGCCCCCGGGCAGCTGGGCGCGCTGGTCTCCGTCGGGCAGCTTGAGGCGCCCCTGGAATCCGGCCAGTGCCTCTAGCTCCCCCAGAGAGGGTGGCCAGCCGGCCGGATCTCCGGACGCAACGCCGCTGCCCAGCACTCAAGCCAGGCCGGACTCCCCCGCTCCGGGGACGCCTGCTTCCACCCTGGGGCCTGCAGACGCCACGGCTGCGGTCACCGTGGTGTGAGGGCAGGCGCCAAGGCAGCCCTAGGGAGACACTTCCCCCCAACCTCACCCCTTGTATCTCTTCCCTCCAAGCATCGTCTAAGCAGGTTTCCTTGGTTCCGAGATCAGAGGGTCCGCTGAGCACTGCTCTATCCAATAGGGATAGTTCCCTCACGATGGATTCCAGTTCTAAAACTGATCCGCCCCTAATGGGATTATGAAACAAACGAATTAGACCACGTGGGAAAACTACCACTACACTGATCAGTCGGGCAGGTTAAGGGGCAGTATGTGGAGGGTCGGGTGGCCGGAAGAGTTCTACTTCTTAACCTGGGTGGTGGTTTCTAAGAGTATCCGCCTTATATGTTTTCTGTGTGGTTCCTTTTATCTGTTGTCTTATAATAAAAAGGCAAGCTCGTCTGTAGAATGATGTCAGCGGGACACTCCGTTTTTGTGGTCACAGTGTGGGGTTCTCCAGTGCCCTCCACCTGGTGCTAATTTCAGTGTAAATGCACCTACGATTTCTGAGTGTCTTCGTGCCAAAGTGAAGCAAAATGCAGTTTGATCTGTAGGTGGCACCAGAGATTAAGCTAACACTAGCTCAGCCAGTACCTGTGTTGTGAAACTCGAGCTTTGTGTATCTGTGTTCATAAAAAGAGAGCACCGGCCCAGTGGGTCCTGGGCTTCGTTGTGGGACATGGCGATGCGTGGAAAAGCCTGGGACTAGCGTCTTTCATCATAGTAAGCACTTGGTGTTTGCTGAACCAACGAATAAGGGAAATCCCTAGCCCCTTGTAAATGGACATTTAACTTGACCGAAAACTTAAGAGGTCTTGGAATGCCAGCAGATATATAATTTATCCAAAGTTTCTTTCTTCTTCAGATACAGTCTTTGTTTAATACAGATTCTTGTGTGCCCTCATCAAACTAAATATCTGGGCCTTTGAAACACTGAATAGATCCATTGTTTGTTATAAACTAGGAACAGGGATGTGAAAACAAAATTTTAATAGATTGTAAAAGTGACTATTTCACTTATGAAACAGAGACACAGCTTATTTTAGAAGGTTACTTTGAACACATCTGATTCCATTTGGCTCAAAGCCAAGCGATAACGACTGTAAGAAAAAAAGATAGAAACGATGGCAGAGAATTAATCCTTTTTTGTTTTAGAGCTATCTTCAGTTGTTCAGAACTGTTTCATTCCTGGTTACTGGTGCATTGTACAGATTCTATTATCACTTTTTGCTGTTTGTCATGAGTCTTATCTGTGTTTCTGTTCTGGTAACAGAAGGGCTGTTGACGTTTCAAGTGGGAACCCATAGATTGAAATCATATAAGCGTTCCTTGTACTTCTGGTGTCATAGCTCTTCAGAGAAACAGGGACAATATCAGCCTCTTTAGAAGGCATTTCTTTTCACAGTTGTATGGGCATCAAGGGTCTTGGATCCACACTGGTATTACCTAGCAAATTTGGATCCCCAGTAGAGTGGAGATTAGCAAAAAGCTTGAAACCAGATAGTAAGGATTTGAGGCTTTATGAAGCCATAAGGGCTCTTCCGTGACTAAACTCTCTTCACAAAAGCAGCCAGACTGTCTGTGTTCGAACAAAACTTTATGAAATGAGGATGAGACTTAAAATATACTGCTGTCACCAAATGAAACTGGAAACAGCCACAGTAGTTAAGAGGCCCTGAATTGGTTTCTGCACCCAGCTCTGTTTTGCAGGGTGCACATGGATCTCAAAGGAGACGTTGATTAATGAACATTCGCAGTTTGACATCACATGGACCAGGGGCTGGTGAGCTTTTTCAGTAAAGGGCCAGACAGGAAATATCTTGGACTTTGCTAGCCTCGGTCTCTATTCAACTCTGTTCACCTCCGTAGCGCAATCACTCAACTCTGCCATTGTCATCGAAGCAGCTGAAGATAACAGGTAAGTGAATGGATATAGCCGTGTGCCAATAAAACTTTGTTTACAAAAAGCAGGCCATGATTTGGAGGGCTGTCTTTTGCTGATTCCTGACCTGGGCTGTTGAGTGCAAGCAACAAGGTAATTGATATGTCAAAACACAAGACACAAAGAATGCAAAGTTTCCTGGGGTCCCTTTATGCCGGTACAGTTTCATGCAAGAGGTTCAGTTCAGTCATTCGTGTCTGACTCTCTGCGACGCCATGGACTGCAGCACGCCAGGCTTTCCTGTCCATCACCAACTCCCAGAATCTGGTCAATCTCATGTCCATCAAGTCGGTGATGCCATCCAACCATCTCATCCTCTGTCATACCCTTCTCCTGCCTTCAGTCTTTCCCAGCATCAGGGTCTTTTCAAATGAGTCAGTTCTTCACAACAGGTGGCTGAAGTATTGTGAATTCAGCATCAGTCCTCCCAAAGACTATTCAGGACTGATTTCCTTGCGGATGGACAAGTTTGATCTCCTTGCAGAGACAGGTTAAATTCCAGGTTGTGTACATGTGTGGTAAGTTGCTTTAGTCATGTCTGACTCTTTCTAACCCTATGGACTGTAGCTCACCAGGCTTGTCCATGGGATTCTCCAGGCAAGAATACTGGAGTGGGTTGCTGTTTCCTTCTCCAGGGGATCTTCCCAACCCAGGGATCGAGTTCTTTACCACTAGCACCACCTGGGAAGCCCAAGTTCCAGGTTATGAGTGAAAGTCGCTCAGTCGTAACCAACTCTATACAGTCCATGGAATTCTCCAGGCCAGAATCCTGGAGTGGGTAGCCTTTTCCTTCTCCAGGGGATCTTCCCAACCTAGGGACTGAACTCAGGTCTCCCGCAGGTGGATTATTTACCATCTGAGTCACCAGGGAAGCCCAAGAATACTGGTGTGGGTAGCCTATCCCTTCTCCAGTAGATCTTTCAAACCCAGGTGTCCCACATGGCAGGCAGATTCTTTACCAGCTGAGCTAACCCTAACGGACTGGGAAATGCTAAGTCCTTTGGATGTCTATTTAGTGCAGCTATAAAATGTCCAGTGAAGAATTAAAAAATCAAGGAGATACCCTCTTGCTTTCCTCTGCTTAAGACTTCCTGCTGCCTTCTAAACAGTGTGGAATATGAATTCATTTGTTCCTGTGTTTAATTTTTTAAAAAGAATGAGCCTCAATTCCTGCTGCTATGTTGGTGTGAGTCCTTACTCTGAGCCAGGCACTGTGATAAGAACTTGACCTGTGTTGACTCATCTCCTCCTATCAGTTGCTATCCAGAGCTGGAGCTAGGTTGAAACTAGCCTAGGGCACTCAAAACTCAGCGATCACATGTTTTAAAGCAATCTAGTTTTTAAATTGGCAAACTATGGCCTACAGGTCAGCTGCTTTGTTGGTTTTTACATTGTTCTTTTTTTTAAGTTTTATTAGAAGTTAGCCTGGGAATTAAGGCAGGACTTGGTCCTGTCTTTAAGATTGTGATGTTTTTGTTCATTGTGGATTTTCTGTGTTGTTTGGTTTTTAGAAAAATTGCATTAAAATACTTTCCTTGATGAGTGAG
The DNA here is from genome assembly GCA_006410935.1 of Redunca redunca. Lineage (NCBI taxonomy): Eukaryota > Metazoa > Chordata > Mammalia > Artiodactyla > Bovidae > Redunca > Redunca redunca. The sequence continues at coordinate 76,536 of SJYQ01092254.1, forward strand.
ATTTTGGGCACCACTTTCCGTTTGCACTGAAGAGGTATGCCTCAACCGCCTCACCCTCGTCCCTGCCTCTTGTCCAGATGCAGAAACTGAAGCGTGAGGGTGATGGAACTTCTAGAACAGAGTTGGGTTTCAGTCTCAGGCAGAGTAGCTCCCGAGTCCACATTTTTAGCCAAAGAACTGGGCTGGCTCTCCAAATTTAAACTTTATATTTTGTTAGAGTAATAAGCTGAGCTGAGTAGGGCGATGACGGACTCATCCAAAATGGAGCCTTCTTTTGTTAAAAGGTGTCGGGGTTGAGGAGGAAAGGGGTCAGAACAGCCCTGCTCTGGCACTGCTGTGTGGCCGACATCCAGCCAGAGTTTGCACCTCGGATTCTCTGTCTCTTCATGGAGTGCTCAGCTGCTTCAGTCATGTCCAGCTGTTTGCAACCTCAGACAGTAGCCCACCAGACTCCTCTGTCCACCGGATTCCCCAGGCAGGAATACTGGAGTGGGTAGTCGTTCCCTTCCCCAGGGGGTCTTCCCAACCCAGGGGTCAAACCCTAGTCTTCTGTGGTGCAGAGTCTTTACCCGCTAAGCCACCTAGGAGGCCTTTCGCTTATCTGTAAAATGGGCCGTTTCAGGCATTTGGCTTAATGGTAACGTCAACAGGTTTAAAACAGCAAAGCAAAAATCGGCTCACCTGTGTCTTTTTCTCATTTATTTTGTCGGAGCTGGGGCCTGGGGATAACCAAGAACTAGTACTGTGACCTTATGACTTTGGGCATCATGGTTTCTGTCTTACTTCCCACCCCACCCCATATCTGCAACATGTGGTCCAAAAATGGTGGCAACTGAAGCTCCAGCCAGGGTAGGAGGAGGCCTCCCCTTAGCACCGCAGAAGGCTGCACATAAGCTACCTGGCAGGTCATACGCCATGGCCGTCGCAAAGGGTGCCAGGAAATCGTGGCGCTAGAGTAGCTCTGCCGAGTCAAAACCTGGAAGGAGATGCTGGGTCACGTGTATCCTCTGCCCGAGCGGTCATGCAGCGTTCTCGTGGGGCTGGAGAGGACTTTGCTGTGAGACGCCTGGCATTGGCCTTGCACACCCAAGGTATCCTACGCAGCAATGTCTGCTTTATCAGGCCTTCACTGGGGCTCCCTCTGCTCTCTGCTGCTCTTTGTGATACTGGCCCATGGTGTCCTTCCAAGGTTTCCTGTCACTCTGGTCTTCTGGGTCCAACTGGCTCCGGGCTGAAGTACGTGGGAAGCTCTCGGGTCACGGAACCTGCCTCTGCAGGGAGGCCGTGGGCAGTGGGAGCTTCTAAGGTTGTGCACGTGATGCTGACGTGCAGCCAGGTGGGAACAGCTGCCCCAGTGAATAAGCAGGGCTGTCTTCACGGATGTTTGCCACCTGTATGGTCCCGGCGGGCCCCACACTCGGGTACCCGCTCTGCTGACGCTGTTCTGTAATTCTTAGTTTTTGAACCAGGGGTCCTGAGTTTGCATTTTGCATCAAGCCCAAATTACATAGCCAGTCCTGTGAGGAAAGGAAAGATGCCTAGGGAGCCAGTGTACATTACTGGTACAGAAAAGGTCTCAACCTTTGTGACCAATACTTCTGTCTGGAGTCGGCCAGCCAGGGCTCCAGATACGAGGGGAAAAGCACCATGAATCATGATGGTCTAGAATTTCCCTACACAATTCCATTCAGATGTTACAATGAACGCCATTTGCATTTGTTATTACGAACAAAGCTGGTTTTCGGAAAAGTTAAACCTGCTCAGTGCAGCTGGTACAGGAAAGTCAAGCCCACGTGTGGAGATTCCTGGGCCTGTGCGTTACTTGCAGCTTAGGCGGGGCTGTCTTCCACCGGCAGAAGTGGGGGAAGTGGGGAGGGAGCCATTTGAGTTCTAAGTGTCGAGGCCGGAAAAGGACACGATCTTTTGCAAGAACGGTGAGGTCTGTAGTTGGCTTGGAAAATATTCTGAATATGGGTATTACTGGATAATTGGAAAATGCCCCTAGGCTATGTGTCCACATGCTACGGGTAAGTATTGCAGGAATGACTGATGTTACATTCCCCCAGCTCAGGCAGGTTACAAAACGGTTGAGCAAATTTTGCTTCGATACTGATCTTGATGATAACCACACCTGAACTCCCAGCAGTGTGTCAGGCCCCCAGAGCCCACACTCAGCCACTCTCAGAGGCCACTTAGATAGGATCTCATTTATGTCTCACACCTTGAGATGCTTCGGTTTTAATAGAGAAGAAAATGAAGGTAAAGAATCCAGGTCCAGCACGGGAATCAGAACCTGTATTCGTGTCCTCTGAGTGGAACTCCTCTTACCTACCACCACCTGCTCGAGAGACCTAATGCCAGTTTTCTTCATTGCTTTTGGAGTCTTGAGTCCCTTTGTCAGTCCAGCCAAGTCTATGAATCCTCTCTTTGAATGACGTTTAAGAAAATAAAGCAAAATATATAAGCTTGCAGAGGAAAACTATTGAAATCGTTACCAAAATATTTCTTGGCTTAAGTGCATTTGATTAGCATTATATTAAAGGTTGTAGCAGCAGCCCTCTAGCATAACTATCATTTATAGTCAGCCTTGGGCTTTCCATGTCCACAGTTCCTCCATGGATTCAACCAACTGCAAGGTGTAGTCCTGTAATAATTTACTATTGAAAAACAAAAATCTGTGTGGGCCACTTATGTGGCCCAGTGCATTTCAAACCTATGTTGTTCAAGGGTCAATCAACCACAATCTTACTTTGAACGAGAGATGCTCATAAATGTTATTTCAAGATAGTTACAGCAACCGGGATGTTATATGAAACTTGGAAGATAGGAAGCGTGTGAATGTAGTTGTGTCCCGCCTTTCGGCCACCCCACAGACTGTCGCCCGCCAGGTTCCTCTGTCCATGAGATTGCCCAAGCAGGAATACTGGAGTAGGTTGCGATTTCCTCCTCCAGGGGATCTCCCTGGCCCAGGATTGAACCCTCATCTCCTACACTGCAGGCAGATTCTTCACCACTGAGACGCCAGAGATATATGAAAATTACTAGTCTCTTTTGTTGACCCAGTCACTGGTCCTGGCAATGCTTCTGTGTTCTGGTACCTACATCCCAAACTGACAGGCGCTCAATTTCAGTTAGAGGTGAGTGAAATAAGATTCATCTTCTTTCCCATGCAAATCCCTGGACCTTAAAAATTCTACCCATGGTCCCTTGGTTAAGACCTCTGTGCTAATGGAATTTCTGGGGTCTGATTTTCTGGGTAAAACTGGAACTTGCAGTTATTTCCATCATTATTAGGTCTAGTAGCATCCGCGCTTAAACATTTACCCCTGCTTCACCCCACCCCAAAGAAAACCGTACATCAGAAGGGATTCACCAAACAGGGCTCTTTGTAGTAGTACCTATGTACAGCGCTTTTCCAGCAAGCTCTTAAGATGGCTCAGTCCTCACCCGTTAGTTTGAGGGACGTTGGCTTATAGAAAACAGACACTGTATGTTCGTCAAGCAATTCTGAAATTCCCAAGGCATTACAGACACCCAGGTGCGCTCGCTGTAACACCTGTTTCTTGCAAGGTCACAGCAGGCTGGCTTCAGCCTAACACGGAAGGCCTTTTACCCAAGCCCGAGAGCATAACACATGAGTAACAACAGCAGATGATTCTAGTATTCAGCCCAGGGTCGTCTACTCACTCGTCTTAGGCATCCCAAGAGGGAAAGGGCTATCTCAGCTGTATTGGTGGTCACTTTCATCTGCAACCATCTACCTTCACTTTTTTTCTTTTTCTTTTTTTTTTTTGTAGTTTTGATAAATGATCCCTTTGGATTTAAAAGAAATTCATGTCCTGTGTGTAATTCTTTCCAAACGCATAGACATCTCTGGATTTGGAGAGGAACTGGTTATCTCTGCCTCTTTGTCAGTTGTGAATTTGTCCCTTGTTGCAAGAAGACATTTCTAACAGCAAGACCTGAGGGAATTGATGGTGCAGATGTCGTTTGGAAATGTTTTGTCTTTAAAAGAAAAATCTTTATGCCAGATACTCATTTCTCTCCTGACTCTAGCCTCATCTCCAGCCCAGAGGCAGACTTTTTCTGTAAAGCTGGTAGGAAATATTTTAGGTTTTGCAGGCTGTACAGTCTCTTGCAACTGCTCAGCTCTGGCCTAACAACACAAAAGCAGCCAGGGACGGTACTTAAAAGAAATGTGTGTCGTTGTGTCCCTGCAACGCTTTACAGACACCAAAATTTGGATTGCATGTAATTGCACATCACAAAATATTTTTAAATTTATCAACCATTTAAAAATCTAAAAACTGTTCTTAGCTCGTGGGGTGTACAAAAGCAGCTCATGGGTTACTATGAGAAACACTGGGCAAAGTACATAGGGATCTCTCACTGTAACCTTTACAACTATACATGGATCTTCAGTGATCTCAGTACAAATTTTAATTTAAAAGACAAACTAACAGGCAGTTGGCTGGATTTAGCAACCACCCCCCTAGGCTGTGGTTTACTACCCCTGCCAGTGAGAACAGCTTATGAAAATATGATGCATAATTTGAAACTGCTCTATTTCTGAAATTGTTTTTGACATGAATGGAATGCTTGAGTAGGACTTTTTTCTGACATGGGTTGTCCCCAAATATTGGTTTTATATTACAGTTGAAATACAAAGGCCTTAGCTGTTAGCTGTTAGAATTAAAGATTCTAGTATGGTTTGAGTATGTTGATAAGTAAATTTGCATTTGTGAAATGTTCACTTAATTAAAAAGCTCACCATATCCTCTCTTGAAATATGAAAGTCATTTATAAGAAGTCCTGCAGTCCTAAAATGTCTTCTTTTAAAATATACATATTGTTTTTTAATCAAGCAATACCAGCGGATGTACAGTGAAAAGTCTCTTTCCCATCACAGCCCCTCATTTTCCCTTTCAATAGGCAGTCACCATTAGCTGTGTCTATAAATTCTTTGGTTTAAAATTTTGTCTTCGGGAGTTTCCTGGCGGTCCAACTGTTAGGACTTCATGCTTTCACTGCTGGGGGCCCGGGTTCAATCCCTGGTTGTGGAACTAAGATCCTAAAAGCTGCAGGAAGTGGCAAAAAAATAAATGAATGATGCCTCATGGCTGTCTTTTGGCTGCCAAAAATCATAATTATAGTAGCTACCTGGGCCAGATGTGCTCTGAACCTCTCAAGGTCTTGACCACCGGCAGCAACTCTCCATTGTAGGTGATGCTGGCCCCATGCTCCACACTAAACTCTTGGAGGCACAGTGATTGGGCAGCAGCGGGTCGTGGTGTCTGTGTGATTTTATGAAATCTCCTGATGCCAAGTGGCTGTTGGTACAGGGCTTGAATGAGACATTCGAAAGATGAGCCACTTTCTGGTATTGAAAGTGTTAGAACTGTCACTGGGGTTCTCTTAGTACAAAAGCAGTATGTGGTCACTGGAGGAAATGGAGAAAAGCAAAATAAAAATTAGCCTGTACTGTCAGGAGCTGCTAGAAACTAAAAGAAGCGAAGAGGAATATTCCCCTAGAGCCTCCAGGGAGCTCGGCTCCACCAGCACCTTGGGTTTGGACTTCTGGCCTCCAAACCTCTGAAATAATACTTTTCTGTTGCTGTAAGCCAGAAAAAAATGAACCCGTGCTTCAGCCATTGCAACACCTTGAGGTTGGGACACCTCCACCCAAAGGCAGGTGAGGAAGTTTCCACTGTCAGTGCTGTGATAAAAGGCTTTGCAGAGGACTGTGGAATGCATCCTTATCTTCTGCAGATGAACTCTGAGTAGAGCACAGTAGTTAGGAGCCCGGAGGCTGCAGTCCTAGCGTCTGGTTTGAATTCTGGGTCTGTCGCTTTATTAGCTGCATGGCCTTGTCATATTAGTTGAGACCCTCTATGCCTCATTTTTCAAACCTGTAAAATAGACGTAGTACCTACCTCATAGAGTTGTCATGAGAGCTAAATAAGTTATTCTACGTAAAAGAGCTAGGACAGTGCCCGGCATGTGCCAAGCCCCAGATCAGACTCACTAACTAGAATTTATACTTTTTAATGAGCCATTAAGAGCTGCCAACAATTCTCAAATATCCAGGAGTTTCCTTAATCCTCAAGTCAAATACGTGTGACTTTAGGATGCATCATATATGTTGCATATTGGGTTTACTTGGTTAATAGTAACTCCCGATGCACCTACTTGAATTAGAACAAACCTGCACAGACCTTGTCCTCGTGCTCTTCTGTTTGGTCAAATACAAAACTCCTCTCCTTTGAAAATAAGTGGACAAGGGACTTCCCTGGTGAGCTAGAGGCTGAGACTCTTCACTTCCAATTCAGGGGACCCAGGTTCAATCCCTGGTCAGGGAAGTGAATCCCACATACCAAAGCAAATATCAAAGAGCTCGCGTGCAGCAACTGAAATCTGACACAGTTCAAATAAATAAAAATATTTTTTTAAGGAAAAGAAATGGACATAATAAAGTGAACACAATAGAATAGAAATCACCTATTCATTTTAAACAAAATTCAACTCCATGGCCAGTTAGTGAGGAAAGAGAATTCTTATGCCCTGCTAAGAAGAGATTGGGTTGGGGGGCACCAATTGGGTGATATCGACCAAAATATTAAAATGTCGGTTCCCTTTGACCCAGCAATTACAGAAATTTCTCCTGTGGACTTAAGGAAGCAAATGAGTGTTTACAGAGTTGTTCAAAGCAGCGTTGTCCATGAGAGCAGTTAGAAGGATACAACCAAATGTCTTGAGAACGGGACTGTCAAATGATATAGTCAGGCGGTCATGACCACACATTACTTTTAAAAAAAAAACACAACTTCCTGGTGGTCCAGTGGTTAAGAATCTGCCTGCCGATGCGGGGGATGTGGGTTCTATCCCTGGTCTGGGAAGATGGTATAAGCCATGGGCAACTAAGCCTGTGTGATGAAACTACTAAGCCCAAGCTCCCCGGCGAGAGGACCACCGCCAGGAGAAGCCGCAGCTCGAGAAAGCCTGGGCAGCAAAGACCCAGTGCAGCCAAAACATTTTTTAAAAAAGCTGCAGTGTGTGTTGACAGGAAAGTAGCTGAAGGTCAATTATTAACCGAAAAAAAAAATTGCAGTTTAATCCCCCTTGGTGTTTTAAATAGAGATTGTCTTAAAGGATATGAAATAACTTGAATGGTGGCCGTCTTCTGTAAGTGAAGCAGACGTGGGAAAGAGGTTTTATGACTTTAATAAAATCTAGTCTGTTGGGCTTTTTACAGCAAGTGAATATTAAATTAATGAAAAAAAAATAGATTTTACCTGCCAGATTCTCATCCACTTTGCCAGTTTGTTGACTTTGATGTCCATGTTCTAAATATAAATATACACACTGATTTAAAATGTAAAATCCTTTGAAATTTAAAAATTCTGTGAGCATTTCATCCCTTGTGTTTTACACACTCTGCCTCCACACCCGTCTCCTCCACCCTCCTACCCACCTTTGGACACTTTTTAATCTTATTTTCTGGAAAATACTTGGATAACCAAATAAAAAGTACTTTATAATGCCACTTATGAATTGCACAGAACTTCTTTCAAAATATGAGCCTGGAAAAATTTATCACCTTCATGGGTTTGTTATTTTCTGGCATTCTAACTTCAGAATAAAATAGGAATTTACATAATTAAACCAGTAATTTCAGCAACTGACCTTGTTTTTTGCCAAAAAGAATCCAGTTACCAAGTAGATCTGTTCTTTTATTTCATCTGCAACTCACTTTCCAGTCTTGGGCTTTCCTTTAACAATATTCTCAAAGAACGTGACCACACCTCTGAAGAACAGGGAATACTATGCTGGGGACAATGCAATGCATGATTGATATTTCACACCAAAAAAAATAGTGATCTTAATTTTTTTTTAATTTAAAACTGTTGTAATACATTCTATCATTTTTATCATATAAATTAAATTCATGCTTATAGAAAATTTGGAAAACACAAAATAATACGAAAGTAAAATTACCTGTGTGTGCTCAGTCTTGTCTTTGGCACCTGCCAGGCCGCTCTGCCCATGGGATTTCCCAGGCAGGGATACTGGAGTGGCTTGCCTCCTCTGGGGCATCTTCTCCACCCAGGGGTCAATCCCGGGTCTCCTGTGTTTGGCAAGTAGATTCCGTACAACCAGTGCCACCTGGGAAGCACTTTATTACCTATAATTTAGTTACAAATCCACAGGCATCAGTTGCTAACATTGTGCTCTATTTTCTTAGTCTTTTGCTCTGCTTAGTATGTTTTTACATCATTAATATAATATAGTAAGTATACACATATATTAAGTATACACACACTAATACTATATTATATTAATGATGTAAAACCATACTAGGCAGAGCAAGACTAAGAAAATAGAGCACAATGTTAGCAACTGATGCCTGTGGATTTTAATCGGAGAAGGCAATGGCACCCCACTCTAGTACTCTTGCCTGGAAAACCCCGTGGACGGAGGAGCCTGGTGGGCTGCAGTCCATGGGGTCACTGAGGGTTGGACACAACTGAGCGACTTTGCTTTCACTTTTCACTTTCATGCATTGGAGAAGGAAACGGCAACCCACTCCAGTGTTCTTGCCTGGAGAATCCCAGGGACGGGGGAGCCTGGAGGGCTGCCGTCTCTGGGGTTGCACAGAGTTGGACACAACTGAAGTGACTTAGCAGCAGCACACAATAATATGTAATAATATACGTGTATATATGTGTATATAATATACACTTTGTATATAATATAATAAGTGTAATATATATTAATGTCTGCACAATTTGAAATTTTTATTTTCCCCTCTTTGTAACCTGTTACTTACTATTACTCCCTTGGTGGACATTTGGGTTTCTTTTCATTAAAAATAATACATAAAGCTCTTTCCATATATAGGATTTTCTTCCATTCAGTTCGGTCGCTCAGTCGTGTCTTGACTCTCTGCGATCCCATGGACTCCAGCACGCCAGGCCTCCCTGTCCATCGCCAGCTCCTGTAGTCTACTCAAACTCATGTCCATCGAGTTGGTGATGGCATCCAACCATCTCATCCTCTGTCGTCCCCTTCCCCTCCCGCCTTCAATCTTTCCCAGCATCAGGGTCTTTTCCGGTGAGTCAGTTCTTTGCATCAGGTGGCCAAAGTATTGGAGCTTCAGCTTCAGCATCAGTCCTTCCGATGAATATTCAGGACTGATTTCCTTTAAGATTGACTGGTTTTCTTCTGTTAGATTCCCAAAAATTGAATTACTAGGTCAAAGGTCATGAATATATTTAAGGCTTTCACTGAACATTGCCAAATTGCTTTCTACAAAGATTGTACCAGTTTATCCTCATCAGTAATACTGAAAAGCCAAGTTGGCTTTCCCCTTCTCCAAACTGAGCATTATTTTGTTAAGTACTGGGCTAATTTAGATAAGCTGATTGTCATTATTGCATTAGTAACTTTAATGGCATTAGTGGAGGACTTTTTAAAAAATCCATCCATGATCATATTTTTGTGTAGTTAAGTGATGTGTATTAAATTTTTAAACAGCAAAAAAAATCATAAGTGTCATGTCAGACTCCGAGACCTCATGGACTGTAGCCCGCCAGGCTCCTCTCTCCGTGGGATTTTCCAGGCAAGAATCCTAGAGTGGGTTGCCATTTCCTTCTCCAGGGGATCTTCCCAACCCAGGGGTCGAACCCATATCTCCCGTATTGCAGGCAAATTCTTTACCGTATAAGTCACCAGGGAAGCCCTGATTAAATTTTAAATGGCAAAAAAATATCATAAGTGTCCTGATGACCAGATACCAATTTGCAAATATCAAATCCACCAACCTCTTGATCCAGCAGCATCATGAACACCGTATAGAAATAAAATCATTTGAAATTTCACATTTAGCACATAATTCCTATAGTAACCAGTAAGAAGAATTATTAAAAATCTGGACTTTGCTCAAGAATGTTGGGAATTTATATGATGTGCCTTTATTTGTTTAATCAATATTAAATACCACTTGTATATAAATCTTAGATCTCAGCAAATGCTGTAACTTCTAACTGGACAAGGACTTTCATGATGACCAAGAGCTGACAGCATAATTGGTTTTTTGGTGATGACTGCTTGAAAATTGCCAGGCAGGGGACCATTTCCAATTGATTATCTTTCATTGCTAATAGCTTCACAGACTGTTTCTGCTGCTAAGTCACTTCAGTTGTGTCTGACTCTGTGCGACCCCATAGACGGCGGGCCACCAGGCTCCCCCATCCCTGGGATTCTCCAGGCAAGAACACTGGAGTGGGTTGCCATTTCCTTCTCCAATGCATGAAAGTGAAAAGTGAAAGCGAAGTTGCTCAGTCGTGTCCGACCCTCAGCGACCCCGTGGACTGCAGCCCTCCAGGCTCCTCCTTCCATTGGATTTACCAGGCAAGACTACTGGAGTGGGGTGCCATTGCTTTCTCCGCAGACTGTTTCTACTCCTATATTTAAATGTGACTCTTGAAAGCTGAACGTAACAGTGATCAAGGAAAGGGGATGTGATGGCCACCACACACACAAAAAAAAATGCAGAGCTTTGCCAGATTTTCAGTAACTGAGGGCAACCTAGAAATTGGAAAAAAATGCTGCAACTGACAAAGGGGGCAGATGGAAGGAAGCAATTCCTTAAATTTTGACATATTTAAAAGGAAGGAAAGAAGAATGCTTATCTAGTATTTTAAGGGCTACTTCTGTGCTTTCATTTCTGTATCATTTAATTATTTGGGAAAAGATTCAGGGTTGCTGTAAAAGTAGCTTAAAAGCTGAGAGAGGCTGTCCTTGGTGGTCCAGTGGTTCAGAATCCAGCTTGCAATGCCGAGGACGTGGGTTCAGTCCCTGGTCCGGGAACTGAGATCCCAGCTGCTGTGGAGCAACCACGTGTGCTCCAACTGCTGGGCCGAACGAGAGTCCATGTGCCGAAACAGAAGCACCAAAGTCCCGACACAGCCAAGTAAATAAAATACACATTAAAAAGGAAAAGCTGAGGACATCCTTGGTGGTCCAGTGACTAAGATTCCATGCTCCCATTTGCCATATGGTGATTTTCAAATTCTATCATTCTTTTCTCGTGTGTCAGTAGGAATTTCTGTAAGGAGGCACTGTCCTACCTCCCCATGTATTTATTGACTCATACTGTGTATTTTTCTCTTAGTTTGTTCAAATTGCTCTAGGTTTGGCGACTGGGAGGTCTTTCAGTTTGGCTCCTGTGTCCTTTCAGCATGGTCCCCTGGCGTTTTAAGCACGTCCTTACTTTCTGGTATCACACATTCCAGGTGCCTCTTGAGTATCCCCCGCCCCAGCTCTGAGATGGACTGTTTCTCAGAGGGGCTCTGGTTCTTTTCAGTGGAGAAGTGTATTGAATCCTGATCTGTGCACTAGTGTGTCCACTGCTGCCAGGCTGTCTCTAGACTGTATCTTGCGTCTTCCCACCCCATCCCTCCCACCACCCCCCTGGTACAAGTCGTCACCACATTTCATCCAGATAACTGCCTCTTTATGCCCCCCCCACCCCAGTCCTGCCTTCCTCCAAGCCCCTCCAAACAGTAGCAAAAATATAATTTTAAAACATTAGCTGGAAGACAAAACAGTAATACCCAAGCCATTAAACTAAGTCAAGGACCTTTAGTTCTTCCTCGAGGGCTGTAGCTGGTGTTCTGAGCCGTGTCCTTTGAGCTGTTTTACAGGTAATGAAGCCCCTACCAGGTGGGGGATGTTAACTTATGCTGTCCAGAAGTACATGGACCCCCCTTCCCAGACCAGTTGGAACCAGAAGGTTGATGATGCTGACTCACAATTACTTTACCATCAACCAATCAGAAGAAAGTCCATGAGCGATCACACTATGAACCATTTCTATAAAACTCCTCACTACTCCCTCCAGGGCAGGACACAGTCTAACGGGCATTAGCTTGCTATGGCCTCCTTTGCCTGGCAAAACAATAAAGCTCTTCTACTTTGTCTGAATGACCAAGACATTAGCTGCTGCTGCTAAGTCACTTCAGGCGTATCCGACTCTGCGACCCCATAGACAGCCCACCAGGCTCCGCTATCCCCGGGATTCTCCATGCAAGAACACTGGAGTGGGTTGCCATTTCCTTCTCCAATGCATGAAACTGAAAAGTGAAAGTGAAGTCACTCAGTTGTGTCCGACTCTTCGAGACCCCATGGACTTCAGCCTACCAGGATGGGATTTTCCAGGCAAGAGTACTGGAGTGGGCTGCCATTGCCTTCTCCAAAGACATTAGCTGGACCCCATCATTTCCTTGCACAAAACCTTTTGCTGGATGTTCAAGGGTAGGGCCAGATAACTGAAATCACTCATAGACATATACAGATACAGGGGTGTATCTGTAAGATATGCTTGCAGCCTGCCATATCTTAGCGCAGGACTGGCAAACTTCTTTTAAAAGGACCAGAATGAAAGTGTTCTAGGTTTTGCAGGCCATTCAGATCTGCTGTTGCAGCCCCAAAGCAGGCAAAGATGATGTGCAAGTATATGAGTGTGGCTATGTTCCAATAAACCTTTATTTACAAAAACAGGCAGTGGGCTGGATAGGCCTGAGAGCCATAGATTGTCAACCTCTGCCCTAGAGGGAGGGCTTCCCTGATGGCTCAGCAGGTAAAGAATCTGCCTGCAATGCAGGAGACACAGGAGGTGCAGGTTTGATACCTGGGTCAGGAAGATCCCCTGGAGGAGGAAATGACAACCCACTGCAGCATTTGTGCCTGGAAAGTCCCATGGACAGTCCCATGCAGCCTGGTGCACTGCAGTCCAGAGTGTCACAAAGAGTCAGTTTTCCAAAGCTTGCCAGAAACTGCTGAGACCCTTTAGAAAGCTCTCAGTGGGCAGCTGCACAGCTGATCCACACAAAATTCTCCAGAAATTTGCCACCAGCTAGACTGTCTACCTCTGTCTGCCATACCCTTTAAGGGTGCCCCCCACAACACTGGCAGAACCTGAAACCACAGGGAAGGGGATTCTGGGAAATATCAAAATAGCAACCAGTTAGCCTGGTGGTTTTCTTGTCTCTATCGACTGAAATTCCTCCGTTGCTCACTGCACACTCTTCACTATGTTCTCCTCTCTCAGTTCTTCACACCTACTGGTCTCTTTTCTACCTCAGGACCTTGGCACGTGCTACCCCATTTGCTTGGAATGCTCTACCTTCTTCCCTCTTTTTTATCTTCTAGATCCCAGATCAAAGGGTACTTTCTTGGAAAGGCCTTCCTGACCCCCCTATTTAAAATTGCCTCCCCTTCTACTAGAATCTGTCTTATCTCTAAGCTAAGGAACTATTTTGTTACTTGTCATGTTTCCAGGATTTACATGCAGAAGTGTTCAGATAGTCATTAAATGGATCTAACCCCACAACTGGCTAACATAGCAAACTTTTCTTTTTATTGAGTGTGTTCTGATGTCCATTCAGTGTCTAGACTTTTCGTACTTTCTTTATATGCTATGTTGATTGATTATTGGTCTGCTTTCTCAGTTCAGTTCAATTCAGTTGCTCAGTCGTGTCTGACTCTTTGTGACCCCATGAATCGCTGCACGCAGGCCTCCCTGTTCATCACCATCTCCTGGAGTTCACTCAGACTCACGTCCATCGAGTCC
>SJYQ01092254.1:91335-102542 GCA_006410935.1 Redunca redunca
GCAAAACTCTATTAGTCTTTGCCCTGCTTCATTCCGCATTCCAAGGCCAAATTTGCCTGTTACTCCAGGTGTTTCTCAACTTCCTACTTTTGCATTCCAGTCCTCTATAATGAAAAGGACATCTTTTTTGGGTGTTAGTTCTAAAAGGTCTTGTAGGTCTTCATAAAACCGTTCAACTTCAGCTTCTTCAGCGTTACTGGTTGGGGCATAGACTTGGATAACTGTGATATTGAATGGTCTGCCTTGGAGACGAACAGAGATCATTCTGTCGTTTTTGAGATTGCATCCAAGTACTGCATTTCGGACTCTTTTGTTGACCATGATGGCTACTCCATTTCTTCTGAGGGATTCCTGCCCACAGTAGTAGATATAATGGTCATCTGAGTTAAATTCACCCATTCCAGTCCATTTTAGTTCGCCGATTCCTAGAATGTCGACGTTCACCCTTGCCATCTCTTGTTTGACCACTTCCAATTTGCCTTCATTCATGGACCTGACATTCCAGGTTCCTATGCAATATTGCTTTTTACAGCGTCGGATCTTGCTTCTGTCACCAGTCACATCCACAACTGGGTATTGTTTTTGCTTTGGCTCCATGCCTTCATTCTTTCTGGAGTTATTTATCCACTGATCTCCAGTAGTATATTGGGCACCTACTGACCTGGGGAGTTCCTCTTTTGGTATCCTATCATTTTGCCTTTTCATACTGTTCATGGGGTTCTCAAGGCAAGAATACTGAAGTGGCTTGCCATTCCCTTTTCCAGTGGACCACATTCTGTCAGGCCTCCACCATGACGCGCCCATCTTGGGTTGCCCCGCAGGCATGGCTTGGTTTCATTGAGTTAGACACAAGGCTGTGGTCCTAGGGTGATTAGATTGACTAGTTTTCTGTGAGTATGATTTCAGTGTGTCTGCCCTCTGATGCCCTCTTGCAACACCTACCATCTTACTTGGGTTTCTCTTACCTTGGGCATGGTGTATCTCTTCACCGCTGCTCTAGCAAAGCACAGCTGCTGCTCCTTACCTTGGATGAGGGGTATCTCCTTATCGCCGCGGTTCCTGACCTTCAACATGGGATAGCTCCTCTAGGCTCTCCTGCGCCTGCGGAGCCACCACTCCTCAGCATGCTCCTCCTGGCCGCCGGCCCTGTCCTCGGGCGTAGGTGGCTCCTCCCAGCTGCCGACCCTGGCCTCCAGCTCGGGGTGACTCCTCAGGGTCACCGCCCCTGGCCTCAGGCACGAGGTGTCTCCTCAGGGTCACCGCCCCTGGCCTCGGGCTTGGGGTGGCTCCTCAGGGTCACCGCCCCTGGCCTCGGGCACGAGGTGTCTCCTCAGGGTCATCGCCCCTGGCCTCGGGCATGAGGTGTCTCCTCCCAGCTGCCGCCCTTGGCCTCAGGCGTGAGGTGGCTTCTCCCGGCTGACCCTGATCTCGGACGCAGGGTGTCTCCTCTCGGCCGCCCCTGACCTTGGACTTCTGGTAGCTCCTCCCAGCCGCTGCCCTGATCTCGGACGTGGGTAGCTCCTCTCGGCTGCGCTTAGTGCACCGCCTCTCGCAGCCGCCTGCGCCTAGCGCGCTGGCTCTGTGCCTAGTGCACCAGTGCACCGGCGCCGCGCCAAGTGCGCCGCCTCTCGCAGCCGCCCGCGCCTAGTGCGCCGCCTCTCGCAGCCGCCCGCGCCTAGTGCCGGCTCTGCGCCTAGTGCGCCGGCCCCGCGCCTAGTGCGCCGCCTCTCGCAGCCGCCCGCGCCAAGTGCGCCGCCTCTCGCAGCCGCCCGCGCCTAGTGCGCCGCCTCTCGCAGCCGCCCGCGCCTAGTGCGCCGCCTCCGCGCCTAGTGCGCCGCCTCTCGCAGCCGCCCGCGCCTAGTGCACCGCCTCCGCGCCCAGTGCGCCGGCCCCGCGCCTAGTGCGCCGGCTCCGCGCCTAGTGCAGGTCTGCTTTCTATATCCATATGAAGTCGGAGGGCAGAAGTTAGAACTCTACCATTTATTCCTTACAGCTAGTCCCTAAAATAGTACCTGGAACACAGTCGGTGTTCAGTATATACTTGTTAGATGGATCCGGGATGAGCCTCACACATTTTAGGGATTTCCCTGGCGATCCAGGGATTAAGATTTCACTCTTCCACTGTAGATGGTGCGAGTTAGATCCTTTGTTGGGGAACTAAGATCCCGCTTGCTGCCTGTGGCCAAACAAACAACACCTCATATATTAAAAAAAAAAAACAAAAAACAACCTTACTGTGGGGACTTCCCTATGGTCCAGTGGCTTAAGACAGTGCTGCCACTGCGGGGGGCCCAGGTTCAATCCCTGATGGGGGAACTACACCCCGTGTGCTGCAAATAAGACCTGGCACCCAAAAAATATTTTTAAAAATCACTTTACTGTGCATGGTAAATACTAGATAATCATCGATATCAGGTAGAATTACATAGCAAACTTTTCTTTTTATTGAGTGTGTTCTGATATCCATTCAGTGTCTAGACTTTTCGTATTTCCATGGGGCAGGCAACGCACACAAGGACAGGAACTCTGCCTTTGGAACAGCCACTCTGCGTGAGGGGACCCTGCGCCCCGTCAGCTCTCTCTCCTCTGCGTGAGGGGACCCTGCGCCCCGTCAGCTCTCTCCCCTCAGTGAGGGGACCCTGCGCCCCGTCAGCTCTCTCCCCTCTGCGTGAGGGGACCCTGCGCCCCGTCAGCTCTCTCCCCTCAGTGAGGGGACCCTGCGCCCCGTCAGCTCTCTCCCCTCAGTGAGGGGACCCTGCGCCCCGTCAGCTCTCTCCCCTCTGCGTGAGGGGCTCCTGTGCCCCGTCAGCTCTCTCCCCTCAGTGAGGGGCCCCTGCGCCCCGTCAGCTCTCTCTCCTCTGCGTGTGGGGACCCTGCGCCCTGTCAGTTCTCTCCTTCACCTTAAGATGTCACTAACTGACTTGGCCGTGGCTTCTGCTGGCTCTTGCTAGGAGAGCTGGGAGGTCAGGCCAGGACGGGAGGAAATGACCTGGTGTTATGAGCAAATCTCCCACTTCCTCCAGCGCCCGGCAGACAAGGTGCTGATGTGTCCCCCCAGCTCTTGCTTTACGGGGTCGGGGTGGGCGGTGGGGTGGCGTTCATTAGCACACCTGATATTCTGGAGCCTGGCAACTTCTGTTTTCTTCTTCAGCCAGAAGCTTAATAAATCAGGCCAAACCAGATAAATTACTTCCTGTCATGGGTCCAGCGCTGTTCCTAGGACACTGGAATGGATTCAAATGTCCAGTAGTATCTCTGCTTTCAAGTGGTCAGGGAGATGAGGAATATAGGAATTAAAAAATTAAAAGTAGTAGGGAATCCTACAGGCAATATGGTCTTCTGGATTGGATCCCAAAGCCGAGCAAAAGGACATCAGTGGGGAAAATCAGTGAAATACAAACAAAATACCTAGTTTAGTTAACAGTGTTGAGCCCAATATTAATGTCTTCGTCTGTGAACTAAGAGACACTGGGTGAAGCATCCCTAGAAGGTTCTGTACTATCTTCGAAATATTTCCATGAAGGTAAAAGTAGCTGTGAAAGTGTACGAGGCAGTGCTGGCTTGAATAGCATGGGTATATATAACAGGCTCCCAAGGCAGCGAATGAGCTCCTGAAATTGAACAGACCTGGGATGAATCCCCGTTTCTACCACTTCCCAGCTGTGTGACCTTAAGTAAGTGACTCGGCCTCTCAGAGTGTTAGTTTTCTGATCTTTAAACGATGTCCATGTCGTCAGGTTGTCGTGAGGGCTCTGTGAGACGACACCTCCCGGTGTGGTACCTGCACGTGATCAATTCTCAGTAAGTGTTAGCCTTCCCTTCTCTGTCATTTTAGGGAAAAGGGGCAAACAGCTGTGCTTAGGTATTTGGAAAATAAATAACAAAAGGTGAGATTTGTATTGGTCACCAGGGGTGGCCAGTTTGTATTAGAGAACCAGGAAGGGGATAAAGTTCCCACCTGAATCTGAGCCAGAGAATCAGTTCTGATGACTTTTTAAATCTATGAAAGGCATTTCTTAAGCTGTTGAAAGGAGGCATTTTTCTATTAACATTGGTCTTAGAAACTTGTGGGGTTTTTTTTCTAAGATAAAATCAGAGATGAACAAAACAGTATTTTGTGAAGATTGTTCACTGTAGCTCCTGTTATAAAGGCATAATATCAGAAACCACTTCAGTACCCCAAGTAGGGAAGAGTCTGTCTAAATAACATACTTCTGGACTCTTCCCCGATGGGAAGACTCCACATCCCAAGGCAGGGGGCCCAGGTTCCATACTGGTCATGGAGCTAGATCCCACGTGCTGCAACAAAGATCGAGATCCAGGTGCCACAACTAAGACCCAGCACGGCCAAATAAATAAATGTTTTACAAGTATTTTTTAATAATAGTAAATTAACAACTTATAAGTTTATTCATTCCATGGCATTCCCTGAAGACATTTTAAAAAATGGAAAGCAAGTGTCTGTCTGTATATATACATATGTATTTATAGGACACAGTCATACACAAAGACACATTGGCAAAAACTAGGGCACAGAATGTGCACACAATGTGCTCCTTTTGTATATCAGAAAGAGTATATGTGAGTATTAATATACCCGTCCAGCATCACTGGGAAGATACACAAGAACCTAATAATCGTGACTGCTGCTTGATCTGCCCCAAGGAAAGGGACTGTCCACCTGGTTAAAAATCCAACTCATCTTTTTTGGGGGGGGAGGGGGCTACACCACGTGACATGGAACAACAGACTGGTTTCAAATAGGAAAAGGAGTATGTCAAGGCTGTATATTGTCACCCTGGTTATTTAACTTCTATGCAGAGTACATCATGAGAAACGCTGGACTGGAAGAAACACAAGCTGGAATCAAGATTGCCAGGAGAAATCTCAATAACCTCATATATGCAGATGACACCACCCTTATGGCAGAAAGTGAAGAGGAACTAAAAAGCCTCTTGATTGAAGTGAAAGAGGAGAGTAAAAAAGTTGGCTAAAAGCCCAACATTCAGAAAACGAAGATCATAGCGTCCGGACCCATCACTTCATGGGAAATAGATGGGGAAACAGTGTCAGATTTTATTTTGGGGGGCTCCAAAATCACTGCAGATGGTGACTGCAGCCATGAAATTAAAAGATGCTTACTCCTTGGAAGAAAAGTTATGACCAACCTAGATAGTATATTCAAAAGCAGAGACATTACTTTGCTGACTAAGGTCTGACTAGTCAAGGCTATGGTTTTTCCTGTGGTTATGTATGGATGTGAGAGTTGGACTGTGAAGAAGGCTGAGCACCGAAGCATTGATGCTTTTGAACTGTGGTGTTGGAGAAGACTCTTGAGAATCCCTTGAACTGCAAGGCGATCCACCCAGTCCATTCTGACGGAGATCAATCCTGGGATTTCTTTGGAAGGAATGATGCTAAAGCTGAAACTCCAGTACTTTGGTCACCTCATGAGAAGAGTTGACTCATTGGAAAAGACTCTGATGCTGGGAGGGATTGGGGGCAGGAGGAGAAGGGGATGACCCAGGATGAGATGGCTGGATGGCATCATGGACTCGATGGACGTGAGTTTGAGTGAACTCCGGGAGATGGTGATGGACAGGGAGGCCTGGCGTGCTGCGATTCATGGGGTCGCAAAGAGTCGGACACGACTGAGCGACTGAACTGAACTGAACTGATGCGGCATACAAGATCCTCGTTCCCCGAGCTGGTATCAAACTTGTGCCCATGTTAAAAATGTTATTGCCGATAAAATTCTACATTTTTTGTTTAGGAGTGTTTAACCAGAGTTCGTAGCAAACTTATTATAGTGGAAAATTTCAAACATATACGGGGAGTGAAAATCATCACGAGCCCGTCTGCCTTCATGGCCAAATGTCAACAACGACGTAACTTCTCTTGTTCTGATTTTGTACTATACTCACCTTATTTTCACCAACTGCACAAAAATTAATCATTGTAAAGTAACTCAATTCTGACCAGATAAACTGAACTTTTAAAAACTTAAATGTAAATTTCCTTGCCAAAGAGTTTGATAAGGTGACCAATAAAAGACTTCCAAGCCAAAAGTGTTTATAACATTAAAAAAATGTTTGCTACATTAATATCAAATTCCATGGGGATGTGGAATTGAAGTGCAAATTTAAGGGAAAAAAACTTAGATACTGACATAAAATTTTGACTTTAAAGTACAGGGTTTTTCTTTTTCCAAACTTTAAACTTTTATTTTGTATTGGGGGTATAGCAATCTTATGGTAGTTTTGGATGAACAGTGAAGGTACTCAGCCATACATATACATGTATTCATTCTCCTCCAAACCCCGCTCCCATCCAAGCTGGCACATAACACTGAGTTCCATGTGCGATACAGTAGGTCCTTGTTGGCTCCATTTTGAATATAGCAGTGTGTACATGACCCTCCCAAACTCCCTAAGTATCCCTGCCCCCCACCCCCCAACAATCTTCAGTTTGTTTCCTAAGTCTGTGAGTCTCTTTCTGGTTTGTAAGCTCATCTGTATCATTTCTTTTTAGATTCCACATATAAGGGATGCCATATGCTATGTCTCCCTCTCCGTCTGACTTGACTTCACTCAGTATGACTCTTCAGGTCCATCCCTGTTGCTGCAAGTGGCATATGTCATTCTTTTTAATGCCTCAGTAATATTCCATTGTGTGTGTGTGTGTGTGTGTGTGTGTACCACATCTTCACCCATTCCTCTGATGATGGACACTTAGCTTGTTCCCACGTCTTGGCTACTGTAAACAGTGCTGCAATGGACATTGGGGTGTATGTATCCTTTTGGGTCATGTTCTTCTCCTGGATCCATGCCCAGGAGTAGGATTCCAGGGTCTTATGGTAGCTCTATTTTTAGTTTTTTAAGGAACCTCCATACTGAAGAACAGGTTATTCATACATGACTTAAGTGGATAATGGGAGGTCAAGAATACATGATATTTAGATTATTTTCAATGCATTTAACAAAATTATGTATTAACAGCAATGTCCCAGAATCCTCTTAAGCTATTTAAACATATGAAAATCTTGTAGATGTCAACTTTAAAGCACATAAGAGTTTTTTTAAAAATATTTCATAGAGTATAAGAGGAAAACAGTTTGAAGATCACTGCCCTAGACTAACTGATGTTTATTTCCAAGTCTCAGGGAACTATTGCGTTGTTAAGAGAGAGAAAGTCATGACAGGCTGAACCCTGAGAGAGGAAAGGGAGCCTGGAACCTGAGATTGAAGCCTGATCGATGCATGTCTTTCCCACTATCCATAATGATTGAGTTGGATTATTTCAGAAATGCGAGGTTGCTTTAACACTTGAAAATCAGCCACTTTAATTCATCCATCCAAACTCTGGGTCACAGATATTTGTCGTCTTGTGCTCAGTTGCTGCTGCTGCTGCTGCTAAGTCGCTTCAGTCGTGTCCGACTCTATTCGACCCCATAGACCAGGCCCCCCCGTCCCTGGGATTCTCCAGGCAAGAACACTGTAGTGGGTTGCCAGGTCCTTCTCCAACGCATGAAAGTGAAAAGTGAAAGTGAAGTCGCTCAGTCGTGTCCGACTCTTAGCGACCCCATGGACTGCAGCCCACCAGGCTCCTCCGTCCATGGGATTTTCCAGGCAAGAGTACTGGAGTGGGGTGCCATTGCCTTCAGTGGAGTCCAATTCTTTGCAACCCTATGGACTGTAGCCTGGCAGGTTCCTCTGTCCATGGGGTTCTCCAGGCAAGAATCCTGGAGTGGGTTGTCATGCCCTCCTCTGGGGGATCTTCCTGACCCAGGGTTTGAACCCTTATCTCTTAGTCTTCTGCACTGGCAGACAGGCTCTTTACCACTGCCACGCCCTTGGCCATTAAAATAAAGAAACAAACACCAGCAGCCACCGTCCCTTCCTCTACCTATCAAACGACCTGTTGAAGACAACCTGTTTTCTCTTGAAAACTTTTTACTTTCTTCAATGCATGTGTGAAAGTGTTAGTCGGTACATGGGTACTGGAAGGGAAACACCTGGGTACTGTAACCAGCCACCCTGAAGCAATGGCGGCCGCTATGTCTCTTCTCCCTGGCTGCATGTTCTGTCTTAACAGTGTTCTTTCAAGAGCTGCTTGTTGCCTAACTTCAGCTGGAATCCCTGTAGATTCCTGGGCCCCCACCCAGAACCACTGAGTCAGGCTTTCTGAAAATCTGCAATTTAAACATCTCCCCTCTCCCCAGTACCCCAAAGTTTGTAAAATGTCATTCCAACGGATGCTTTTGAACTATGATGTCGGACAAGACTCTTGAGAGTCCCTTGGACTGCAAGGAGATCCAACCAGTCCATCCTGAAGGAAATCAGTCCAGAATATTCATTGGAAGGACTGATGCTGAAGCTGAAGCTCCAGTTCTTTGGCCATCTGATGCGAAGGACTGACTCATTGGAAAAGACCCTGATACTGGGGAAGATTGAAGGTGGGAAGAGAAGGGGACAACAGAGGATGAGATGGTTGGATGGCATCACTGACTCAATGGACATGAGTTTGAGTAAACTCCGAGAGTTGGTGATGGACAGGGAGGCCTGGCGTGCTGCAGTCCATGGGGTCGCAAAGAGTCAGGCACGACTGAGCGACTGAAATGAACTGAACTGACCTCACATTTACTGTTCACACTGCCCTGAAAATTAAATCTCTGTTTTATTCTCACACAGGGACGTTCCCCAAATCCTGTCTCGGCCTTTCTCCTACCTGACTTCCTCCTCTGGATCCCTTTGAGGGTTTCACTTCCTTCCACTGCATCCCCAAATCCACGTGGCTGTGGCCATGCTCAGTTACTTCAGTCGAGTCCGACTCTGTGTGACCCCATGGACTGTAGCCCGCCAGGCTCCTCTGTCTGTGGGGTTCTCCAGGCAAGAATCCTGGAGTGGGTTGCCATGCCCTCCTCCAGAGGATCCTCCCCACCTAGGGATGGGACCCACAACTCTTACATCTCCTGCATTGGCAGGCGGGTTCTTTGACACTAGCACCACCATATGCTCCCCAGTACATATGCCCCCTTCCGCGGCGTGCTCTTCAACTTCAGCTGCCTGCCTTACTGCTGATGGCTCCCAGGGATCCCAGGGATTCTTCTAACAATAGTCAGCTTGGTTGAGGCACGTGCACTAGACCTTGACTTTGGATTAGCTCACTTATTTTCCCAGAGTAGCCCTTTGAGATGGGTCATCATTGTCACCCTCCTACAAATGATGAAACAGAACCTCAGAGGGAGAAGCAACTCCTTCCAGCTTGTAAGAATTTAAACTGGGTTTTGAACTTGGGACAGTCTGACCTCTTAACCTCTCTGTAGGTATGTCACCTGTGCTCCAAAAGGCCTGACACGGCACTCCATGCATCCCCTTCTCTCTCTCCCTCCCCGACTCTCAGGCCAGATAGCTTCCATTTGCCTCTCCAGAACCATGGGATGTAACCCCACGTCCTGAGTCCTGGAAATATTCCCCGCAGATCTCTGACTTCATCCTTCCACCCTGTCATCCCACAGTTTTTGCCACTCACTCTCCTATTACTGAAAATGAGTTGAATTACAATGCAGATCTCTCAGAGGTTATCTGAACTTAGTGTCAGAGCCAGAGACAGACTAACCTGCTCGATTATAGAAGCTTCTCCACCTGGAAATAGGACATTGCTGAGTCCATATTCTACTCAGTTCAAGTGACCGAACGCAGATCACCCTCGTGGCACATCAGTGTAAGCCTAACCTTTTCTTTTCTAACCTGATCACATACTTCTTCTTCCCCACTTTTGGCTCTGTCATTACTTTAGTATTTACCCAAAATGAAGAATCAGTGCTCATAGATGCTTCAAAAATAAGCACAAACAGGAAAATGCGGTAGACCAGAAGGCTGCTCACAGTGGCCTTGGTCTCCAGCCTAAAGATGTGATGCCACCAGATGGGCTTTCTTAGTTTTTCAATCTGGGTTATCTCTAATGTCAGGTTTTTAATGTGCACCCCCAGGATTGAGCGTTGTCTTGAGAAGTCAGAGTCCAGCAACACAAGGTCCACCTCACTAATGTCGGTAACTGGTAAGGGCAGAACGTTGGCAGTTCTGTTTAGACAGGACCTGGCCTCCCAGACCACTGCTTCTCCACCCGTCTGCGCTCTCTCTGTCTGCCCCCCAGTGCCAGCGGCCCTTCACCTTCCACCTGGCCTTGTTTGTTTAATCTGCTTTGCAATCTCCCTTTAGACCTGGGCAGGAAGGACCCCTGCCCTGGACGCTTCATTTCTGTGGTTCTGAATATAAAATATGCACACAAAATATTTATTAAAAAATCATGGGCAGGGACTTCCTTGGTGGTCCAGTGGTTAAGACTTCACCTTCCAGTGCAGGAAATGCGGGTTCAATTCCTGGTCAGGGAGCTAAGATTCCATATGCCTTGTGGCCAAAAAAACAAAAACAGAGCAGAAACAATATTGTAACAGATTCAATAAAGACTTTAAAAATGGTCCATATAATAAAAAAATCTTAAAATCGTGGGCAAGTGGGCCCCTCAGCACCTGGTACTCCGTGATGGTATCATGCAAGCCATGGCATTAAACATCCTTACCCATGACTTACGTCTTCACATCTCTGGTACTATTCTGCCAAGCAAAAAGCACTTGGTTCTGAACACCTTGAAGGTTTGTGGTTGTCTTGCTGCCGATATCGGACGACACTCTACAGTGTATAGAGGATTTGAGCAGGGGAAGTACTTTAAGAAAGAGAAAAGATGACTGAATTGACTGTCGAAGCCTTCTCCCATGCCATAAATTAGTGAGATACTTGTATAGTCCATCGCCCCATCAATGCCAGGGCTTCCCCTTTCTTGTTCCTCAAATCATTCATGATTCGAGAGGTGTTACAAAGAGCACGATATTGGTACCAGCTGCACAAGGCAACAGAGAACATTTTATAATATTAATTCATATTCCTCTTCTATTTGCATATACATTGGTCTTGATGTAACAGGCTTAGGTTCTGGACACTGGCAGTTAGATGAACACTGACTGAATGCTGGAATTGAAAATAGTTTTATTTTTATAACATATTTAATGGGCTTTAACAAATACTTATATATATTTTTCAGCTTTGTTTAAATAATTTTTACATAAAGCTTGATGTCAATTAATTATCATTTGTATTTTACCTTTCCATCTTAAGTGATTTTGAATGTTTTGGAAGAAAAATATTTTA
>SJYQ01092254.1:102615-239799 GCA_006410935.1 Redunca redunca
TGAAGTATTTACTTTTTAGCATTTAGTTTTTTAATGAGGATTCAAATCTTTTATACTTTGATTATTGTATTTTATTTCTAAAACTTTTTAGATGATTATTGTCAAAATCAGGGGTCAACAAATGACAGGATTTTATTTCAAACAGCCTCAGGGCTATATTTATCCCATGAACTAAGAATGGTTTTTATATTTTTAAAGGTTTGTAAAACAAACCAAGACAAGCATATGAAAGGGACCATATGTAGACCACAGAGCCTAAAGCATTTATTATCTGGCTCTTTACAAAAATATTTTATGGTCTTTGGTAAATAGAATATAACTTTACAGAAAAAACTGACTAAAGCTACACATTTTTTTATTTTATTGAAATGGAAGCAACAAAAGGAAACAGGATAAATAATAATTTATGAATTATGTTTGTTACTCACGTGACTATCAAGGCCCATCTTCAGAACACCCAGAGCTCTGGGCGCGTGTAGTAAGTAAATTCTCTCCCCTGTGGTGGTTTCTGGGATCACACACAGACAATAGCTTGGGGGTCCCCTGGCAGCCCAGTGCCCAGGACTTGCTTGAGGCCTGAGCTCGATACCTGGTTGGGGAACTAAGACCCTGCGAGCCCCTTGATGTCGCCCAATTTAAAAACAAGGCACAATACCTTGTGTGTTTTGCTTTTGTCGTTACGAATGCATGTGTGTCAAATGGGAGGCCCAGACGTTTGAAGCTTTGCTTAGTGACTCTTATGCCTCCTGATGTGCAGGACGCAGACCGTGCCCAGTGCTGGAAGGCCTGCCACCTGCTTTCCTCTGCGCCCTGAGTGCGTGCTTCTGAGTTTCAGCCTTGCCTCAGCCTAAAAATTTTGACTAGCCTCAAGTGACAGAGCCCAGAACCCATCACCGTCTGTTCAGCAGGTTTCTGTCACACTTTTGCTTCCGTGTGGAGTTTTGTTCAAATCCAGAAAAGCTCTGAGTTGAACGTGCATAACTAGAGAAGTTTCTGTACTTTTCGTGAATACTCTGGATATAAAATAACTTCAAAATACCTAAAGCAGCAAAGGTGTTTTATGAGACAACATTTTTTTTTTTACTTTATTTTCTATCGGTGTATTAATGGGCCTCCCTGGTGTCTCAGTGGTAAAGAATCTGTCTGCAATGCAGGAGACCCGGGTCCAATCCCTGGGTTGGGAAGATGCCTTGGCGGAGAGCATGGCAACCCACTTCAGTTCTCTTTCCTGGAGAGTCCCATGGACAGAGGAGCCTGGCAGGGTGTAGTTGACAGGGTAGAGTTGGACACGACCAAAGCGACTAAGACCAGCAGCATGGCCGATTAACAATGTTGTGATAGCTTCAGGCGCACAGTGAAGGGACTCAGCCACACGTATACACGTGTCCATTCTCCCCCCAACAACGCCCCCCATCCAGGCTGCCGAATAACACTGAGCAGAGTCCCCTGTGCTGAACAGCAGGTCCTTCTTGGTGATCCATGTTAAATGTAGCAGTGTGTCCATGTCCATCCCAGACTCCCTAACTATCCCTTCTCCCCATTCTTCCCCAAACTCCCGCTTCCCACACCATTAAGTTTGTTCTCCAAAAGAGTCTATGTTTTGTAAATCAGTTCATTTGCATCACTTCTTTTTAGGTTCCACGTGTCATAGGATATTTCTCCTTCTCACTGACTGACTTCATTCAGTATGACAGTCTCTAGGTCCATCCATGTGAGAGGCAACTTTTTTTTTTTTGAGGCAACATTTTATCCTTGGAGCAGGGGAGTCATTTTGGTCAAATCCTTCCTTTTCCGTCATGTGTTGCCAGTGCTTTGGGCCAGTGTTTCCCTTCAGTCTCCCAGACCTTTTCATTGATACAGTTTCAACACCAGGAAAGATACACATCTTCCAGTTACTTGATGGAAGAAAGATGGGAGAGCACTGATAATCCCACAGAAAGTATCAATCCCCTGGCCACTGGAGGCAAAATGAGACAGAAGAAGAGAAAGGAAGTGAGAGATGGTAGGGGAGGAGGTGGGGGCGGCGGAGAGGACCACAGGCTCTGACCCCCGCTGGGTCCTTGTGAGCCACGTCTGCCTTAACCACTGCCTCCTGAACCGCTTTCACCAGCTGCACCAGTTCCTTCCTTTCAGGATGGGAAGAGGTACGCTGTTCCTTTTAAGGGTGAGCCTTGGGGAACTGGAGCTCCAGGGTCTCTGTCCTGACGCCCAGCCAACCAGCCCCGAAGAGCAGGGTCACGCTCCACTCGAGACAACAAACAGACCACCCTCCCCGTGGTGTCCCTGGAAACAGCTGTGATGCCTTCCGCTCTGGGGTTGAGTCCTGAGCGGCTCCGATCGTGCAGAGGGTGGCGACTGTCCCTGCTGGCTGAGAAGGTGCAAGGCGCCTGCAGAACAGTATCTGGATCCTGTTCTTTAAAGGAATCTGGGATGTTGCTCTTCCCACATTCGAATTTACATCTGACGCTTATTTTGTCCTGCACTGTAGATATTGAAAGTTGCCAGACATTTTCCTAGAGTTGCATATGTTAGCTCTTGCCTGTGGCTTTCAGTTTCACACCTTTGAGGGTCTTTACCATAATCAGCGAACTAATTTGCACAACTCTAGATTATTATACTTCTGAGTGTTCCTTTCACAGGGTTCAACCTGTAAAAGCCAGAAAGGGGAAAAATAAAAAGAAGTTTGTTCTAAGAAATGAAGAAAGATTTTCACTTTTGTTGTTTAATCGTGCAATTCCCTTTTAAAAGATACTTTGAAGTGGTAACCTGAGCAAACTTGCTACCTTTTCAACATTCCTTAAATTTACCATAGTACTTTTTAAAATATTCCTTAATCACTTCTCATTGACTTTCATTTCATCGCTTTGAATTGGAGGAAAATGTCTCAAGATCTTTTCTGTTTTCTTGTTTTGAAAATAGTGATTCCAAAGGCAGGTCAGGGGCCTTTTTCCCCATATAGGATTTTATTTTAAAATTCAGAGCCACCGTCCTGACACGCTGGACACTGAAGTCTTTTTGTGCCTAAAAATTTCCCTTAATTCCATCATTGACATATTTTGATGTTTGTAAACCCAACAGAAGGCAGAGTCCTGAGTAACCAGACACAAGTCAGTAATAGAAAAGAGTTTGGAGTTCTTGGGGACTCTGACTCCTCTTCAGAACCGCCTGAAGAGAGATTGACCATTGACAATTTAAATCTTCAATGCTTTATCTCTTTGTCTGAATCTTGGAATGCCACTGATACCCTCTTTGTATTTATAATTGTTTTAATTAGCCACCCAGCAGGGGTGCCTCTCCCAGCTGGGTTATGGGCGGCACAGCAGGACCTTACAACCCAGTTAAAACAAAGCCTAGACTTCATGGCTCGCTTAATTTCTTTTATCCGTATCAATAATTTTTTCTTTTTTCTCTTACTCTCCCTGATTTTCACTAATTTTTTCTGCTGCCTCCTCCTGGTGTTTGTGCGGGGGCAGGAGCAAAAACCTTGGGCTCCCAAAATGGCTTTGCTTTTGAAGACTCCAAGAGTTATGGAAAAACCTCTGCTATGAATATTTATCAGCAGCTCACATCTCTCAGAGGAAAACAGCACAGATGTGCTCGTCCCCTGCCCTCCGCCGTGACTGTGTCTTGAGCGATTACGCTGAAATTGATGTCGGTTTCTGAACTTTGGCGGGCCGAGGGGCGGGGAACGTTGCAGAAAGGCTGCTCTGCAGTCCCCGGCGCTGTTTGCTCTGTTTGGCCACATCCTCCTTTTGTGGATGGAAATCTGGAGGATCGATTATGAGGCAGGTCTGACACATTCCCATCTGTGGGAGCCGCGTGGCCTGGGGTGTTTGGACTCTGGGAAATGCTTGCATTGTTGGGCTGTTTTTCCTCCGCTTTGAACGGGATGCTGCTACTTTGGAGTGATCACGGACACACTGCCCGATCTGGCGCGTTTCGTTGGAAGGAACGAGATGCACGGCTTGTTTGTGGCTTTTTAGAAATTACCAGGGCCTCTCCCTATTTGTGAATCTGTAGAGCTCCTAGTCTAGAAATTAAAACAGGGCTGATTCCTGTGGACACATGGCGTGCTGCTCAAGTCATCCTCCTGCACTCTGTTGCAAATAATCCAGTTCAACCTTTCTCTGATCATGCCCCACGTCACTTATTTGCATTTAAAAAGAAAGGATAGCTCCAGTTATCAGATATGGAAAAGGCTTTCAACTGGCTTCTGTATTTCTGTACAAAGATCTTAAATGTTGAGCCTTTTATTTCTAGAACTTTCCAACAGTTAGCACGGTCTTTTGTCCTCCCCACCCCGCCCCCGCCCCAGCAACCCGACAACGGTGGGGGTGGGGGTGTTGTTTGCATTCTGTGTACAGTTACTTAGTATTTGGGTGTCTTTAAAACCAAGGATGGTTACAATTAAAATTTCAACTTGCTATCTCAGAATTATTTTTGGCTTTGTAACCAATCAGAGCCCCTGACATTCACTTGCTTTGTAAAACAGCAAATGTCACAAATACCATGCTTAAATACCCATAGCAATTCATTGAGTGCAATTGTAAGGCTTTGAAATTCAAAGACAGGATTGAGAAGAGGCAGGAAACCCTGTGTGAGCTAGAGGCCCAGGGGTTGGGAGACTCTTGCAGGAGCCTAGTGTCCTTGAGGGGCACTAAATGACTAGAGGGTCAAAGACCAAGGAGGCACGTCAGGTGCCCACGTTGTCACGGCTGACATATATATATGTAAGAATATGTATGTTCATGAAAATGGTATAACTTGATGGCAACATAACATCACGAATGGGCTAAATGCCTGTTAATTATATACTTTAAAATACTTAACCTCATGTGATGTGAATTGTATGTGAATCAAAAATAAAAATGAGATAATCCTACCCAAAAAAAGAGATAATATCGTAATAAAGATTTGGAGAGCGCTGTAAAATTTATGGATTTTCTTTTTTTTTTTTTTAACATGCCACATCTGGCTTGATCCTCATAGGCCAGGACCCCTTTGTTGTCCATATTTTGAATGTTTATCTCATTTCATATTGAAGCCAGGGGGCCCAGCTCACCTACTGCCACCCTCTAGTGACAACACAGAACTGGAGGCTTAGAAATTAGTGTGCCTGCTCCATCAAGTCCAGCAGCTGACAAGCCAGCCCAGGTTTCTACAGGCCAATTTATAAGCTTTATGGACGCTTCTTGTTTGCTCACAGGATGTTAGAGTGGGAAATACGGTGCCTGGAAGCTGAACAGATCTGAGCTGGGATAGCTAAGGACTTGCCCGGAGCCCCAGCCCCCCACCCCTTCCTGT
Source organism: Redunca redunca (assembly GCA_006410935.1). Taxonomy (NCBI): domain Eukaryota; kingdom Metazoa; phylum Chordata; class Mammalia; order Artiodactyla; family Bovidae; genus Redunca; species Redunca redunca. The sequence continues at coordinate 107,920 of SJYQ01092254.1, forward strand.
GCTGATCTCCCTGGGGGTGGAGAGGCAGGGGGAGGGTGGGTCTCGCCCCCGAATCCCGGGGCTGCCGTGTGACTCCAAGAGCCAGCCCCAGTGTTGGTACCTGCTTGGGCTGTGTGTAAGCTTTATAGTGGTGTACATGATTTACAGTCAGGCACCCAGATCTCAGTAATGGAGTGTTTTCACCTCTGTGATTTTTATTATTATCGCCGTCATTTTTATCCCTGTAAATGTGGCAACACTGACCCGTGATCAAAGGCAGAGAACTCTTTTAAATGTAGAATATAGCTCAAAGTATTAGCAATTGTAATCCATGTGAAGATTAGAGATAAAAAGGAATTTTTAAAATATTTTTTAAATTTGGAAGGTTTTTATTCCCCTCACAGGTTTTATTGTGACTCTGTATGTCTCTATAAGTATATACCTATCCATACAAGAAGCCTCCATCATTATAAAATACTATATGTATATACTATACATTATAAAATACTATATGTTAGCAGAGGCTTCGAAAGGAAAAAAGATGGAGAAACCCATGGTCCATGGAATGGGTGGGCTCGTCGTCTTGCCTTTCTATGGAATGCATTTTGTAACATTTGAATTTTTGTTTGTTTGCCTTCTTCATCATACATCACCGGTCCTGGAAGCATGCCAATCACAAAGTAGACCCTCCACACATTTTTTTGTGAAATCAATGGGCTTCCCCGGTGGCACTAGTGGTAAAGAACCCACCTGCTAATGCAGGAGACATAAGAGACTCAGGTTTGATCCCTGGGTTGGGGACGATCCCCTGGAGGAGGGCATGGCAACCCACTCCAGTATTCTTGCCTGGAGAATCCCATGGACAGAGGAGCCTGGTGGGCTGCAATCCATGGACTCGCAAAGAGCTGGACATGAGAGAAGCAACTTAGCACGATATAGTAAATGTGAAACCAGAAAAGCAGTAAAAGGAATTGCACAAAGTAAGTTTTATAAAATTACTGCCATTATTGGAGTATAGAAAATACCCTCTGATAACATACTGGTCAAATTTCCAACAAAAGATGCGTTTCTAACTTTATTCTTTACTGTCTTTTTTCTTAAGCCCAAACTGAAACAACAAAAGGTTTGTTTTTGGTTTTTTTTTTTCAGACTCTATTAGAGGCTCTGAGCTCCTGCCAGATTCAGCTGGATGGTTCTGTGTTGGCTAAATGAATTAGCACAGGGCCACTCCGTGGGTTTGCAGTGCCTTGCTAGCTTCAGATGGTTTCAACTGTGTCTCCCGAAGTCCCTCTTAATGACATCATTCACATCTGTGGAGACTTAAGCCTCCTGTTTCTTTGAAAATGGAATTTGAGAATATGAAGGGTTTACACTCTCTAAACTAATTAGCAGTGACCAGTAACTTAAGGAGGCCACTGTGCCCTCTAGGACACTCAGTTTACCTAGGAGTCTCACCACGTCCATCCAGCCATTTCTAGATAGGTTACCAAGCCCGGTGAGGCAGGGAAGGAGGCGTGTACTTTTTTAAAACAGAGAACTAATTAAGTATGGTTCTCCAGAGATTTCTTTCTATAGGATGTGACCTGGCAAACAGATGTAGCATCCAGTATTCGAGAAATGGATTTTCAAGGAAAAGATGGTGTTTTGCACAAAAATCTTTAATTAATAAAGCCATTAGTGAGACCGATGCTTTAAAAGAGAAGACAATAAGTACATTTTCTTGCGTAACTGTATCATATGAAATATATACGTTTTGCTGTCATTCGGTCACTAAGTCATGTCCGACTCTTTTGTGACCCCATGGAGTATAGCCCACCAAGCTTCTCTGTCCAGGGGATTTCCCAGGCAAGAATACTAGAGTGGGTTGCCATTTCCTTCTCCAGGGTATCTTCCTGAGGCAGGGATCCAACTTGCATCTCCTGAATTGGCAGGTGGATTCTTTACCACTGAGTCACCTGGAAGGCTGTCTATGTGTACAACATAAATAGATAAGGTATTGTGTTTCATTCTGATATGGAACAACAATCTTGACATAGTAAATGAAGAAGTCAAGATATGAAATGGCATACCTAGTATAACAAAAAGCGTACAGGTAGGCGGTTGATCTATATGTGTTTGCTTATAATTACATAGGATCTCTCTGGAAGAAGAGAGATTCTTGTCTGGTAGACAAGAAGCCTGTGTAAGCTATGAATGTAGCCGTGCTCTTCTGAGTCACAGCGGAGCTTGAGCCAAAAGGAAAAAAGTCTGTAGTACTAACCTTGTTTTCATTTGAATTTTGATATTTTGTTCATCATGGATTTTTTCCATTAATGTTTTTGTTTCTATAATTTCATTTTTAAGGCACTACGTTTAAACAGTATTTATCTTGGTTAATGAGTTTCTTTAAACCTCCTTAGCATTTTGTGCCCAAGATGAGTGAGGGGCCCTCAGCCTTGGTTCTCACTCCTCTTTCACACTGTTTAATTTTATGCTCACCACATGCAAGTATGGCTTATTCAAAAATAGGGGGTGAAATGCATTTAACCATAGCTGGTATTTAGGACCCTTTATAGTCATGGTTCTTAGTCTTTGGGGGCTTATAGATTCCACAGAGAATCTGATGAAAGTATGCACTGCACATGTACAAACTATTCTGCATTTATTTTCAAGGGGACCCACAGACCTTGAGCCCCCGCCAACATTTTTAAAGAATAAGACTCCAATTAGAGTGGCTACCAATAACTAGTATTCTGGTTTTCCCTACATCCTCCATACTAAAGGAAAAAGCCACATATCTTATCTCTATTTTCCATGCCTTTTTAACTATTCCTTAAGTGACGGGTCTACACTGTCTATTGTTGGGACGAATGACAACCGTGTTCTTTGTTCCCCAGTGTTTTTGTTGTCACTGAGGTGTCTCCTGGGATCTGAATAATTCCCCCCAAATGAAATGATACATCATGGATGAGACCCCTTCTAAAAGGAGATTACTCTAAATTTCTATCACCTTCGAGGGACACCCTCCAACACATTACTCAACAAACTCTAGACCTGATTTCTCCACGCTGGCACTTTGGTCTTTTGAGTTCATTGTTGTGGAGGCTGTTTAGCAGGGATGTTTAATCCCTGGCCCATTAAGTGCCAGTGGTACCCCCCAGTTGTGATAACCAAAAGTATCTCCAGACAGCATGAAATACGCCCTGGATAAATTCCATAGCTGCTTAAGAACCATTGGCCTAGGGAATTAATTCCCTGGCGCCACCTTGGTTAGGACTCCACGATTTCACTGCCAAGGACGCGGGTTGTGGGTTTGATCCCCGGTCCAGGAACTAAGATCCCACAAGCTGCATGCTTGCCCCCCACAAAGAACCACTGGGCTACACTTGCTAGACTCGCGTCTGAAGATTTGGTGGCTGTCTTCCAGTTTCTCTCTCCAGCTTTGGTGAGATGCATACATTTCCTATAGTAATAATGAATGCACTGGGTAAACGAAACGGATGGTTAACTTACAAATTTGTGGGAATGTTGATCCTGAAGTTTTATCCTTTTTACAATCGATACTATCATTATTTATGAATTCTCAGCCGTGGAAAAATTCATAAAGACCTTCCCCTCCTTCAACTGGACTCTCCTTCCTTCTCCTAAAATACCCTCTTCTGCTTCTCCAGCCTTAAGTCCAGGAAGTTAAAGCCCAACCACTTACCTGTTACAAATGACTAGCTAAACTAATCCCCAGTCTTTACGGCCCCCAAATTTACTTCCGAAGAGTGTTTTTACCCAGCCTGAGAAAGTATTACTTTCTGCTTGAGTGTAATTAAAATCTCAGTCATCTATTCAAGAATGCCTTTGCCGGTAAGATATTAATTGTGTCTTAGAGCTAGAAAGTATTCTTCCTAACAGGACTTAATGGAGCGTACAGATCCCAGAGACACTCATAATCACTGTCCCCTCCGGAAATATGACACTGGGGAGATGGATCATTCACTTTCACTGTTTTAGGACTTAATGGAGGGTAAAGTTTTTAATCTACTTGTTGGGAGCTTAATATTTTTAAGAAAGAAAAGACGCCTTACAGTCTCAAGGGCCAGACAAGTCTCTTTTTATTTTTTTCATTGAATTTAAAGACGTTTTGGGAGTTTTCTTATGGGAATGTACTTGTCATTATATTAATTCTAAGCAGCGTTCATTTTCCCCACTTTTCATTACCAAATGGGCAGCACACGCACACACACAATGTTTTTAAAGGCACGAAGGAGCGAAACAAACCATTGTGAATGCCCGCAGCAGGGAGACCTCAGAGATGTCAGCATGTGTCTGTCTTTTGCACACCATTGTGTGTGTGCGCGCTAAGTCACTCCCATCCTGTCCGACTCTTTGTGACCCTGTGGACTGTAGCCCACCAGGCTCCTCTGTCCATGGGATTCTCCAGGCAAGAACACTGAAGCGGGTTCCCATGCCCTCCTCCAGGGGACCTTCCCAACCAGGGATCAAAGCGCGTCTCTGGCATCTCCTACATGGGCAGGCGGGTTCTTTACCACTGAACCACCTGGGAAGCCCTTTGCGTGCCACTCTGATGGTGAAACTCAGCACAGAGCCCAGCACTGACCCTGGAACGTTGGGGCCGACACCATACCTGTGGAAGGCATTCCATTCCTCGAGCGGCTTCTGTTAGGAGGGCCTCACTCCCTAATAGGACTTAGAGTTTGAGCCAGCTTCCAAGCGAATCTCTCAATTTTGTGGGGTCAGCATACAGTAGATAACCCTATGTCCCTATGTTGTTTTGGTGTTTATGATTTTTGCTTGTCTTTCCTTTTTTCAGCATTTGCGTGTGTGCATGTAATTATTTAAAAGAGGCCATCCATTCATGAGCTTCAATATTCAAAAAGTACAAAGTGCTGTGCAATAAAAACACTCGCTTTTCTTGTTACGCAGTCACTAATTCCCATCCCCAAGGCAACCGCCCTTGTTTCTTGTTTCTCTTTCTGGAGATTTGTATACATTGACAAGCAAAGGTTTTTACACTGACTTTTTTATTTGTTGCCACAAATGAAGCCTGTTAGACACGCTGATCTGTATCCGCTTTTTCCACTTGTCTATGCATCTTGGACACTGACCCATATCAACAGTATTAGAGAAAGGTATTCATACCTACCACATTTTAAAAAATATCTACATCATCTATGGCTGTACTTAATGTTTTTAAACCATTGACCTACTTAATGCCATTTACATAGTTTTAATCTAGTCTATGGGCTTCCCAGGTAATTCAGTGGTAAAGAATCTACCTGCCAAGCAGGAGACGCAGGAGATGCAAGTTCGATTCCTGTGTTGGGAAGATCCCCTGGAGAAGGAAATGGCAACCCATTCCATTATCCTTGCCTGGGAAATCCCATGGACAGAGGAGCCTGGCAGGTTACAAACCATGGGGCTGCAAATAGTCGAGCGCGGCTTGGCGACTAAGCCACCACCACCGCTCTTTTCTGTAACAATAGTCCACAGCAAGTATTCCTGAATACAAAGCCATAATGTAGCAACTACCTGCATATCCCCCACACCGTCTCAATTAAGACTCCTCTGCACTGCACACCAGATAAAAAAACTGCTCAAGAATTTTTTTTTGCTCTAGAAATTTAAAAAAAATATTTAAACTAACTTTTGTAGAAGGCTTTGGGTTTACTAAAATAAGTCATTGTTATAAACTGCATGTTTGTGCCCCCTCCAAAATTCATATATTGAAACCCTAACCCCCAGTGTGATAGTATTAGGAGATAGTACAGGGAGTTCCCTGGCAGTCCTGTGGTTAGAACTTGGCGCTTTCACTGCCAAGGACGTGGATTCAATCCCTGGTAAGAAGAGACCCCAGAGAGCTTGCTTCCTCCCGCTCTGGTCCAAAGCAAGCATGTGAGGATACAATGAGAAGACCACCGTCTTCAAACCAGGAGGTGGAAAGCGCATCAGCCCCCACCTGGACCACGTGCCCTTCACTCATCAGGCTCCGCCTTCAGACTCTCCCTCTGGAGACCCAGGACGGAAGGCTTGGAGGTCACAGCCCAGGGTCCCAGAGAGGGTGGGTGGGGCATATGTATGCTGAGAGGAGCTTGTCCTGTGGGGTCAGTGCAGATCCCCACTATGAAATGCACTCAGAACATCCCACCTTAGCAAGGCTTTGCCCTCCCATTTCATCTGCTCTGCTCCCCTAAGCTCCTGCCCCCAACCCCATCCTTGGGCCACGACCCAGCCCTAGTCTACAGAAGGAGGCCCCTAAGGAAGCAAGGAGGTGACGTTTAAGCCGATCCAAGGGTTTTCGGCAGGAGGAAGGGGGTCCATTGGACATTAGTGAGGTGACTGTGGTTGTCACAGTAACGAGAGACTGTTCCCTGCGACCAGGGACGACAGATGTCCTCGTATGTGAGACGCCCCACACCACAGTCACAGCCCTCTCCAAGTCTGTGTGTCGTGTGGGGCTTCAGGGCCTGTAAGAATGTCTGCAGAATGTTCCCCTGTAGGGACGTCGCTCACGCCCATTTCGTCCTTTGTTTGCCCACGGTTGGCCTTAATGTTAACTAAGGTGAACTTCCATCGTCTCGTCTGATAGGGTTAAATCTGGCCTGTACATTCTTGCTGTAATTATGTCCAATTGCCCTTTGCTTTTTTTTTTCCTATTCTGATTGCCTCCTAAAACAAAACTTGGCCATTATTGGTTAGAATAATTATCAGACTTCTTTCAAACGTCTCCTAGCCTAGTATCCAAAGCACTTGAGTATGGAAATAAGAAATACCATTTTTATCTAGAAGACAAAACAAGTTGCTTCTCCTGGGAAGCCTTCACGGCCCACCCCATCCTCCTCAACCCTCTCCCTGTGCTGAGAATGTCTTTTCCAGCACTCGTCACCACGGTACTTAAATTGTTTTTATCTGCACTTTTGTTTAGCATCTGCCTCCTACCCTGCAAGCTTCCTGAGAGTAAGGACCCTGTCTTTCTTAGTTTCCACAATACTGCCCTACTTGGTGTGTGTTCTAGGACACAGAAGATGTTCTGTATATATTTGTTAGATTAAAAAAGAAGGGACAAGGGAAGGGAGAGAGGAAAAAAAATTATACCCAGAGCTTTGATTGTTGAAAAGATATTTAATAATGCCCCGAGGTGCCTTTGGGGTGTGGAGGGACACCTGTTCAGCTCACTGTGAAGCGCCAGCTCTCATATTTTGCTCACTTGTTTGTTTATTATTTATTCCCTCGGGTTTTTTGGAAAGACAAAGCAGAATCGACAAAAGGGAACTTCACTTTACTTTCTGTGCAAGCAAATGTTGGAGTCACTCTCCTTTTATATTTTTAAAATTATTTTGCTTTTGGCTACGCTGGGGCTTCATCGCTGCTAGAAAGTTCTCTCTGACTGTGCCGTGCGGGCCTCTCAACGCAGCGCCTCCTCGACTGCGGCAGAGCACCGGCTCGAGGGCCCTCAGGCCTCAGTGGCTGTGGCTCGAGGGCTCAGCCGCCCCGCAGCTTGTGGGATCTTCCCAGACCAAGGATCAAACCCCTGTCCCTGGCATTGGCAGGTGGGTTCTTCACCACTGGCCCACCGGGGAAGTCCTGGACTCCTGCTTCTGAGGGGGGGCATCACACTTCCAGCTCTGGGCCCAGCAAGCCCCCGGCCCTGCCCACAAGCATCTCACCTGCTGGACGGTGACTTAGACCCCAAGACACGTCGCTACAGAGATGGCGGGGAGGGGCGGGGCCGAGCACGCAGGAGCGCTGGTGTGGCGAGGGCTGGTGTGTTATCCAAACATGTCAGTTTCCAGTGACAAATGGAACCACCGGGGGGTGACAGCCTCCTCCAAGGCAAGCATGACATGCGATGACTGGGGGCTGGACGCAGCGTGTTAAAGCCGTGGCCATAAATCGGACGACGTTCAAATGTGCCATCTTCGGGTCAGGTCAGCCTCCAAATCTGTCAAACCACTTACTCTTGGCCCTGGGTCAGCCTTTTTGGAAAGAATTGTTTTCCGGAGCCGCGTTCATTCTGCCTCTCTTTACTGTCTGTGATCCCTTGGGTCTGAATGAGTCTAGATGGTTTTTTAAAGGTTTTTTCCTTTCAATCACAAAAGTAGTACGGGAACACTGAAAAAAAAGGCATAAAATATACACACAAGAAAAACTGTGTGCAATTTTTAAGATGAAGATTTCAGTGTTGTGTCATTTCTTTGCTTTTTTTTTTTTTAAACGACTGGAAGATTTTTCTATACGTACTCTTTTGGGGGAAATAATTCTAGACTCCCAGGACATTGCACAGAGAGGCCCTATATTCCTTTCACCCAGCTTCCCCCTGTGGCCACGGCTCATGTGACCGTGGTACAATGCCTGTACACACTGCTGTGTAACTTTTTTAAAAACTTCATGCTCTAGTGTGAACATCCTTCTGTGTGTTAATCTCTGCTCTTCCATTCCAGGTGCCAAGCTTGCACCCTGTGGTCTAGTTTTCACTCTGCAGCCAGTGGGATTCCCTTAAAATCTGAGGAGGAGGGTAGCCCTCCATTGTGTCCGTGGTGGCTCAGTGGTAAAGAATCCACCCGCAATGCAGGGGCCTCGGGTTCAATCCCTGGGTCTGGAAAATCCCCTGGAGGAGGGCATGACAAGCCACTCCAGTATTCTTGCCTGGGAAATCCCATGAACAGAGGAGCCTGGCGGGCGACAGTCCATGGGGTCTCAAAAGTGTCGGAAAGAACCTAGTAACTAAAAAATAAAAAAGCCCTCCTTTGCTAAAACCCCCACTGAGCTCTCACCTCCCTCAGGGTTTTTGCCGTGCACTGGGGGGCTGATGCCGGCACCAGCCCCCACCCCCAGCCCCCTGAAAGTCTGGCCCCTTCAGCGCTCTCCCCGAGACTCGCTCCACGGTGCCGTGCTGGCCTCTCGCTTTCTCTGGCGTGTCACCTGTGTTCCTGCCACAGGGCCTTTGCCCTGACTCTTCCCTCTGCCTCTACACTTTCCCTAGGCACGTAAGTGGTTGTCGTACCTATTATTCATTGTCTGAAACCTGCCCCCCAGTTAGGATGTAAGTTTCATGAGGAGGTACCCCAAGCCCCTAGAACACATTGCTAAACAGAGTAAGAGGTAAGAGTTAAATGAAACCTTCACTGATGCACAAATCAATAGTGATAACAGGTATAGAGGGGCTTTCCCTGGTGGTCCAGTGGTTAAGACTCCATGCTTCCAATGCAGAGGGTGAGGGCTCGATCCCTGCAGATTGAATTAAGACACAGTACCTACTACGTGCCACTTCTGCTCCACTAATGTGCACTTTACTAATGTGTCAGCTTGTATTAGGAGAAGTATATTTTTCATTCACTTAAATATTTTTACTCAACAGCGATTGCTTGAGGGCCATTTGTTCAGCCTACGAGATATAACACACTGCTGATAGAAAAACAATCAGAAGGAATTGTTATCCAACAAGAAATAGCCTGGTTGGGGAGAACAGTTAGATCTCACATGCCTTGGGGCACAACCAAGGGGGAAAAAAAGCTAAATTACAGTTTGGACTCTGTGTTTGAATCCCAGCTCTGCCAGTTAGCTGTATGATCTGGAGCAAGTTACTCTCCTGGGCCACAGTTTCCTCATTTGTAAAGTAGGGGGCTAGTATTTATCTATCTCACAGGAATTAGTTACCTTAAAGTTTACCTTAGTTAATACAGGTAAAGAGCTGGGACAGTGTCTGGCATAAAGTAAATGGCATAAATCAGTATTGTTTAATAGCATTTCTGTTAATTCTGTACCATGATTGATTTTAACAATAGCTAGATATTTAGTTGCTTTCCACTTTTCATAGGCTTACAGAAAAAATACAGTGAGATTCCTTATAGCTAGAACTTTGCACAAGCCCTTAATTATCTCTTTAGGAAAAAATGGTCATGGTGGCTTTTTTTTTTTAACTTTATAAACATAACTGTTCTCCTCAACAAGGCTATTTCTAATTGGATAACAATTCCTTCTGATTGTTTTTCTATCACCAGTGTGTTATACCTCATCGGCTGAACAAATAGCCCTCAAGCAATCGCTGTTGAATAAAAACATTTAAGTAAATAAGAAATATACTTTTCCTAAAACAAGCTGACGCATTAGTGTTGCAGCAGAGGCACATAGTAGGTGCTGTACCTTCAAGCCCCCCTTCTTCTTCTATAAAAGCAGAAACCATGACTGATGGCAGAACACGCTGGTATTCAGAATAAAGGCGACATTTCCCAGTCTCCCTTCCAGGTAGGTGTGGTCACGTGACTATGCTCAGGCCAATAAGCTATGAGAAAGTATCACAGCGAGCGGCTCAGTAATGGCTTTAGGGAAGGAAGGTGGTCTCTGCCCTTCCTCTTTGCCCGTTTGCTAAGTCACTTCAGTTGTGTCCAAGTCTTTGCAACCCTGTGGACTGTAGCTCACCAGGCTCCTCCATCCATGGGATTCTCCAGGCAAGAATACTGGAGTGGGTTGCCATTTCCTTCTCCAGGGGATCTTCCCAACCCAGGGATCAAACCCGTGTCTCTTCCGCCTCCTGAAATGGCAGGCGGGTTCTTCACCACTAGCACCATGTGGGAAGCCCAACATGGTCCCTGGAGCTCACGCTTCCTTATTGGACAGTGACGATCACAATTCGAGGATAACAGGGTGGCTAGACGGAATGAGCTGCAGTTCCTGACAGTCACGAAGTTGACGCACTAGGCACTCCGCTGCCTGTGTGTGCTTGAGAGAAGTGACCTCTTTGTTTAAAGCACTGTTACTTTGGGTTTTCTATTCTGCACTACCAGACCCAATCGTATCTAATTCAGGGCTCAATAAATATTTCTTTACTAAATAAATTGAAAATTTGTACCTACATTCCTAGGTTTGCATTTGGCAAAGCATTTTCTCAAGCTTTGTTTAATTTGGCAAAAGTCCTAAATTGAGTTTCCAACCTTGTCCCTTCCAAAATCTGCTGTTAGTCTGTATTATGTAGGAGTTGGTGACGGACAGGGAGGCCTGGCGTGCTGCGATTCATGGGGTCGGAGCGAGTCGGACACGACTGAGCCACTGAACTGAACTGACTGATTGACATAATATTATGTAACGTACATAATCCATGTATTATGTAGAATGCATCTGTATACAAAGGTCACTCAGGGTGGTTTAGACAAAGATTTAATTATTTCCAAAAACAAATCTTGCATCTCAGTTTGACATAGTGATTCAATCATGTCATGCAGGACACAGGCTTTTCCTACCCGCTGTTTCCCCTTTCTTGGCATTTTACTGAGTTCTTGCCTCGTGGTTGCAGTATGGCTGCCGGCACAAGCAGCTTCATGTTCTCACAGGAAAAGGAAGTGGGCGTGGAGCATCACTGCCTTCTTCTCCTGGGGCTTGCTCTCTTTGTCAGGGAGGGAAAGCTTTTCCAGAGGCTCCCCAAATCGTGTCCGTCTCTTTGGCCAGTCTGGTCACATGATCTCCCCCCAGCAATCCCTGTGGAAAGGCAACAGAATTGCCCTGATTGGTACAGCCCAGCTGGTCCTCAGAGTGCAGTCCACGAATCCTGTGGTCTCTGAGACCCTCTGGGTCGGAGGGGCCATGAAGGCGAAACAGTTTTCATAATAACACTAAAAAGTTACCTGCCGGTTTTCACTGTGTAGACATTTGTACAAATGGTGCAAAAGCCGATCTGAGAATGCCACTATCTGCTATTAAAGCCAGACTTGAGTCTTGCAAACAGTGCGAAAGATTAAACGCCACTCTCCACGATAATTTTTATTTTGAAAAATATTCCTATTTCATAAAATATTTACTTGTTAGGTAATGGAATTATATGGGCTTGCTTCCCTGGTGGCTCAGATGGTAAAGAACCTGCCTACAGTGTGGGAGACCCAGGTTTGATCCCTGGGTCAGAAAGATTCCCCTGGAGAAGAGAATGGCTACCCACTCCAGTATTCTTGCCTGGAGAATTCTATGGACAGAGGAGCCTGATGGGCTGCAGTCCAAGGGGTCGCAAAGAGTCAGACACAACTGAGCAATGGACACTTTCACTTTCAATTGGATTATTATTATTATTATTTTAAATGACTTATAGTGGCCGCTCAGTAACCTTCAGGACCCCTGCAAACACCAAAATCTGTGGGTGCTCAAGTCCCTCACATAAAATGGGATGATTATCTGTCAGTGTCTGAAGATACAGGACTTACTCATACTGGCTCTAATAAACAAACATTTTAAATTTTCACAGTTTTCATTTCTCAGTTGGTATCATGAACTGAAAACAGTTGAGAACTATTTATTTAGATGAATCCAAGGGATAGGCATCATTTGGTCTGCACAAAATCAAGGTCTCGTTTTAAGGAATGAGAAGAAATGGTTGTCCAGCAGGCAAGCAAGAATGTCTGGACACTTTCCAAGAACTCAGATTATACATACAGCCTGTGTAGCGCTGAGTGTTTTTATCTGTTTGTCGTCTGAGTCTAGTGTGTCATTTGAAACCCAGCACTGGATCTTTACCAGTGAGTTGGCTCTTCGCATCAGGTGGCCCAAGTATTAGAGCTTCAGCATCAGTCCTTCTAATGAATATTCAGGGTTGATTTCCTTCAGGACTGACTGGCTAGATCTCCTTGCTGTGCAAGGGACTCTCAAGAGTCTTCTCCAACCCCACAGTTTGAAAGCATCAGTTCTTCAGTGCTCAGCCTTCTTTTTATGATCTAGCTCTCACATCCACACATGGCTACTGGGAAAACCATAGCTTTGCCTAGGTGGACCTTTCAGTATACGCCATGCTGTGGTAGTAGCTCAGTCGTGTCTGACTCTTTGCAATCCCGTGGACTGTAGCCTGCCAGGCTCCTCTGTCCATGGGAATTCTCCAGGCAAGAACACTGGAGTGGGTTGCCATTTCCTCCTCCAGGGGATCTTCCCAAACCAGGGATCAAACCCAGGTCTCCCACATTGCAGGTGGATTCTTTTATCATCTGAGCTACCTGGGAAGCCCAATACTGGAGTGGGTAACCTAGCCCTTCTTCAGGGGAATTTCCTGACCCAGGAATTGAACCGGGGTCTCCTGCATTGCAGGCGGATTCCAGTGTAGGATTTTAGTATATGGTTTACATTGAATTTACACCTCGTGGCACTGAGTTTCGTACCTAGGAGTTTAGACCCAGTGGTTCCAGCAATAATTAGTCGTATAACCTTCACTTCTAGGAGCCTCTGTACCCTAATCTGTGACCTCCAGTAAAGGGCCACTCTTGTCATTTTTGCAAGTTCAGTCTTCTGGAGGGCTAAAGAGAGCAAGCGCCTGAGCGGCCGGCACTGTTCCTGACACAGTTAGTGCTGCCATTAATTCTCTCTCTTTTTGCTTTTTGATTCATGCTCTAAGTCACAATCATTCTCATAAACTTTTGGTACCCTGAGAAACTGAGGCCTACCAAAGTGGTGTTTTGTTTGTTTTAATTTACTTACTTCTTTGGCCGAGTCGGGTCTTGGGTGTGGCACTCAGAGTGTCCGCGGCAGCGCGTGGGGCCTCTCGCTCTGCTGCAAGACTCGGCCTGTGGCACTCAGGTTTAGTCTCTCCATGGCACGTGGGCTGTTAGTTCCCCAACCAGAGCTCAGACCTGTGTCCCCTGCATCGCGAGCCGCTGGACCACCAGAAAGTCCCTCGAGGCGATATTTTAATGTGACCTGTGGTGGAACAGCCAGAATGACATGTGCGGCCCTCACTGTCTGCGGAACATAACACTGCAGGTGACCAGCCAGTGGTGAGGGCTTCCTGGGTAGCTCCGCTGATAAAGAATCTGCCCACAACGCAGGAGACCCCAGTGTGACTCCTGCGTTGGGAAGAGCCCCTGGAGAAGGGATAAGCTCCCCACTCCAGTATTCTTGGGCTTCCCTGGTGGCTCAGACAGTAAAGAATCTGCCTGCAGTGTGGGAGACCTAGGTTCAATCCCTGGGTTGGGAAGATTCCGTGGAGGAGGGCATGGCAACCCGCTCCAGTGTCCTTGCCTGGAGAATCCCTATGGACAGAGGAGTCTGGCGGGCTACAGTCGCAGAGAGCCAGACATGACTGAGCAGCTAAGCACACACAGCGCAGGCAGTGGAGAGATGTTCTGCCCTTCTCCAGCTCCTGATCTGTTCTTTCTCTCACTCACATGCACACGTGCAGCTACCTAAATATAGATATGTTTGCGTGTGTATTTACTTATTTCATGCCTGACTTTACAGCCTATCATGAGGAATAGGACCATAAATAAGCAGACTCAATAAGCAATTTCCCACCATCTTTGATGTGTTTATTGCAGTGTGCCCACCGGGAGTAAAATTGCTATTTTAAAAAAAGGCCTGAATGGCTGCTTAATGGGCGTGGGAGTCTCCTTTTCAGTTAATGAAAATGTTCTGCAGCTAAATCATGTTTCCGGGTGCACAACATCGTGAATGGATTAAATGCCACTGAATTTTACACGTTGAAAAGTTAGAGTGGTGAATTTTACCTTATCTGTGTTACTGGTTGCTGGTCAGTCACTAAGTCATGTCTGACTGTTTGCCACCCGTGGACTGCAGCACCACACCAGACTTCCCTGCCCTTCACTGTCTCCCAGAGTTTGCTCATACTAATGTCCATTGAGTCGATGATGCCATCCAACCATCTCATCCTGTATCACCCCCTTCTCCTCCTGCCTTCAGACTTTCCCAGCATCAGGGTCTTTTCCAGTGAGTCAGCTCTTCGCATCAGGTGGCCAAAGCATTGGAGCTTGAGGTTTAGTAACAGTCCTTCCAATGAATATTTAGGATTGATACATAAAGCAGTCCAGAGGGCTTTCTGGTCCATTTTAGGGAGACTTGGAGAGGGGATAGGGTTCCCTAAGGTCTGACCTTCCACCGCAGTGAATCTTCCTGCTGACTCCCGCTGACCAAGACTTGGGGCCCCACTCACAGGCTCACCTCCCCTTGGACTGATCAGTCCATCCGCCTGTCCCACCTCTTCCTTTCCTCCTGGCCGTAATGTCTGGCTGGAAAATGTCTTATGCAGAATGATCCTCCAAGCTGTGTCTCTTACCAGGACAGATCTGTTGCTGTTGCTAACAACTAACGACCGTCACCGTCCGAAGCTGCACCAAGACATGTGTTCACAGACAACATCTTCATTCTTCTCATTTCAAGAGATGGGGGTGCCTTCTTGGCACTTTTTAGAAATCCAAGACTTGCACTCCTAGTGTTCAAAGACCCGCTATTTCCTTACTGTACTTGTGTTATCAAAGACCCCATAAAGTCAAGTGATTTCCTCCACTTTTGTCCCGGGCTTTGGAGAAAATGACACTTAATCGCCTCAAATTCCTTTCTGTCTGTGATCCCTTCTGAGAAATAAAGCCATAAATATGTTTACTTCTGTTGACATTCACACCGGAAAGAGCACAGAGTTCCAAGTATTGCAGTTCCTTGCCTATTTTATTACCAAACAGCCCCCCAAAAAAATAGCAGATGGGCTTTTCTGGCAATTCAGGGTAAGGCAGCAGTGTCTTTCCTTTTTCTCCCCAAGAGGGAGGGACACAGCTCTTCACACTGCTGCCAAAGCCAGAAGGCTTCTGAGTGCATCACCGCACAGAACCATTCAATAAAACGCTTAGAGCTCGCCCACCGGGGAGCAGGCAGTGGCGGGGAGTCAGGGGGATGTGGTCCAAAAAGAGTTCCTGAGCAGAGCTGTGTCCGCCCCTTTGCCCAGCCTCGAGTTTGAAAATATCAACAACATTCCTGTCCACTGTAATGAAATACTTACGCAAAAAGCTATGGAATGCGCAATAATTTGTCAGGCGTCCTTTTAGCGGCGTCCGCCAGTGCAAACTCTGGTGGGGCCCCTTGACCCTGAGAGAGTGTGCCCTTTAACCTTATTCGGGCCTCCTTTATGCGGGGCTGCACTCTGACCAGATGGCTAAACTATCAAAGGATTTTATGAGTAAAAACTGCTTTCCCAACTCACAAGTTGTATATTTCTTTCCATGTTAATGTGAACTATCAACCCAGAAGCTTTAAATTGGAAACACAAAAGGTGTCCTGCAGCTGGGCCTCCAGCCCCCCTGCATTTGTGTGAGCACAAGGGCTACGGGTGTTTGCAGAGAAAACAGCTGACACCCAGATGAGGACAATTTCAGCTAAATATTTAAAATAGCCATCAAGAAAGGAATGATTGATTGATTTTTTTTTTTTTTTGCTTCTAGCCATGATCTTTTATCAAGCTGCAGGCAAACATGCTTCCTACATAATCCAAACTGTTCTCTTTCTCTCTCTCCCCATCCCGGGGTTCCACCTTTCAGGAGGATTGGGTGACAAAAAGTCATTAGATCCATGGCACCTGGGATCCAGAATGGAAAACGCCTCCCCTTCGGCGTTAGATTTCGGTTGCCTAGTCCTGAGACCTTGGGTGGGTGGTGTGTGTACACGGATAGTTTGTTTTGCAAATTCTTGGAAATGTTCCTCGGAAATGATGGAGGTGAGTTGACTCAACAAATATTTATGCACATAACCCACGAGGCAGACATGATTCTAGTGCCCAGCGGATTGCTTGAGCGAGTCGGAGGACTCTATCGAGATGTTCATTTATGTCCCGTGCTGAGAAAAGCACCCTAGAAACACCCCAGAAGGGCAGGTGCTGTGATGAGAATAGACGAGGCCGTGGGATGGGGGCCTCAAGTTTGTACGGTTAGGAGAAACGTCCATTGAGAAGTTGATGTTACAGCAAGGATCTGAGTGAGGAGCCAGCCTCAGGAGGACACTCTCCAGAGCTCTCCCTTCAAAATATAATGGAAGCCAAACTTTCTAGTGGCCAGCTTTAAAGAGGGAAAAAGAAATGGGTGGAAATAACTGAAAGTTATTTGTATTTGAATAAATATTCTAAAATATTAATTGTACTCATTAATATTNGCTAAAAAGGGTGAAACAGAAACAACCGAGACTCATTTTGACAACATATTTTATTTTTACTAAACTCAGTGTCTCCGAAACATGATCCTTTCAAAAGTGTTTTGGAAAAACTAACAAATGAGATGTTTTACCTTTTTTTTTCCTTTTTTCACACTAAGTCTTTGCACTCTAGTACAGATTTTGTAGCGGCAGCATATCTATTCGGACACTAAATTTGCATGGGGAAGATTTGATCTGAATTTCGATTTCATCAAGTTTACGTTTGAAAAGGTAGATTCACATGCCCAAATTGTCCTAAAGATACTTGCCAGTGATCTGATAGCTGAGTGAAGCACCGGTTCTGAAGTTTTAATTTAAGAGGAAGGGAAGCTAGAAGTCCAGTTCCGTGGATGCAGCAGCCACATTGCACGCGTATCCCCGAGACCCGTGGTGAGGATGGGCCAGCTCAGCTCTGGGGGGGAGGCCCAGAGCCTCTGCAGGGTGGCTCAGAGGGGCCAGGCAGTGGGGGTCTGGAGCTGGAGGGGCCAGGTGGTGGGGGTCGGGGACTGGAGGGCCTGCGGCTTCCAGGAGCGGGGACGGTGACCACAGCAAGGAACAGAGGCAAGGGTGGGTTCTGGGCAGTCTGCCCGGTCTCAGGCTGGCCAGAGCGCTGGGCTCTGTGGGTACTATAAGCTGACTTGTCCCCACGGGGAACAAAGAGGGACTGGGGCAGGGACTCAGAGTAGGACTAAGTTTCACTGTGACACTTTGGAGAGGAGGGAACACTGCGTATGTCCACCCCAGACAAGCTAGGAACACACCAACAAATGTCACAAGGTCATGGCAAGGCTCACAGCACTGCTGGAAAAGCAAAATATCACAAACAGCCTGACTATCCGCCAGTCGGAGAAAGGATAAATAGAACGTGATATGTTTCTGAGAGGAAATGTGATCCCGCGGTTGAAAAGAATCATATGTATCAACATGACTCATCTCAGGAACAAGAAACTCTATAAATTCACTTATAACATTTAAAGATACAAATATATAGATAGAGGTATACATACAGAATATTAAAATTATTGTAACATAGCATAGGTCAAAAGGAAACATAAATTTCATGATCGCAATCGCTTCTGGGGGAGGCCTTGAGAAAAAGTTCAGTGGGCTTGGCTTAATCAGTAATGTTTTATTTTTTATTTTAAAAATATCCAAGATTACAACAGAACGATCATATTTGCTGATTGGGGGCAGTGGGACTATAAGTGTTTGTTATACTGTGTTCTGTACTTTATCCAAATTAAAAAGAAAAATCCATCAAAAGAAAAAGAAAACCTCTGTCACCCTCAGCCTCATATGCTACCTGTCTTGCATTTTCTGTAACCTTCCGACGCTGACCATGGCTTAGAATTAGGCAGTACAGATCTATTACATATTGTGTTTACTTATAACCTTTTCTGGGGAAAAAAAAAATGTTGCTGGCCTGGTTTTGCAATGTCTGAGGCTAACAATCAAGAGGAGTCTTAACTCTTTCATCACTGACATCAAGCTGCCTATTTATCCCCCGCTGTGGCTTCAGGATTTTGAAGACTTGGGTATCCCTGTACCTCTCGCTGTTTGTGTCTGGAGCATTGAAGACCAAACACGTTCCATGTTGAACAAAAAAATTAAGTGGAAATTCAACAGTTGGCAGCACTATTCTCCCTTGCTGCAAAGCAAGTAAATAAATTCCTCTTTTCTGATTTCTTAAGTTATAACTTTTTAAAATTAATTTAATTTTGGTTGCCGTGGGTCTTTATTCCTGCGAACGGACTTTTGCTAGTTGCCGCGACCTGCATTGGCAGGCAAATTGTTAGCCCCTGGACCACCAGGAAATCCATTAAGCTGTGACTTCTGTTATAGACTGATGCCTGTGCCCTTCCCAAAGTTATATACGGGAACTCTAATCCCCAGCATGATGGTATTTGGTCGTAGGGCCTTTGGGAACTGATTAAGCCGTGAGGGTGAAGCCCCCAGGACAGAATTAGTGCCCTAACAGGAAGAAAAACTCGGAAGATTGCCTCCTCTCTCTCTCCACTCTCTGCCATCTGCAAACCAGGAGGGATCTCCTGGCACCTTGACTTTGGACACCCCAGCCCCCAGACTGTGAGAAGTCAAAGTCTGTCTCTATGCCACCCCGCCTGTAGCGGCCTATGACAGCAGCTCGAGCTGAGATAACTGCTGATCCACAGAGCTGTGTGGCCCTTCCCCAAGCCTTGGTTTCCCCATCTGTCTCTTGGGGATAATAATAGTCATTATCTCCCTCACAAAACCTGTGAGGTACAAATGCAATATGTACAAAGCGTTGGCACAATTTGCATTTATACATATATGTTGGTTATTCCTTACCTTTTTTTATTTTTGTCACTCACATTTATATGACCAGATGACTCTATTGGATGGTGGCTAAGAACACAGGTTTGGTATACATTGGCATATGTTAAATTAAGATAGCCAGTGGAAATTTGCTGTATGGCGCAGGGAACTCAAATCTTGTGCTCTGTAACAACCTAGAGAGGCAGGATGGAGGAGGAGGTGGGAGGGAGGTTCAGGAGGGCAGGGACATATGTATACCTGTGGCCGATTCATGGTGATGTATGGCAGAAAGCGACACTATTGTAAAGTAATTACTCTCCAATTAAAATAAAACATAAAATTTTGAAAAAAGAATACAGGTTTACCAAACAGGCAGGCTAGAAACCTGCTTACCCACTTCTAGTGAACTTGGGTCACTTGGTAACCAGAGGGTATTTGAGCGAGCGAAAGGAGGTCACCCTTGTCAAGCCCCCGGCAGGGCCCCAGCCTGACGCTAGTGCTTGGGGAATGCAGCAGCCAGTGAAGGTGCGGGCGTGGGAGGTGGCGCGCTTCCTGTTCGTGCAGGACAGGAACAGTGTTTGCAGCAGAGGAAGAACGAGCATTTCGGAGAGGCCCGCCCGCACACACGCAGCGCATAAGCTGGCTTCATCTCAAAGTCATTCAACGGTTTCTTATGGACAAATGTTCTTCCAAGCCGCATCTCTCTGTATCACCCCACATTCCTTTAAAAAACAAAAAGACTTGGATATTTAAAAGTATGATTTGGCCTTTCTTTGGTCACTTTTTGAAGCTGCTCTATTTGTCCTTGTTAACCCATCAGGCTTGCTCACCCAGCCAGGTTTATCAACGGCAAATGTTGCGGGCTTCACTGAGTTATGACTAAACAGAAGGAATACGGGAGCAAGGTGAAAGGTGGCTTCTTTATAACAGCTGTAATTTATCCAAGATTTCGTCCCGGCCTTTGATTTGGGGGCTGACTGGGGATCTAGTGTCTCCCTGATTGCATTAGAAGCAGCCTTAGGGGTCAGACGGAATTCCAAGGTCCTGGAATCAGTTAGAAGGAGGGAGCACCTGAATGCGTGAAGGAACAGACGAGGCTTTTATAACCATCCTTCTCCAAGACTGTACACCAGCTCTCTGCCCAGATGACCTTGGGAGAGGACAGGGCCAGCTTCAGGGTCATCCCAGCTGCTCTCATGCTCAGCAGGGCCCCGTGCTTGACTTAAGGCTCTGCTGTTACCATCTTGAAGTTCTCATTGTTGTTGACCCGTCGCTAAGTTGCGTCCAACGCTTTTGTGACCCCGTGGACCGTAGCCCTCCAGACTCCTCCGTCCGTGGGAGTTCCCAGGCAAGAGCACTGGAGTGGGTTGCCATTTCCTCCTCCAGAGGATCTTCCTGACCCAAGGATTGAACCCGGGTCTCCTGCACTGCCAGGCCAATTCTTTACCACTAAGCCCCTGGGAAGGCCTCTTTGGAATTCTTAACAATTTTCGCTGTTGTTTTCTTACTTACTGGCTGTGCGTGGCATGTGGGATCCTGGATCCCTGGCCAGGGACTGAACTTGTGCCCCCTGCATTGGAAGCACAGCCTCTTAACCACTGGACCACCAGAGAAATCCCTCTGAATCAGGTTTTAACAAGAGGCCCCAATACTTTCATTTCACACTGGGTCCTGCCAATTCTGTAGCTGCTCCTGGGAAAGGAAGCCAGGGCTCCTGCTCACCCTGGGCACCATCAGAACAGTTGTCATTGATGACAAGTATGTTGTACACCTATGGAATAATACTCATCACAAGTGACATGCACGAACCAAGGATTTACACAAAATATCTCATTTAATCCTCCCATAGACCCATTTTCGAGGTTGATAAGACTGAGGCATGAAGATAGTAATGATGGTTTACATTTATCAAGCACCAGTCATCTTGATAAGCACTCCATATGCACAACCTCATCTACTTTTTTGTTTTTTGTTCTTCTGGCTGCACAGTGCAGCTTGCAGGATCTTAGTTCCCAACCAGGAATTAAACCTGGGCCCCAGCAGTGAAAGCACCAAGTCTTAACCACGGGACCGCCAGGGAATTCCCACAGAAATGCAAATTCTTTGGCCATCCCAAATCTACTTGGCCACAAAAGGGGCCTTTGAAACTTCAGTTTCACATGCCTAGCATATCCATCCATGTAGACCTCTTTAAAATCATGCTTTCTCATTTGGCTTGGGGGATCATAGCTGAGCGCCGAAGAATTGATCCTTTTGAACTGTGGTGTTGGAGAAGACTCTTGAGAGTCCCTTGGACTGCGAGGAGATCCAACCAGCCCATTCTGAAGGAGATCAGCCCTGGGATTTCTTTGGAAGGAATGATGCTAAAGCTGAAGCTCCAGTACTTTGGCCACCTCATGCGAAGTGTTGACTCACTGGAAAAGACTCTGATGCTGGGAGGGATTGGGGGCAGGAGGAGAAGGGGACGACCGAGGATGAGATGGCTGGATGGCATCACCGACTTGATGGATGTGAGTCTGAGTGAAGTCGGGTGTTGGTGATGGCCAAGGAGGCCTAGCATGCTGCAATTCATGGGGTCGCAAAGAGTCGGACAGGACTGAGCAACTGAACTGAACAAAATAAATGGTTGAATAGACAAAACCCCTGGCTCACTAGCACGTGATGACATCATGACGCTGGGGCAGCCAATGATCTGCAAAGCGCTGTTTCCCAAAATTGTCACATGTTTTAAAAAGCCATTTGGGAAATTATGGCATATGCAGGTTTTGTGGCCTCAGTGTGTGAAAAGCTGAGGGTATGTTTGAGGACTTTCTTAATTTCAGTATTTGGCATTGCCAGTGATGAAAGGGACATGTATTGTTTATAGACAAATGTAGTTTTTAAATATACTTTTTATTGTCTCATCATTTTATTCATAGATTAACAGAAAAGTTGCAGGAACAGTACAGAGTCCCCATTTACCCCTCACCCTGCTCACCCTCACCAGGGATGCATTGGTCACTGGTAAGAAGCAGACATTGAAGCATAAAATATGATATCAAAAGCAGTTGTTGGTAATTGTAAGTAGAGGAGAATATAAATGTAGGGTTTGGGTTTTTTTCTTTTTTTTTTGCCTTTTTTTCCTGCAGCTTATAGAATCTTAGTTCCCCGACCAGGGATTGAACCCAGGACCACAGCAGTGAAAGCCCCAAGTCCTAATCATTGACCCACCAAGAAAGTCTCTAAATGCAAGATTTTAAAAATGCATTTGAAATTAAGAGATCAACAACTTAAAGTAATCATAAAATATATATGTATATACACATACATAGATATGTGTGTATATATATATATATATCGGCTTCCCTGGTGGCTCAGACAGTAAAGAATCTGCCTGCAATGAGGGAGACCTGGTTCGATCCCTGGGTTGGGGAGATCCCCTGGAGGAGGGCATGGCAACCCACTCCAGTATTCTTGCCTGGAGAATCCCCATGGACAGAGGAGCCTGGAGGGCTACAGTCCATGGGGTCACAAACAGCTGGACACAACTGGATGACTAAAAACAGCGCAGCGTATATATATATATAAGCTGCTATAGAGAAACCTCATGGTAACCGTTAAAGAACCAACATTGGTCAGTTCAGTTCAGTCGCTCAGTCGTGTAGAGTATTAACTAAACTCCAGACTATTATTTAAGTTTCATAAAAGGAGCATTTTAAAACGGATTTTCGGAGCTAGCACTTTTTGAGCACCTACCGTGTGCAGGTCCCTGACCTCTAGTTCCGCCTTGTAGCTCCTGGGGCAGCTGGTCGGCTCAGCCCTATTGTTCACATGGTGGCACTGACACGCAGAGACCACAAGCTTACCCAGATGCAGCAGACCCAGGCAGCCAGACTCCAGAGCCCTCCCCTCAGACACCACATTAGACGTCGCTCGCCCCTTCTCCTGGGGAAACCGTTCTCATTCTGCCCCTCTCACCACCCAGAGAACTCCACTCAAGCCCAGAGACCCCATTCATTTGTTCACTTAATACATACTGTGTTTGTTCCTCCACTGCCCCAACCCCTCCCCACCGCCACCATCAATGATCTGCCCCCTTCAACGAACTCAAAGAACTCTGAAACACCAGCGATCACGGGGCCCAGGCCCAGATCTCAACTGTGGGAACTCCGATGGCCCAGAAAGCCAGTCCCCATCCAGGGGCGTCTGCGTGCGTGTGCGTCTCCTGGCCCTTCTGCCTGCAGACCATCTCACTTTCCCCAGTGCTCTCCAAGCAGAAGCGCAGGCCCATCTTTAAGCGTAGGCAGGAGCTGAAATTTTATGTGTTTCGCCAAGCTTTCAAACTCTTTGCAAGACAAAAATCCATCTGTGGGTCAGAGGGGGCCTAGAGACCACCAGTTGGCAATTCCCTCCTCATTAGAATGTAAGACAAGGGAAGTTCCTATGGGACTCCTCTGGTGGTCCGGTGGTTAGGGGTCAGTACTCACAATGCAGGGAGCCCGCTTCGGCCCCTAATCAGGGAACTAGTTCCCACCTGCCACAGCTAATACCTGGGCCAACAAGCAAAAAATATTTTTTAAATGAAGAATGGAAAAGTTATGATGAAAATCAAGCCTGTTCGTATTTATAAAGCAATTTAGAACCCTACTGGGCACAACATAAAAGCTGTTTGCCTTATTGTGGATGTTCAAATGTTAATAATAAATGAACTAGCAGGAGAAACCTATTCAAGCCATGCCATCGATTGCACCACCTTCCCCCTGCAAACCCGTCCCTGTTGACTGAGGGAATCTTTCAACTTTCCACTATTTTTAGCCATGTTGACACAGCCTCAGGGCCTCACCCCACAGCCATGTGGCCGGACCCATCAAAGGCGTCCATTCACATTAAAAGACGCAAAGAGGAAAAAAGCCTTCCCACCCCCAGGGACGTTCCTCAGCGGACATGGAGGCTCGCGTATTTCAAAAAAAAAATGATGAGCTCTGCCACGTAGAGTGCTCTCGCTGAGAATGCCACTTGAGGTGCCACACGGGGCATATAAATATCTCCCTTTTCTCTTGCTACTGTCTTCCACCTAAAGATGTAGAGCCAGAGAGCTGACCTTCTGTCAGGCCAGATGATCTGCCCACCGTTGTCTGTCTCTGAAATCAAAACTAGAGTGCAGCTCGGAAGCCTGGAAGCTTCCTCTCTCTGAATGCTAAAAGACTGGCTCATTGTTAGCTCACTAGAACATGAGAGAAGATTTTGTTTTCAGTGGAGGGCAAAGAGCTACCTGCGCGTCCCACCGATTTGGTGTCTGGGGTTGGAAAGCGAGGAGCAGGTCATCTGAACACTCACAAGGGGCTGGGGGTACCACCAAAGCAGAAACTAACCTGAAACTGTCAAAAAGAAAATCAGAAACTGTCAAGGGTGGCTCAGTTGAGGGCTGGGTCCCCCAATCTCCAACCACCGGGGCAGGCTGAAGGGGCATTGCTCATTGGCTAAAAAACCCCCCACCCAGTGCTGGGGTTTGGGGGCTTCTAGCCCGGTTCCTGGAGTAGCATCACACTGCCATGGAGTCCCACGGGATGGTCCTAGATGAAGTGAGAAATCGAGCTGATGGCCGAGGCCATCCCCCTTCTGCTTTGTGCCTTAGAACCATGTAATGCGACATTCCCAAGTTTGTATTTTCTTTAAATTTCTGAAATTAGCCACACAAGAGGTTCAGTTTTTCACTCACCTTCTCCGGAGTCCACTTATCTAATTCAATAAGATTTGGAATTTTTAAAATATACAAATAGCAATTGTACCATTTATTCAAACCAAACGGCCAAAGCACACTGCCTTTTCTTTTCTCCCTGAGCCACTAGCCCTTCAGAAACAAATTTCCAACAGATTGTATAAGTGTGTGTGTTGGTGAGGGTGAGCATGAGGGGTTTTTGTTTAAAAAATTTAAAGGCACAGAGGATAAGTTAGCAATCTAAATTTCAATTAACTTCTTGAACTACGCATACGTCTGCTGCTGCTGCTGCTGCTGCTAAGTCGCTTCAGTCGTGTCCGACTGTGTGTGACCCCATAGACGGCAGCCCACCAGGATCCCTCGTCCCTGGGATTTGGTGTGCGTTTTCAACTAACAGATAAAAAAAGATCAGTCATAGGCCTGTCAGTAGGATGGCGCAAGGTGGTACCTTTTTAATATTTGTCATCATCGCCTAACTCACCCTGAGAAAAGAAACAGCAAAGAAAGCAGTTTTTCATGCGTTATCAGCCATCCCAAACAGCTGGTTTCCCCCCCAAAAATAAATCACTCCAAGTCAATGAAGTCTTAGTGATGATTTCATAGAACTCTCTCTAAATAACAACAGAAGCACCCGTGAGGGAACCTAGTAGATGAAATGTGGCACGTAATCAACAAAGGGTTTAATTTGTGTGTTATTTGCCATTCATTCTGATTTTGATTAAGAAAGCTTTTGCTGTACAAAAGAATGTAGCAAAGGATCTGTACTTAGTAGGCATTCAATGGTGTTACAATCATGAAAAGCATTCTTGCAACTTAAAAAAATTAACCAGCTTGAGATCTATCAGAGACGATGTCCCAGTTAGAAGTTTGGCCCTTTAACTGATAAAAATGAGTAGAAATTCTATGTATATAACTCTAGCTTTTAAAAAAAATATCTGCTTGCCAGCATCGGGCCTTAGTTTCGGCACTCGGGATCTTTTAGCGCAAAGGCTTAGTCGCCTGCAGCACATGGGTCTTAGTTCCCTCACCAGGGGTCAGACCCACCAGGGACTGGGTTGATCCAATCCCTGCACTGGATTCTGATCCCCTGGACCACCAGGGAAGTTCCTAAGTTGCTTTTTTTTTTTTTTGATGGGGGTAGTATAGTCTCATTTTGGACTTCCCTGGTGGCTCAGTGGTAAAGAATCCATCTGCCAAGCAGGAGACCCAGGAGACGCGGGCTCCATCTGTGGGTCGGGCAGATCCCCTGGAGGAGGAAATGGCAACCTGCTCCAGTTTTCTTGGCGAGAAAATCCCATGGAATGAGGAACCTGGCAGGTTATGCTCCACGGGGCTGCAAGAGTTGGACCGGACTTAGGACTAAAACCACCGCATGTTTCCTATTAGAGGTGGAAAAGGCACAAAAGGGTCTACAGCAGCAAGGAGTCCGCTCTCGGTCCCCAGCTTCCCAAGGCCCCTCCTCAAAAGCCACCAAATGGGCCAGTGTCCCTGGCAGTCCAGAGGGTTAAGACTCCACTCTGCCAAGGCCAGAGGCGTGGGTTCCATCCCCGGTCAGGGAACCAAGGTTCTCACGTGCTGTGCTCAAGGCCAAAAGACGGGGAAAAAGGAGGAAAAAAAAAGGAGCCAGTCTTCAGATGAGTCCCTGTTATGCATTTTTTTATGCATCCTTTTTATCAAAGAGCCGGCCGTCCTATGCGTGATACCGTGCTGACATGCTCCCTCAAAGGCTCCTGTTCCTATAAGTGAGGTTTCCGTCTGCTCCGTTCTTCTCTTCTGAAATGCTAATTTTATCAGACCTATTCAACCTCAGGCAGTATCCTTTGGCCAAGAAGAGCTGAAAGCTGGATTCTAATAAGGCAGTGGACGCTTCACCAGGGCTTCGGCCCCACCTTCAGAACTGAAACTTGCGTGAAGTGTTCAAACGCGCTGCCCTCTGCTATGACGCGGTGTGTAGGACACCCGCGTGGGAGCCCTGCGGAAGGGGCTTTGCAGGAGATCCTGCAAGGTGGTTTTCAAGACACTGGGAGTCAAACAGCTCTTGTGCCAAATTCCTCACTCGCCGAGGTCTTTCAGCAGATCCCCACGCACAGCAACGTGCTGCAGTGGGATTTCTGTTCCCTGGCTTATATCCCACCCGCGGCTTCCCAGAGGGCTTAGAATAAGTCCCCAGGATGCAGAGTGGCCTCGATCACGGGCTCTGCCCCCACCTCCCCCCTTTGCTGCCCATGAACGTGCCAGGCAGGCTCCCAGAGCAGGGGCTGGGTATATGCTGCCCCTGCCTCCCCAAATGCCCTTCCCCCCACATTTACTTAATCTCAATGTTCAGGTTTCAACTCAGAATTCCATCCTTGGAGAGCCCTCCAGGGCCGCCATCCCTGAGATCCGCGTTAGTCATTGCCCCTCAATCATTTCCCACCCAAGTACCCGTTTTAGTTCAGCCCAGGCATTGCGTCAGTACCAGCCTGTCATCGGCTACTTGATCTATCTATGCTCAGCTCTGTGACCCACATTCCCACTGCACCGTGGACTCTCTGTGTGTCTGTCCCACACGTGCACGGCAGGTCGCTCAGTCACGTCTGACTCCCTATGGCCACCTGGACTGTAGGCCGCCAGGCTCCTCTGTCCACGGGATTTCCCGGGCAAGAATAATGGAGCAGGTTGCCATTTCCTTCTCCAAAGGATCTCCCCTACCCAGGGATCGAACCTGAGTCCCTTACATCTGTCTCCTGCTTTGGCAAGCGTGTTCTTTACCACTAATGCCACTTGGAAAGCCCTCAGATTTTTGATGCTTTGATTTAAATTAGGAAGGGATAAAAAAATATCTGTGTTGACTATTTTAAGTCCCTGATCCTGTTTGCATGGCCAGGACAGACGACATCAGGAGTTTAACCAGTGGTAACTATTTCTTAAAACCAGCAGAATCTCTATATAGTCAGGGGAAAAAAAAATACACTAGGGAAACCTCAAGGAATGTACCAGAAAAAAGTCATATGTTAAATGAAAGACTTTTTTATTTTCTAGGAGAGTTCTGTTGGATGAGAACTATCTTATTCCAATACCATCTTCTCTTCATGATGTTTATTAAGAGGAGAAATGGCAGGAAAATGAAACAGAATGTTATGAATGAGAGAAGGGAGAAGTAAGAGGTGATGTGGAATCTCTGTTTTAGGAATTTTCATTCAACTTTTCATCCAGTAGGCACTTCTAGAAAGGTTTGAGGTCAGAGGTGAGAATTATCATTTCAACATTGTCCTACAGCCCATTGCTGTTCAGTATCATTTTGGCATTGTGTCTAGCGAAGGAAATAGAAGTTTCTCTACCAAGAAGATCTGTGCAGTTGCCTAGATTCTATATAACAAACATCCATAAATCAATATCTTAATACTTTTTGGTAGCTCCTATCAATGCGTTACCATCGTCTCCATTGGACAGCAATTAAGTCCCCATGAGCTGTGGAGTCAGGAATGGAGTCACAAGAAAGAGCTAAAATCTAAGTCTAGGACATGTATGTGGATGTCCATGCATGGAAATAAAGACCTCGACTGTACACAAGTTGACAACAACAGCTACCTTTTGTGGAGATGGGGACTTAGAAGCAGTTACCAAGAACTTGTAGCTTTCTCTCTGAAACACGAATGTTTTTAGGTATGAATTGGGTTTATGCATTGCTTATGTAATTTAAATTTGATTTTTAAATTGTAAGACAATCATGCTGTAAGTATAAAAAGTAATAAAAGCAGCATGCATGCTGTCGCTCAGTCATGTGCAACTCTTTGTGGCCCCATGGACTGCAGTCCGCCAGGCTCCTCTGTCCAGGAGATTTCCCAGGCAAGAATACTAGAGTGGGTTGCCATTTCCTTCTCCAGGGGATCTTCCTGACCCAAGTATCATACCTGAGTCTCCTGCTTTGCAGGTAGATTCTTTACCAGTGAGCCACCTGGGAAGCCCAATAAAAGCAGCAGTAGCCACAAAGAAAAAAAAAATCAACCAAACACATGGGCTCAATATTAATATTACTACATTTATATTTATTGTACAACAGCATATGTAACCTGCATGTCTTTCCTTCTATAAATAGTTATAATATTTTAGAAATGAAATTTTAGCACGCGATAACATTTAACTGTGACATGCATTTGAAACTCTATTCAGGCTTCACTCCTCCTGAACAACCCCGCCCCCAGCCCCCTAAAAAAGGAAGTCTCTAGTTTTGACGAGGTCAACAGGATCTCCGCAGTCAAAGTGAAAGGCAAAGCCACTTAGCGCCTTGTAACTGCTTCTGAATCCCTGACTCGCGGCTCTCCCAGTTGGTCCCTTGATTCCGCTGAAGAAATGTCTTATCAGATCAACAGTGATGTCTGTCAAAAAGAGAGAGAAAGCCCCCCGCCTCCCCTGCAAACGAGGGGCTGTGAAGGGCGGAGGCGTCATGGTGCATCCGAAAGGATAAGGGGAGATAAAGTGTATCAAAGGAGCCTTGACACATGGGATGCTACGCAGGCCTGTCTCCCCGAGAGCATCTCTGGCCTGACTGACAGGGGATTAAGCCACAGGGGGGCGGTGAACAGTGGCCGCAGTGGGCCTGGGGCCCAGCACCTGGATGTGAGGTGGGCGCCCGGAGCTGCACCCCGCTGCAGGGACCGCACGCCCCGGCCCACAGCCGCCCAGCCTCGGCGCCCGCTCGCCACCCTTTCTCTTGGATAACATGCTTGAAAAATAGGTCGGGATTTTTTTGCTTTGGTTCTGTGCACAGGGGGCCAGGGAAGCAGAAGATGTCAGGGATTCAACAGTCGCCTGCTGGGAGCTCCTAAAAGAAAGGGTTTCTGGTGACGGCTGAATGCGGGGGCTGGACCTCCTTTCCTTCCCTGACTCTGACAAACCAAGAGTGAGGGAGACGTTTTTGAGATGACATGGACCACTCTAAGATGGACCAGGTGGTGCCAAGGAATTATTGTCCCTTTTGTTAATAGAAGTGACCATAGCCTTGCGTGGTTTTTCCCCCTGAATAAACTGGATTTTTTCTATCTGAATACTAACATATGTAGGGTGAAAGGTCATGAATTCTATGACATGCTTTTTTTAAAATTTTACTTTTAATTAATCTTTTTTGCCTGCATGGCATGTGGGATCTTAATTCCTGGACCAGAGGTGGAACCTGCACCCACTGCGCTGGAAACACAGTCTTAACTACTGAACTGGACAGGGAAGTCCCTAGGTCGCCCTTCAAGGTTCTATAGGTAGGAATGGGAAGTGGGGAGGAGACGAGCCTAGCTGAGCAAGTGCAACAATAATAATTATGAAATCTGGCTTTGACCTATAGTCTGTAGCCTGGAACATTCACTGTGCTTGTCATTCTACTCATTGGGTAGAGTTTGAACAATTTTATCCAATTAATTATGGTGATGAAGATGATAATCTTTTTAAGATGTTCCAAAGGATGGTCGTGATCGTGTGAACATTTACCAAGTCTTGTGGCACTTGGGTCTGTTAAGCTCTCTGAATCATGGACACATTCTCAACCGGGTTGGGGAAGTCAAGAAAACCTTCTGAAAGTGATGAACTGATGATGACAAGCAAATGTGGAGTAAACTAAAATAATCTCCTGAGTTGCACTGCCTCTTGCTGGGCACCGGCTCTCCACGCATCTTATTTCATGGCTCAGAGTGGTTAAGTAACTTTCCCAAGCTCATCCAGCCAACGAGGGGTAGATCCAGAGGTCAAACTTGAGGAATCAAGTTTTAGATTCTGTGCCCTGGCTCGTACCTGCTTTCTGACAAGAGAGAGCAGAAAAGCAGAGAAGGGAAAGAGGAGAGTCACAAGGCTTGCTGCCCTGTCCTTCTTTGAAATCATAATTATGATTAAAGAGTAATTATTTAGCTTCAAATGACCCATTTAGCTTTTTTTTCAAAAACTTCCTCAGTACAATCTTACTCATAGATCCAGTCTTTATCCAGAATTTTGACATTTTGTTCACTGTGGGTTTTTTTTATAAAGGCACTGAACTTCGTATGTGTTATTTAATCTTCCATAACCCTGCAAGGTAAATATTACTCCCACTTCACAAAGGAAGAAACAGTGATACAAGAGATGAGTATTTGCCTAAAGCCTCACGGCTAGAAAGGGGCAGATCAAAACATTACATTTTTTAAAAAGCATTGCATTAAAATATCACTCACCTTGAGATTGAGTTTTTTGGTGTCTTCTTAAATTTTCTGCCTCACCTTAGTACCAGACCCTTTAGCTGGGTAGCAAATGACATCTTTTTAAGGTCTTTATAAGGAAAGAAATTAAATGCCTAGTTTGGGGCTTTGGCCCTCGATACTGCACAATTCTCCTGAACAGAGACCATATCTCATTAATTTTGTGCCCTCAGCTGTTAGCCCAGGAAAAGGTGTAGTGTAAATGTCTTGTTAAAGCAAAGCTCTGGGTATTAGGATGTTACCTCCTCTTCAGAAGCTCTGGCAAATAATCTAAAAATGACAATGATGGGTGAAAAACAAACAAACAAAAAGCCATTGCTCATGCAGCTGTTTCCACTGGCTAGCAAAGCCAAGCCAGCAGGCAAGTACTCAGAGCTCTAGAAATCACTGTTCCTAAATAAGTCTCAGAAACAGGGAAGGAACCTCGTGTGGACATCTTGCCTAGAA
This sequence comes from Redunca redunca, assembly GCA_006410935.1. Taxonomy (NCBI): domain Eukaryota; kingdom Metazoa; phylum Chordata; class Mammalia; order Artiodactyla; family Bovidae; genus Redunca; species Redunca redunca. The sequence continues at coordinate 139,456 of SJYQ01092254.1, forward strand.
AGTGTCAGCTGTTGTAACTGAAGGTAGGAAAATGCTAGCTGAAAGGTTTGAAGGAAGAACTGGCCGAAACCATGAAAGAAAAGCACATCATTAATAATAATTTTTATAAGACTGGCAGTTTGCCCTTGTAGAAACCAAAGAAATTCCATGCTATTGCAAGAGAACACTACATTTTTGGGGAGCTGGCATGAAATTTCTTTCAACTTTGGGTCAAAAAGACTCTAACAACAATAATTATCATTTACTGCACGATTAATAAGACAGTGAGCTAAACAAGACACTGAGCTAATCACTTTATGTGACTTAACGCAAGTTAATCCTGTGAAGTGAGAATCACCCACATTTCATAAATGCAAACATTTCCTTAAATGTTTGCTTAAAAGACTCCTTGTTAGAATCGGGCAGAGCAGAGATTTGAACTGAAATACCGCACTGCCCGGTCTAACCATTTAAGCCAGGAAAAGAAAAATCAGTTATTTAATTTTTTAAACATCTCCCCAAATTCCTGATTATTCACCTGGAGTGCATGCCCTTGTGTTGGCCAGTTCTGAGCCTTAGGCTATTAGCAGTAGATTCTTTCAGCCTGATCCAAACTTTAACTTTCAGTATTCAAAAGGTCTCAACTTTTTGCTACTGATTGTGAGTTTGTTCCTCCTGGAAGAAAGGTAAACCTTATCCTACGGACCCTAAACCTGTCAATTTAAAAAAAAAGAAGTCAGTTGCCTGGACAGGTGGTTGTGACTTGTGGTCAATGAAAGCCATCCTAGCCATGGCATAAGGGCGAGGGGGTGGGGTGGTTAGGGACAGTTTCTGAGAAGACCTTCCTTAGATCAGTATCAAAACTGAGTAAGGGACACCTATTGGACACCCCTTAACAGCACGCAGACACCAAGGGAGAAAAAAAACAGCTGAGAAGGACAATTCATTTCCCGGTAAACTGCGGAAACAACTGTCATAATCTCTCCCGCCCACTTAGGTCGTGCACATACTGGGGCTTCTCGGGAGCTCAGCTGGTAAAGAATCCGCCGGCAATGCAGGAGACCTGGATTCGATCCCTGGGTTGGGAAGATGCCCTGGAGGGGGGCATGGCAACCCACTCCAGGATTCTTGCCTGGAGAATCCCACGGACAGAGGAGCCTGGCGGGCTACAGTCCACAGGGTCGCAAAGAGTCAGACACGACGGCAGCAACGGAGCGCTCACACGTGTGTGCATCCACAGAATCCCAGACTTTAGCACAGCCATTGGCTCACAATCGTGAGAAACAGAGGTCAAGGAGCCAGAACGGATTTAAATGAGCGGAAGGAAAAATAGGTGTTCGGCTTGCAGCCTCCGCTTGCTTATTCAAGAAGTCAGGCTGGACTGTCTGGCTCTTTCACTACCGCCTGCTCCAGCCATTCATAATTTTAAATCTGTTGAATGCGATTTGGTTAGAATATGGAGGTGGCTCAATTTTTCATATTGGCTTGCAGAAGTTTTGTCTCCACTCTGCACCAGGAGTTGCGAACACAATGGCATGCGTGAATCTTGTGTATCAGTAAAGAGAGCCCCTTGAACTCCGCCTGCGGGGAACAAAGGGTTTCCAAGATGCATCTGAGTAGCAGATGTTGAGTTATCTGAAGGGTCAGAATGCCAATTAGATATTGAACATGGCAGGAGGAGGGTGGAGTTTCCAAAACAAATGAACGATGAATAGGAGCGGTCCCCGAGTTTAGGCTCAGGTCCTGCTGTTCTTTTGTACAATGATTTGTGGCAAATTTGTTTTGTCACTGAGGCATAGTCCCCCCGGGTCTTAAAGTGATTTTTGTAATCACAAAAAGGAATTTTTTTTTCCTTTAAATGTCCTTTTCCTGATCAAAACTGGATATCAATTTATTACTTTAAAAAATACATTTGAGCAGCTGTGTTTTATCTTTGTCGGAGATGTACAAAAATGTGATCCTGCGTGAAAAACTAGAAGGCAGACATAGTCAGAAGGGAGGGAATAATTCGATTAAAAATTTTTTTGGATAGAAATCTGATAGAAATTAGGATTTTTTTTTTTAAGATTAAAAACATCATTTGGCCCAGCAATTTGCCGATTTTATTGTTTTCCCATTTTATTGGATAAGGATATCATTTTCGATCTAAGACACCCACAATGAGAAAAATGTGGGAAACCTAAGACACAAACTGCTTCCATAGTTAATTATGTATTTCTGTCGGTGTTGCCATCATAAATCCTTCTTAGAGAAGACCAAGTAGGAGAGGAACCACAGAGGCTTCTGTTTAAGTAATTTCATTTGATTCCTGAAATACTTCTGGCTATTGTTTTTTTAAAACCACCCACATGTAGTAAAATTATATCGCTGAGCGGACCCGTCCTGCTCTCTCTCTCCTCTGGCAAGTACTAGATCATGGAATACCAAAGGCAAACCAGCAAAAAAGGAAATTGGGATTGCATTGATTTAGATCAGCCAAGGCTGTGACCAAATTATTTAGTTCTCTTTTGACCTTTGGAGGTCAGATTTGACTATTTATGCTATCTGCTAATGCTTTACTATTTTTCATTGCTGTGCCTGTTAACAATTCTGACCTACAGCCTTTCAGCCTGCGGGGTGGTTATATTAAACAATCACTAATTACTTCTTGAAACATATGCTCCCGTTTTAAAATGTCATTGAAATAAAAGCCCAACCAGAAGCCCTATGTTCATTTCATGAATGAAAGCAAAATGTAAGCACTGAATATTTCTGGGAAGTCAAACATCGCCAAATCTGAGGAATAATGGGAAAATAACCTACCTTCCTCTCATTATTAGCTTGGAAATTGTTTAAAGACTACTTTTTAAAAATAAATATCAAAGGCAGCAAATATTCTCCTTCAATCACATTGTCAAATATACCAGCATTCCTGCAGAAAATGTACTTTTATCTTTGCTAAAGGTCTTAAGTGTAAAAATATTATGTCATTTTTCTTCCTGCATCCACTATGTGCCAGACACCACGTTAATGTCTTGGGATATATGAGTATCAGTATGTGCCAGACATCATGTTAGGTCTTGGGATATATGAGGAGGAAGAAGTCAGAATTCTCTGAAAATTGGCCTTTTTCTTATCTGACTTGAAAATGCTTCATTCCTTAGAGAGCATACAGAAGAAACATACATGTACATTTTCAAATTTTATCATAGAAAGAAGTTATGGGTTGGGAAACCTGACTTATTTTCCAGAATTCCTCTCTGATTTTATTTAAGGTGAAAAAAAAAGGTTTTCACTCTCCAAAAAATAAAAGATAAGTAATTTATTCTAAATCAAAACAGGCAGAGACAAAGAACACATTAAAATAATAATTCAACTAAAATTGTTATCATTATTTTTGTTATTCAGCTATCCCATGAAGTTGAAATTCCACGCAGGAATTTCGAGGGTTCTGGTTGAGGTGGCAATGTGTACCCACGTGCACTTGCCTTCAGAACTCAAGAGATACGTCATGAAGGAAAAATCTAGCAAACTTTCCTCCTGATGATGCTGCTCCACAAAAACGAATGAAATATGGCAGGAAAGGGGTATCCCGTCCACTTCCTGATTTCCTGTGCTTTACATTCTTACGCATAAACCTCTAATTCATTTCAGAACACAAAGGTCACCACAAAAAAATCTGAGGCTAAATATACCCTTTTGTCCAGCAAAAGGATAACAGCGATTTTTTTTTCCTTTTTACCAAAATGTAGCCATAGCCAGGTGTTTCCCATGTCTGACAACCCACTTCACGAGTATCTTTACAGATCTGAAAAAAATAGCATTAAACACTCTTTTTTTAAAACTTTTTATCTGGAATAATGTTAGATTGACAGAGAAGTTACAAAGTTGATAAAAAAGAGTGCCTGTCACCCAGCTTCCTCTGTTGGTAACATCTTACACACCCATATGCATCTGTCAAAACTAAGAAATTAACAATGCTGGTAACTAGACTGTGTGGGTTTCACCAGTTTTCCCACTGATCCTCGTTGGTGACCCAATCGAAAGTCACATTGCATTGAGGTGTTTATCAACTTGTAGATTCAAATATTTTTCGTGGTTTACCTCTCAAAAATAATTTATTTGGAAATTAAATTTAAAAGACATTTTAGGAGTAAAAAGAGTCTGGATTTGTTTTAATCAGATCAGACAAAAGAACTCATGTTTCATAGACATTTATCATTTATTATTAAACAGGATACGTGTTTTCTCAATTGAGAAATCCTCTTACCCTAGTAATAAAATATATTGTTACCAAATATCCAAATATTAAAAACAGAAGAGATACTCTGAAAAGTTAAAACCACAAGGTACCATTTCTCACCAGTCACATTTGCAACAATTAAAAAGATTAAAAGACTTCCCCTGTAGCCCAGTTGGTAAAGAATTTGCCTACAATGCAGGAGACCCAGGTACAATTCCTGGGTCGGGAAGATCCCCTGGAGAAAGAAATGGCAACCCCACCCCAGTTCTTGCCTAGAGGATCCCATGGACAGAGGAGCCTGGCGGGCCACAGTCCATGGGGTCCCAAGAGTTGGACAGGACTTAGTGACTAAACCACCAGCAGGAAGATTAATAATACTTTCTGGTGGGCTTTTTAGCCTCTGTGCATCTCAGTCTCCCTCCGTGTAAAATGGGACGATTATTGTTCCTCCATGGAGAAGCAGGATAGCAGAGTAGCTTAGAGTGTGGACCCTGGGACCAGACTTTCTGGGTCCGTCTGGGCTGTCCCACTTTCTGACTGTCTGATCCTGGAGAAATTTCCTGAGTCTGAGGCCTCAGTTTCTCATCCGTAAAATGATTATAACAATAGTATCTGCCCAAGAGAGTTGATCCTGTAGGATCAAAATGAGATATTTTGTAAAACACTTAAAACTGGGGGTAGCATACAAATCCTATATAAATACTATCATTTGGAAGGATTATGGCATGCTTCACTCACCTACACCCCCACGCACACAACAAGATGAGAACATGGAGACATCCGAAGTTTCTGTCACCTTGGGAACATCGAGATGACCTATTCTCCAGCCACTGAGGAGAACAAGATACAGCTTTATTTGCATGTACAGACTTTGAAGGATAAACATGATAAATTCATTGTCCTTTCATCCATTTATTGATTATACTAAGTATTTATTGGGTGACTGCTGTGTGCTAGGCTCTGCTCTGGGCTAGGACACAGTACTCTGAAAGACACACAATCTACCCAGTATTCTGGGGAGGAAGAACCAGTGAACAAATTAACAAGTGACTGTCCAGCCAGATGTCAGAGATGAGAAGTAAAGCAAACGAAGTCAAGGAGGTGAAGAATGGAGATGGAAGAGGGCACTGTTTTCGTGGGGAAGGCAAAGACCACCCTCCTACGGAGATGAGCGCTGATCTTAGTATCTGCTGGATACAGGCCAACAGATGGCTACCTGGAGGAAGGTTCCAACGAACGGCACATGCGGAGGCTCGTGGTCTGGAGTTCCGAGTAAAAGGCAGGCAAGAAAAGACATGCATAGAGGCATGCGCACCAAGGGCTGCTATTTTTGACCAAGGGTGGGGGGAAGAGATAAGTAGGTAAGATAGACTGAAAGATGTCATGAGTAGAAAAAGTGAGAATATGCCAAACTGTTAACAATGTTTATCCCAAGCCGTGGGACTGAGGAGAAAACCTTTTCATTTATAAACTTTTCTTTATAATCATCTTTTCCTTTATGAATGTCTTTTGTTTTTCCAATGAGCACAATCATTATCCAATTGTTATTTGTAATGTAGAAGATGTGCAAACTAAGTTTCAAGAATTCTAGAAGAATAATGGTCCTATCTTTTCTTGAAAGAGTACAGAATGGGGTTTCGTAGCCATACCGTTGACATTTGCGTGTGTGAGCTCACTCGCTCAGTCGTATCCGACTCTTTGGGACCCCATGGACTTAGCCTGCCAGGTTCCTTCTGTCCATAGAATTTTCCAGGGAGTAACACTGCAGTGGGTGGCCATTCCCTTCTCCGGGGATCTTCCCGACTCAGGGATTGAACTCGTGTCTCTAGAGCCCCCTGCAGCGGCAGCCAGGTTTTTACCACCGCGCCACCTGGGAAGCCCCACCTCTGACATCTGGGGCTGAGTAACTCAAGGCAGGAACCTGCCTGGTGCCTGGTAGGAGGTTAACAGCATCCTTGGCTTCTACCTTCTAGAATCCTGTAGCACTCCTCAAGCTGTGACAACTGAAAATGCCTGCAAATATGGCCAAGTGTCCTCTGGGGGTAGAAATACCCACAGACCCCCCCGCCACCTTGGAGACCTACTGTCCTGGGGAAATGTTGGGCTCTGGAGGCAGTCTGCTGAGCTTCCAATCCCAGCGCTGCCACCAGCAAGCTACAGCACCTGCTATGTCTCCCCTCTGTGCCTCAGTGTCCTCATCTGTGAAATGGACGTAATCCATGTAGAAGGAAGGAGCCAGTTCATATAATGAGCTTAGGACAGGGCGTGACACATGAAAACACGGGTAAATGTTATTACTGATGTCTCCGGTGCCCCCCTGCCGTCCGAGACTCCTTCAACAGGACAGAGCAGAGCCTTCTTCATCTCCCCGGCCCAGCAGCGGTTTTCATCCTGAGTCTGGCACTGTCCCAGTAAGAGAAAACTCAGACTGGAGCAAGGGCAGGAAGAGAGTGGCTCAGACTCATTGTTCAGTTTGGGGAATCACCGTTGTTAAATGCTTCCTGCATCTTTTGCTTTAAAGGGGAAAGTGAGATTTAACTGAAAGTGGGTTGTGTAGCTGCAAGTGTGGTTTTTCTTCCCAGAAGTGCTTCCAAGCCTGCCTGTCTGTCTTTACCAAGAGGTTGTTGACCAAGAAATCATTGGCCACCCTTCCCCCTGCCCCTACTCGGGACACACACACACACACACACACACACACACACACACTCACTCAGACACACACGCAATAGCTTATTTTCCCCAAAGCAAACTGCATTCCCCTATGAGCCCGACTCATCCCCTGCCTCCATCTGGTCCACATTTCACTTCGGTAGAAATCAGAAACCACCTTTGCCCACGTTTTGGACTGCACTTTATTTCTTTAGATTTTTCTTTTCTGTATCCACGAGATTTTGCTTGTTTTTGAAACTTTCAACTGTTCTCATCCATACTTTCCTTAATTAAAAAATAAAATTAAGTATATGTTTACACATGTTTATATATGTTATTTTTAAATTATTTATTTATTTGGCTGGGCCAGGTCTTAGTTACGGCACACAGAATCTTCGATCTTTGTTGCAGCACGCGGGTTTTTTTTAGTTGTGGCATACAGATTCTTAGTTGAGGCATGTGGGATCCAGTTCCCTGACCAGGGATCGAACCCAGGCCTTCTGCATTGGGAGCACAGAGTCTTAGCTCCTAAACTACCATAGAAGTGAAGTGAAAGCCGCTCAGTCGCGTCCGACTCTTTGTGACCCCGTGGACTACACAGTCCACGGAACTCTCCAGGCCAGAACACTGGAGTGGGGAGCCTATCCCTTCTCCAGTGTATCTTCCCAACCCAGGAGTCGAACCGGGGTCTCCTGCATTGCAGGTGGGTTCTTTACCAATTGAGCAATCAGGGAAGCCCCCGTTTATATATATTTTAGATTTCACTTGTATTTATATATCACATCAGTTCAGTTCAGTTCAGTCGCTCAGTCGTGTCCGACTCTTTGCGACCCCATGAATCGCAGCATGCCAGGCCTCCCTGTCCATCACCATCTCCCGGAGCTCACTCAGACTCACGTCCTTTGTGTCCGTGATGCCATCCAGCCATCTCATCCTGGGTCGTCCCCTTCTCCTCCTGCCCCCCAATCCCTCCCAGCATCAGAGTCTTTTCCAGTGAGTCAGCTCTTCGCATGAGGTGGCCGAAGTACTGGAGTTTCAGCTTCAGCATCATTCCTTCCAAAGAAATCCCAGGATTGATCTCCTTCAGAATGGACTGGTTGGATCTCCTTGCAGTCCAAGGGACCCTCAAGAGTCTTCTCCAACACCACAGTTCAAATGCATCAATTCTTCGGCACTCAGCCTTCTTCACAGTCCAACTCTCACATCCATACATGACCACAGGAAAAACCATAGCCTTGACTAGACAGACCTTAGTCGGCAAGGTAATGTCTCTGCTTTTGAATATACTATCTAGGTTAGTCATAACTTTCCTTCCAAGGAGTAAGCGTCTTTTAATTTCATGGCTGCAGTCACCATCTGCAGTGATTTTGGAGCCCAAAAAAATAAAGTCTGACACTGTTTCCACTGTTTCCCCATCTATTTCCCATGAAGTGATGGGACCGGATGCCGTGATCTTTGTTTTCTGAATGTTGAGCTTTAAGCCAACTTTTTTGCATACTTATATATGTTGTTTATAAACAGATGTATTTATAGTAAATACTATTTTATGTTGATAATGTTATTATTAAGTAATGATTTAAATATATAACATGTTATACATTCTATACTACATATATATTGCATATTCTATATTACATGTGTGTGTGGATACGTGTATTTTTTAAGTTAAGCATGTATATCAAGCAGTGGTTCTCAACCAGGGGCAGTTTGTGTCCTCTCCACCCCCAGAGACATTTGTCAACATCTGGGGACATTTCTGATGGTGATGACTAGGGTCCTGCTACTGGAATCTAGTGGGAAAAAAACCAATTATTCTGCTAAATATTCTCAACACAGCCTCCACCACAAAGAAGTATCTGACCCCAAATGTCAGTACTCTGGAGACTGAGAAATCCTGGTTTAAACAGATGAAAAGCACGCAACCATCAAACTAATACCTAACATTTGCGGAGTGCTGAGAGTTTTACATACGTCATCGCCTTTTTCAATCCTTTTAACAACCCTTCCATCCTTGCCATCTTGTAGATTAGGACACTAGGGCCGACTGAGTTCGCATCTTGCTTGCCCAAGGGCACATAGTGAACGGCAGAGCCAAGATTTGAATCCAGGAGCCAGGGTCTTACCTAGCATGTTATGTGACCTTGAAAAGTTGCCTTGAGGATACTGTTGGACAAAAAGGCAAATTAATAAGCATGGTCCATGTCTAGAAAAGAAAAAAATTACTATGTGCATAACAGAAAAATCAAACTTTGGCTGATAGTTCTCTTGGGCAGTGTTAGTTCTCGGGAGGTGTTCTCTCTCTCTCTCTCTCTCACACACACACACACACACACACACACACACAGACTCTAGTTGCAAACTGCACATTTCCTACATGTTCAGTCACTAAGTCATATCTGATTCATTGCGACCTTAAAGACTGCAGCATGCCAGGCTTCACTGCCTCCCAGAGTTTGCTCAAATTCATATCCATTGAGTCAATGATGCCATCCAACCATCTCATCCTCTATTGCCCCCTTCCCCTCCTGCCCTCACTCTTCCCCAGCATCAAGAAAGTGAAAGTTGCTCAGTCGTGTCCAGCTCTTTGCAATCCCATGGACTATACAGTCCATGGAATTCTTCAGGCCAGAATACTGGAATGGGTAGCCTCTCCCTTCTCCAGGGGGATCTTCCCAACGCAGGGATTGAACCCAGGTCTCCTGCATTGCAGGTGGATTCGTTACCAGCTGAGCCACAAGGGAAGCCTTCCCCAGCATCATAGCAGTCACTAGATCCTATAATTGTATATTGCCTTGTGAGCTGCCTTGATTGATGTCTTTCTCCCTCACTGCAGCATCACTCTTAAGAGCACCTTCAGTGCCTGTTTTTCCCCTCTGTTAAATCCCAGGATTTGCCAGATGGATGGTTGAGGTGAGATTATGGGAAGCTCTTCCTTTGTACGTGATAGAACCTTGTAATGTTTGAAGTTATTTACTTCAAATGTCTTCTTTTTTAGAGAAGAAAAAATATTGCTTATATTTTTAAATGAAAATATGGTCCATCTATGCAATGGAATATGGCACAATATTTACTAATAGTAAAGTTGCAGATAAAGATTTAATGAATGGGATGCATTTTGTTGCATTTAAAGAGAGAGAGGACTAGAAAAGTGATGTTGACTGAATGTGTGTAGTTGTGTGTGTGGCTGATGTATGCATGGTTGTGTGTGTGTGTAAAGGCAGAGAAAACAAGTTAGGAGACATGATTTCTTCTGTCAGGGAGGAACTACGGGCGATTTTTGCTCTCTTTTCTCTCTTTTTCCTTCTTATTAACCTTTTCCTAGATTTTCTGCAATGAGCGTGCAATTCATTTGGTAATGCAGCCAGTTCCTAAGAAAATCACTGGGCTCTGCAGAATTGCACAATAAAGACATACGGCTGATGGAAAAAAATGGGAGTAGGTACAGCCTTGAAAAACCTCAGAGGTGACAGTATTTTTTTAAAAGGACAGGAACCTAATTATAAATGTATCATCATTAAATTGTTAAGTATATAAATACTATAATAAATAATGCTTTACTTTGAAAAAGACCTCAGCTCTGCGTGCAGAAGTGGCATTGGAAGGCTGCACCTGTGAGGTGCGGGGAGACGTGATGTGAAGGGAGAAGAGCTATCTGATTTTTTTTGGCTGCCCCAGGTCTGGGCTGCTGCACTTGGGATCTTCAGCCTTCATCGTGGCATGTGGGATTTTTAGCTGCAACATGCAAGATTTTTAGTTGAGGCATGTAGGATCTAGCTCCCTGACCAGGAATGCAACCCAAGCCCCCTGTGTTTTCAAAACAGGGGTTAGAGCAGAACCGACTGTGTGAGGAAGGAAAGTATTTCAAGTCACTGAAGTACAAGAACTTCTGGATTAAAGCTTGACTTTTCTGACGGTGATTACTCAGGCTTTACAGGTAAATAGCAGACAGGTTACAAAACTTTCAAAGTGGTAATAACAACTGTGGGCAGGGCACCCATTCCTCACTTTTTACTTGCATGATCTGATTTAACCGTTTTCCAAACCCTTGAGGTGGGGACCACATGGAAGAGCCTGAGACACAGAGAAGTCAAGCGGTTGCCCAAGGTCACACAGCAGTCAAGGGCCAGGGCTGCGATTCAAACCCAGGTCTTCCCTGACACATGGTCGTGGCCTTACCCAGTGCTCTGTATGACATCTGAGATGGACGTGACGCTGGTAGCAGCGCTTACATAGCAACTACAGGAGTCCATCGCAAAAGAACGATGTCACCTCCAGAGGCTTGGCTTGGGCGCGACGGACAGTGTGCCCGAAATGCCACCCGACCTGGCCCATCGCCACGACCCTGCAGTCCCGGCCCCACACCGGGCGCGGTCCCGGCCCCACACTGGGCGCAGTCCCGCACACAGACTCTCAGGTGTTAGATCAGCAGATCGTACTCGCATCCAGATTTACAGACCTGAAAAGGCAGGGAGCCCACTTTGCTCTTCAGAGCAGCACTTTATCCTGCAGGACACACCGGGTCTCTGAAGCCTCTCGGCGGCATGGCTGGGCGTAGTGTTAAGAGTAGGGGCTCTGCACAAGCCTGGGGTCCAATCTCAGCTTTATGAGTGGATAGCTGTGTGACCTTGGACAAGTCACTTGACTTCTCTGTTTCCTCACCTATAAAATAAGGGACAATAATACTCTGGTTGTGAGGATGTAACAGGTTAACCTGGATAAAGGACTTAGATCAGTGCCAGCCATAGTGAGTTCTGAGTAACTGTTTTTGCTGTTTAGTCGCTCAGTCATGTCCAACTCTTTGTGACGCCATGGACTGCAGCCACCAGGCCTCCCTGTCCATCACTGTCTCCTAGAGCTTGCTCAAACTAACATCCGTTGAATCGGTGAGGCCATCCAACCATCTCATCCTGTTCGTGGGTGGTTGTTACCACCCATGATGGCCCGATATTGCTCATAAATACAATTTTCTGATCAGAAATTTCATCTGGTAGAATACCATTGTGTCCCAGCTTTTCTTACATAGGTGCAGAAAATAGGTTTCACCAGTGATTTCCAGTTTAATTCATGCACACCAGTAGCGATGACATTTTTAGTCGACACCCTGAATGTGGGTGCGTCTATTTATTTATAAATTCTATGTATGTAGAACTCTGCCAGCTCAAACACTCTAATAGCTCTCACATCACTCTGAGGAAAAGTCACAGTACTTGTAACAGTTGTAAGTGCGTGCTCAGTTGCTTTGGTCATTCTGACTCTTTGCGACCCTATAGACTGTAGCCCTTCAGACTCCTCTGTCCATGGGATTTTCCAGACAAGGATACTGGAGTGGGTTGCCATAGCCTCCTCCAGGGGATCTCCCTGACCTGGGAATCGAACCCACAACTCCTGCGTCTCCTGCATTGCAGGCAGGTTCTGTACCCACTGAGCCACCTGGGAAGCCCAGCAGTTGTAAGAGCCCACCCCAAATGAATTAGCTTCCTATTATGTCTCTGATTTCATCTTAAAGTCCACTCTGCTCCAGCCGGCTCTGGCCTCCCGCCCCTTTGCGCACAGCACTCGATCATGCCTGCTCCCAACTCTGAATGTTTGCATTGGCTGGTTCTGGTGCCTGGAAGCCTTTTCCCCGCAATTTCTGCAAGACTCACTCCCTCTCCTCCTTCCAGTCTTTGCACAAAGGTCACCTTCTCAAGGAGACCCATCCCTGACCACCTACATAAAATTGTAGCCACTCCCACTGACTTCAGCACCCGTTATTATTTTCTGCTATAATTATTTTTAAATATTTATTTTTATTTTCTTATTTATTTAACAGTGCCGGCTCTTGGTTGTAGCTCTCGGGGTCTTTAGTTGCAGCATGTGGGGTCTAGTTCGGTCCCCGGAAAAGAGATGGGATCTTGAGGGTCCAAAGTTTATACCGAGACAATTTTTGTTTTTGTTTTAAACGATTTTAGGCTATATCTGGAGAAGGCAATGGCACCCCACTCCGGTACTCTTGCCTGGAAAATCCCATGGACAGAGGAGCCTGGTAGGCTGCAGTCCATGGGGTCACTAAGAGTCAGACACGACTGGGCGACTTCACTTTCACTTTTCACTTTCATGCATTGGAGAAGGAAATGGCAACCCACTCCAGTGTTCTTGCCTGGAGAATCCCAGGGACGGGGGAGCCTGGGGGCTGCCATCTATGGGGTCGCACAGAGTCGGACACGACTGAAGTGACTTAGCAGCAGCAGCAGACTATATCTTTCTGGATTTAGCCTAAAAATTCATATGCATGAAGAAAACCACTCAATTATTCATTCAGTTGCTTAACAAATACTGGTTGAGCACAGACTATGTGCTTGGCAGTTTCATGGGTTAAGTTATTCTGGTGAATAAAACACAACTCCTTGCCCTCAGGGAGTTTAAATGCTAGCAGGGAGGTTAGCTGTTCTATTATTTATTTGTGAATAAATCCGTTTATAAATGAATTTTATTTATAAATAAATAGAACAGAGATTGAACTCCAGCCCCCTGCATTGGGAGCGCAGAATGTTAGCCACTGGACCACCAGGGAAGTCCCTCTTTTCTGCTATAATAATCTGTATCTTTTAATATAGGATGTAGTTTAATCACTTTCGTTTACTATTTTTTATCTTTCCCTCCCTGCTAGGATGTAAGCCCCCTGAGGGCAGGGAGTTATGCTTTACTCACCAGGATAACTCGGCCTATAAAACAGTGCCTAGCACATAGTATGTGCTCAATGGATATTTGTTGAGTTAAGCAGTTGAATGAATAAATGAATGGTTTTCTTTATGCCTGTGAACCTTTAGGCTAAATCCAGAAAGATAATTTTGTTTTGCTAGAAACTTTTAAGTTGTACCTCAAGATCTTATCTCTCTTTCTTCCACATAATAGAATTTTCAGCTGGGATGAAAATTTTCACCAAGAAAAAAAAGAGACTACATTTCCAAGCCTCCTTTCTAAAGTTTGCATGTCTGTGTGCTTGGTTGCTCAGCTGTGTCCCATTCTTTACGACCCCATGGACTGTAGCCCGCCAGACTCCTCTGTCTGTGGAATTTTCCAGGCCAAGAATACAGGAGTGGGTTGCCATTTCCTTCTCCAGGGGATCTTCTAGACCCGGGGATCGAATCCATGTCTCCTGCATTGGCAGGCAGAGTCTTTACCACTGTGCCACCTGGGAAGGCCCCCCTTTCTAGATGAGCTGAGGTCCTGTGACTACATTCTGACCAACAGGATGTGTAAAGGAATGGCAGGCAAGTGACTTGCTGCCCTCTGTCTCCGTCCCTTCCTCAGTCTTGCTCTCGGGAACTTGGCTGCTACCATCTTGGGCCGTGAGGTCGGTTGAATCTGCAAAGCAGAAAAGAGAGAGAAGCAGCTTGGGTCCAATGAGTCCATAGCAGCCCTAGACCACCTACCTAGCTTTCAGTGGAAAGAAAATAAACTTCTATCTTGTTAAAGGCACTTATTTTTTTTAGGGCTTTCAGTATCCCTCTCAGCTGCAAGGATATAATACACTACTCTTCACTCGGAATAAGAATTAAGTTAGGCTCCTGTTTAACTTCAACGTGCAACTGGAAAGCTTTTCCCAAACACCCCCTCCAGCAGAGCAGTCCCCACTGGTTGCTGTCTGTTACTGAGCCTCCAGTTTCTAACATTTCTGGAATCTGAGTCATGTATACTCCCTGTTATTACACATAATATGTTGTTATGATTTTAATCAAGGAAACATTTTTTCACTTGACATATTAGTCATGTTGCTTCTGGATGGTCAGAAACAGCCAAGAATGCTAGCTAGAACTGCATCATTTTGTCTGTTCTTTCCTCTGCAGACTGGTTTAAAATCAGATCAGCTAGATCAAGGCAGATAGGGGGTCTCGCTTTCATTAGTTTCTGCATTTCATTTTTCAGATGGAATCAGTTTCCAAGACGGAGGAAGGAAATAAATACTGTTTGCTGGGCTTTGCTACTGAAGTGATGTAATTTACATAAGAGCAAAATTACAACCTAGAATCCTGAGTAGCAATTATAATGTTAAAAGAACAAGACAAAATTTTACTCTGAAACCAAGAGCAAAAATAAAGAGCGGGAAATGTTGGTAAACTTCATGCAAAATTTGAATATGAATTTAATCTCATTTGCCTAGGAAAGGAAAACAAAACAGGCATTTTTTGGCCCTAAAATTGAACTAGAGGAGAAAGAACTCCCACAGACAATGAATTCAATACTAAAAGTCCTCAAGCAGAGACTACATATGGAAGGGACCCCAAAGCCTTTAAGAATGAGGTTGCAAATTGACTTTCTAAGCCTAATGATAGATATGATCCTCCCCTACACAAACGAGAAAGCTAACTAGAAATTCTCATTTCTTTATTAAAGACAATCCTAGTTTTGTTCTTTGGGACACACTCAGTGAGGTTTTACAGCCCTGTCATTTGTTGTAAGGCCCACAAACCACGCTTTAATTGTAGGTAAGTCATTAGTAAGGAAGCAAATTTTGGTCCTGAAGAAGGTGAACTTGCCCTTCACTCAGCAGATAGTCATTGAAGCAAGTCTTGATTGGAGAACCAGTTAAATGCCCATCTTCGTGGAATACGGCTTCCCGGGTGGCTCAGAGGTAAAGAATCGGCCCCTCGATGCACGAGACGCAGGTTCGATCCCTGAGTCAGGAAGATCCCCTGGAGGAGTAAATGGTAACCCACTCCAGTATTCTTGCTGGGAATATTCCATGGACAGAGGAGCCTAGTGGGCTACAGTCCATGGGGTCACAAAGAGTCAGACACAACTGAACAACTGAGCGCGTACACACTTACGCACCAGGGGATATACCTTGGGAAACTCTGGCAAGGTCAGCTTCCCCAGAGTAAGGAGTGGGCTCAGGGGCACAGTCTGGTGGGCCATGCGCGTGCCATTCAGCAATACCAAAGCGCGCACCTTCCATCTGCCTGAATGACATTAAGGAGAGAGCCTCTGTTTGGTGCTAAAAGATCCTTAGCGCCTTTCCACACACTGATTTCCTGTTTAACGAAGAGACAGCAGGGCTTAGGCAATAAGGTTTTAGTAGATGAGCGTGCCTAACTAAAATTTTTTAAAATTCACTTGCTCCGTTACCGTCTATTACAACTGATACTGAGTTTTCCATTCATGACAGTGATGGATAAAATCTCCTTTTAAAATAGACACAAAGAAGCAAAAAAACAAAGCGTGAGTTAGACTATTTTGTGTGTATTAAGTACTGAATACACAGATTTGGCAAGAATTGGACGGTGCTGCCAGAATGATGAATGCTGGGAACCTGGGCAGGAGGGCCTTTCTCTCGCTTTGTCTTCTGCATCCTTTTATTTACTTGTTTTGTTATTTGGCTGGGTGGGTCTTGGCTGCAGCGGCATGCGGGATCTCTCATTGTGGAACACGGGCTCCAGAGCACGCAGGCTTGGTAGCCACAGCGTGTGGGATCTTAGTTCCCTGACCAGGGATTGAACCCTCGTCCCCTGCCTTCCAAGGTGGATTTTTTACCCTCTGGACCACCAGGGGAGTCCCATCCTTTTCATATCCTTTAGGAGAAAACTCTGCGTCATCCGCACACAACATCCTGCCCTCTATCTTGAACGACAGAAAAAGGGAAGAGTGGTTTTTCCATTTTTAAATAACTGGGAAAAATATTTTAAGACCCATGAACGTCATATGAAGTGTAATCTTCAGAGTCCATGAATGAATGTTTATGGGCACACAGCCACATCTGTTGCTCATGCGTTACAGCCGCTTCCTCAACACCAGGGCAGAATTGAGACACAGACAGTGAAAATTAAGACATCCAGCTATTGGCAAAGCTGGGCTTCGCACACCTGTTGGAGTTCACCCAAGGAGAAGGAAATGACCTGCTTGGGTGTATATGATTATGAGTGTCTTATTTGAAATGTTTTGTTTGTTTGTTTTTGGCTATGCTGAACCCATGTGGAATCATAGTTTCCTGACCAGGGATTGAACCCACACCCCCTGCACTGGGGGTAGAATCTTAACCACTGGACCACCAGGAAAGCTCCTGAGAGTCTTCTTGTTGTTGTTTTAAGGCTTTGTGCTTTGCAGAATGCTCTTCCCATTTATGAGTCCGTTTCTCCACAGCTCCATCCAGTGATCGAGGTAAACCGTGTTGGCTATGCTGCCTGGCTTTCAGGAAGGGAGTGCCCAGCATGAGCCACGCCGGGCTGCTGCGTGAATGAAATGATACATTAAGTATTTTATTTTTGTGCTGTTTATTTCACTTATGAATATAGTCCGTGGTCATAGAAGAAAATGAGAAAAATATAGAAAAGTAAACTGGAAAAAAATCACCTGAAATCGTACCACTCAGCAGTAGCAACTAGTATCTTCGTACGCGTGCATTTGTGTGTTTCTTTAGGCTGCAATCTGTGATGATGCAGCACAGAGGCTGTGAACACAGAGGGACAGGGATCTTTTTACCTTGAGCTTCTAGAGTGTGTGAGCTTAACTCAAGATGCCTGTGGAGAAGCACAAAAGGACAGATGCTTTTATGGTTTAGTTCAGCTAGATGCTAAGATCTTTAACCACGTGCTAATAAACCTACCTAGTTTTACCTTTAACATCACCTGGTTAGTGAAGCATGCTCACGTGGAAAGAAAGCATCATGCTCGCCAGCACTAATTAGTCAGATGTCCCTGTCCTGACCTGTTTCCTTAGGTTGTACTTCTATTTGCATAATTAAAAGCTTACTTATAAGCTGGGCAAACAGGTTTGATTTAGTTTAGAAATGTGACAACTGGTCACTTAGAAAACATTCCTCTTGCTTTCAATGGGGAGTAATACTTGCCCAACTAGTAACACGAGTTAAATTTAAAAAAAAAAATACACAATAAGTAAGTTTAAGTTGATTGTAATTGTGTAAGGGGAATAAAATGCATTCTTAAAATAACAGAAGGTGGTGGAATGTGAGCATAATTTTAAATTTCTNTGGACTTTGAGCTCTCCTTTAATTTGAGGGTAGACTATAAAAAACATATATAGCCTTAAAAAAATGTGAAGTCTGTAGAAGTGCTTATGCCAAGAAGAAAACTGAACATATTTGCAGGCAAGACCAGCTGACAAATGGGATTAAGTAAACATAATAGACCTTGAGGATATAAGCTGTTTGTCCCTGCTCGCTTTCTATTTAATAACGTGTTGGGACTTACCTGGCAGTCCAGTGGCTGGGACTTGACCTTCAAATGCAGCAGGTGCGGAGGGCGGCCTCACATGCCTCAAGGCCAAAAACCCAAAACATGAGCAGTGTCGTAACAAACCCAGTGAAGTCTTTACAAACAGTCCACATCAAAAATCATCATAATAATAACAAATACATGTTAATTCCCTATCTCTTCCTCTGAGTCCCTCAGTGGACAAAAGATTTTTCTTTNGTAACAAACCCAGTGAAGTCTCTGCAAACAGTCCACATCAAAAATCATCATCATCATAATAATTAATAAATACATGTTAATTCCCTATCTCTTCCTCTGAGTCCCTCAGTGGACAAAAGATTTTTCTTTCTACTTCAAATAATGGCAAAATTCAGTATAATTTTGAACACTGACTTCAGATCTATTGGACATTTCAAATGATACATCGTTTTCATTGTTATTTCTAATAATAGTTATTGAGTGCCTAGCATGGATTTTCTATTTGTCACCTAATCCATAGGTTAGCCAGCTTTGCCTATGAAAGGACAGAGAGCCAATGTTTTCGGGTTTGCGAGCCATGCAGTCTCTGTGGCAGGCAGTTCCTCAACCTGCTGAGCGTAAAAGGCAGAGTGTGAAGGGCGGGGCATGGCTATGAGCCAGGAAGGTGGAGTGGACACTGAAATTTGGATTTCATGCCATTTCCATGTGTTACAAAATATTCTTTTGATTTTTTTTTTTTGTAGTCATTTAAAAATGTAAAAAGCATTCTTAGGTAACAGCTGTACCAAACAGATGCTGGAACATACCTGGCCAATGGGCTGGTTTGTGCAGTCTTGCTCTAACCTAATCATCTCAACGACCTATGAATAGAAATTACTTCGCTCAGAAAGTTTAAATAACTTGCCCAGGATTATACAGCCGGAAAGTGACAGGGCCAGGATTTTTTTTGGCTGCACCAGGTCTTACTGGCAGCATGTGGGATCTAATTCCCTCACCAGGGACGGAACCCAGGTCCCCTGCATTGGCAGCCCAGAGCCTTAGCCGCTGGGCTACCAGGGAAGTCCCAGGGTCAGGATTTACACCCAGCTGGCTTATGGCAAAGTTCTCATGCCTCTTCAGAGCCGGGTGGTTAGAATCAATCACGTGACCTCTGTAAATCTGTCTTCTCATCGACAAAATGGGAATCATGAAAAAGTGTCTTTCCATTGAAGTGCAATGAGAATTTGGTGCAATAAAGCTTATTCTTTGCAGTGCTAACAGGAGGGGCAAAAAAGTAACCAAACCGAGTATGACTTTGTCCCGTGATTCTATACAGAGAGGCAATGACTGGCAGCAGAGTCTGGAACAGAACGGTTTGGGTTCAGATCCTTTTCCTCTACCAAGATCTTGAGCAATGTATGTAAAATCTTAGACCTTAGTTTCTTATCTGTAAAATGGATGATAACTAGAGTACCTACACCTCATAGGTCATTAAGAGATGACATGAGTAAGTGCAGGTAAAGAGCTTAGGAGGTCTGGCACAATCAGTTTGAGCTCAGTCAGTTTGACCCAGTATCATTCTATCTTCTCTTCCTGCACTTTATGCATAATTCTTTAAAATTATGAATAATTCATAAACACGGCATCTGACTTTGCAGCCCTCGCGCGTCAGGCCCATCGTTGTGAGCCCCAAAAATGGTTGCTACGGAATGAATGAGTGAAGGGATGAATGAGTAAGTGAACAATGAATGAATGGGTAGATGAACAGACGAATGAAAAAAGTGAAAAAACCAAAGTCAAACTTTGAGCGCTGGTTCACTCTCGGAACCTGGTGCCACGAAAGCCATTTTTATCGCTTTTTCTTTGCTCATTATTGTAAATTTATTTATTTATTACTTTCTGGCTGTGCCGGGTCTCCGTGGCTGCATGGGCACTTTCTCGAGTTGCAAGCAGCAGGGGCCGCTCTCTAGTTGGGGAGCACAGGCTGCTCATTGCGGTGGCCTCTCTCGTTTCAGACGATGGGCTCCACAGCTTGGGCTCAGTAGTTGCGGCACGGGCTTAGTTACCCTGCGGCAAGTGGAATCTTCCCAGACCAGGGATCTTCTTTATAATGTATTCACTGAAGCCTCGATGTAGCTGATGGTCAACATAGGCCTTGCCCTGCCCAGGTCACTAACACACACCCAGTGAATTAATGTCTTAGAGGATTTTGTAGAGACCCAAGCGGGACAGAAACATGTCTCCACTATTAGATCTAGAAGAAGCTCTACAGGTGACCTTTTCCCGGGCTTTCCCCAGAACTGAATGTCTCTGATCAAAATGTGTGACAAGATATAGGATTCCCAACTTTGTATGATACAAACCAAAAGGACCTACATTCAAAAGAATGGCATCTACCAACACTATCATTCTACTTAAGGATGGTGTAATACCAAAATTAGGGGGTAAAAAGGATAATTTCAAAAAAAAAGTGTTCTTTTCATTGAATAAATATAGCTCTATTATTAAAAAACAAAAGCAAAAAAACTCAAATCCCAGCTCTACCACTTCCTAGCTCTGTGACCTTGAATAAGTCACTTCTCTTAGCCTCAGTGTACTCATCTGTAGAATAGGAAAAATACTCCTAATAACACCTGCCCTGAGAAGTGGCTGTGAACATTCAATAAGGTGTGACTTGTAAGCCACACCTTAGCATGGTGCACACCAGGGTTTCCAGCCTGTGCACTGCTCACGCTTTCAGCCAGGCTGTTCTCTGGGGCGGGTTCTGTCCCGCACGTTGAAGGATGCTGAGCAGTTTCCCTGGTCTCCGCTCACAAGACGCCAGGAGGAATCTCACCGCTGCTTCTCGCCCAGTCGTGAAAACCAGAGAGTCTCTCGTTGTTGTTCAGTTGCCAAGTCACACCCAACCCTTTGTGACCCCTGGCCTGCCACACATCAGGCGTCCCTGTCCTCCACTGTCTCCCAGAGCTTGCTCAAACTCGTGTCCATTAACCCTCTCATCCTCGGTCGCCCCCTCTCCTGCCCTCAGTCTTTCCCAGCCTCAGGGTCTGGACATTCCCAAATGTTCTCAGGTGAGGGTGGGGTCAAACTGCCCCTGTCCTAAAACCACTGGTTTACATATTCCCCCCTCAGTGATCGGCCCAGGTTCATCATCTCATGTTTAGAGGCTGGTATATTCCAAACCTCACCTGTAACCAGTGAGGAAACCAAGACCGGGAGGGATCCACCCGTACTTAGAGCATCAGTTTCCAGGGTTGCCATAACAAAGGACCACACACTGGCTTAACACAACAGAAACTTCTTTTCTCAGAGTTCTGCAGGACGCAAGTCCTGAATCGGACTGCCAGCAGGGCCACGCTCCCTCGACGGCTTCTAGGGCCAAATTCTTCCTGCCTCCTCCAATTCCTGGCTGCTCCTTGCATTTCCTGGCTTGTGGCCACATCACTCCAGTCTCTGCCTGCCTTCATATGGACTTCCTTTCTGCATCTCTGTCTTCTCCTTTTCTTATAAGAACCTTTGTCACTGAATTTAAGATCTACACAAGTGATCCAGAATTATCTCATCCGGAGTTCTTCAACTTAATATTATTTGCGAAGACCCTTTTTCCAAATAAGGTCATGTTCAAGGTACCAAGGATTAGGACTTGGACTTGTATTTTGGAGGGGGCATAGTTCAGCCTTCTACAATTATAAGGCTCGTTGGTGGTAGGGCTAGGACTAAGACTGAATTATCCCTTTTTAAAAAAAATATGTACATACATACAGGCGAAGAATTTATTTACAGGCAGCAATGGAGAACAGACTTACAGACTGGGGGGAGGAGAGGAGCAGGTGAGACGTATGGAAAGAATAACATGGAAGCTTACATCACCGTATGTAAAATAGCCACCGAAAATTTGCTGTATGTCTCAGGAAACTCAAACAGGGGCTCTGTATCAACCTAGAAGGGTGAGATGGGGAGGGGGATGGGAGGGAGGTTCAAAAGGGAGGGGATATATGTATACCTATGGCTGATTCACTTTGAGGCTTGACAGAAAACAACAAAGTTCTGTAAAGCAATTATCCTTCAATAAAAAAATTAATTAAAAAAAAGGAATCTGCCTGCAGTGCAGGAGACCCAGGTTCGATTCCTGGGTGGGGAATATTCCCTGGAGAAGGGAATGGCGACCCACTAGAGTATTCTTGCCTGGGGAATTCCATGGACAGAGGAGTCTGGCGGGCTGCAGTCCACGAAGTCACAAAGAGTCTGACACCACTGAGCAGCTGACACCGCCAGCTGTGCACACTGCATAGATTCCTGTATCCGTATATTTAGTTCAGCGGGGCCAGGTCTCAGCTGCAGCTCTGGGCTCTTGGTTGCATCACATGGGATCCAGCTCCCTGACCAGGGGTTGAGCCCAGTCCCCTGCACTGGGATCGTGGAGTCTCAGCCACTGCACCACCAGGGAGGTCCCCGAAGTATTCTGACTCTCAGGATGGTTCCTTAACCTCTCCAGGTTTCAATTTCCTTCTTTGTAAAATGGGCCTAACTAAGGGATCCACCTCCGTCGGAAGCTGGGTTCACAGCAACCCAGCTTGTGACCGTGGTTTTACACATGAAAGTACAGTGTCTGGTTTAGAGAAAGTGCTCTGGAAGGGTTCGCTGTTGCTATCGTGTTCATTATCATCTGTATTATTATCGTTTGGGCTTCCCTTCAATTAAATCAACGGAATATCTGTAGGGAAAGATGGATTCAAGCTACGCCCTAGACGGCGACATCAATGATTCTTTGTCCTATATTATTTCCCCACATGAAAGTTGCTGCAGGATGTGGAACCAGGCGTCCACCTTGGAAAGGAAAGCCAAGTAATATATGACGTCAGGAGGGTACACTGTGAACTTGTCTCTCTCATTCCCTGTAAACTGTCAAGAAAGATGACATTTCTTTTTTTCACAGTTAGACTCTTAACTCCTGACGTCATTGTTTGGTTACTTTTAAACTGACAGGATGGTCTTTTTTTTAAAAAAGATATTTTTCTGTTACCCCCTTTGAAAAAAATAATAATAATCTGGCTGTGCCAGGTCTTAGCTGCAGCATGCAGGATCCAGTTCCCTGACCACGGATCGAACCCAGGCCCCCTGTGTTGGCAGTGTGGAATCTTAGCCACTGGACCACCAGGGAAGCTCCTATAGGACTGTCTCGGAAGGATTTTAATCCCGAGGAACATGTGTTCTGTGTAACTCTCTTCTTCTGGGAAGTTCTAACTGGGAGAAATTTACATACAAATTGATTTCATGCCCTTTTCTTTGTCGAGCTTAAGGCTGTTTAAATTTATCTCTTTCCATCTTTAGTCACCCCAATTGAGTTACTAGTTAAAATATACCCTGCTAGTCTCACTGATCTGACTACCTGTAATTGGAGGATTTAATTACCAGCAGTATTTTTATAATGGAACCATCCCGCCTTGCAGTTTAGTAACTCAGTTTATCTCCGTGGCAGCAGCAAGGTTATTTGAAAGCCTGAAATATGAAGACACAGGGCAGTGCAGTAGGGTCTAGGGACTTCTGGAGTGAACTGCACTTATCCAGCTTCGCAAGTGAACTTTGCCTGAAACAAGATTGCAGGCAAAGATCTCAATCACATACGCAACTGCCACCTTCCTTTTCTTCCTTGCAATCCAGATCTTGAATTTTCTTCAGGTTATCTGGAGGTGGGTGCTCAAGGAAAGTGAGTTCCTAACACCTTTCCACCCATCCATTGAGGCTTTTTGCCAGAGAATGTTCTAGAAGTAGGCATGTAAGCCAACTCTGGCCACAGACAAAAGGGAAGAAACCGGAAAACCTGCTAGAGGACTTTAAAGGAAGATTTTCCTCTCTAAAAAGAGGGCTGCTCCCTTTTCCTGCCTTTGACATGGTTCTAGGAGGAGGTGCCGGGGCTATGGCAGCCATCCTGTGACTGTGAGGACACTCAGGGGGCAAAGTGAGAATCACAAGAATGATGGGATGGAAGGATGGAGAGGTCTGCTTTCTTAATGGTGTTGGACCAGTCTTGGAACCTCTGGGTTCTTGTTAAGTGTGAAGTAAAAGATGGACCTCTAGTTTGAGCTAAATTTCATCCATCTATTGGTACTTGTAATAAAAAACACCCTCATAAAGGGAAATTCACACTCTCCTGGCTCCCTTAACAAAGTGAGAGATGGAACTGCCTCAAACTTTAAACAAAGCATATTGTAGAGAAATCCTAAAATTATGGGATTCACCCCACACNCCCGCCCGCCACCACCATGGTGACAAAGAACACGGTCTTTGGAAGTACCTGTGCTGGGTTCAAAATCCCACTCAGCTGCATACCTGTGGCTTTACCTGTAAACTGGAAATAACGCCCAGAGGGAGCGCGTCCACGCTGCTGCTGTTTGGAGGGTGGTCTCCTCCGTCTGGTGCTGCGCTTTGTTTCCTTGCATGGGTCGGCTTGGGCTTCCATCATAGAGGACCACACCCTCTTTTGGAGGCTGGAAGTCCAAGATCCAGACTGGCGTCTGCTGGGGGCTCGCTCCTCGAGTGGCCTTTTCACTGTGTGTGCGTGTGGAGAAGAGAGAGGTCTCTGGTGTCTCTTCCTCTTCTTAAAATTCAGGCCATTTTAGCATCAAAGACAGTTTCTCCCCCCAAACAACAACGTGTGCTCCGTCGTGTCCAGCTGTTTGCGACCCCATGGACAGCAACCCTAGCGGCTCCTCTGTCCACGGAATTTTCAAAGCAAGAATACTGGAGCGGGTTGCCACTCCCTTCTCCAGGGGGTCTTCCCGACCCAGACGTCAAACCCTTGTCTCCTGTGTCCCCTGCATTGGGAGGCAGGTTCCTTACCTGCTGAGCCATTCGGGAAGCCCCAAAGAGGACCTACTTTAAACAGTTCGTTAAACACCAAGATCAAGATGTTTTTTGCTATGATGATACAAACTTATGTAAGAGGTGTAGGTATGTGTGTGTATTTGCGTACCAACATAAGACAGAAACACATACGGTTTGAGAAAGGTTATTGGCAAAGATCAGGTCCTACATTTTGCTTTTCAATTTGTGATTTTTTCCTCCCATCATTTTTTCTGCAAATATTTACTGAGCACTTCCTGTGTGCCAGGCACCGTGTTTTGTTTTGTTTGCTTGGACGTGCATTTCTTTTTTGTTGTTTTTGTTTTTTAGTAAATGATTTCTGTGATCAAGGAAATCTGGGAAACAGTAAGATGGTCACAGAATCCTGGGTTTAGAACAACGTTCCAGATTTCTTTCCCCCTGTCTCTAGCGCATCTAACAAATTCAAGTCCGTTTAGAGTCTATTCTTGTTAAAAAGACCTCCAGCAAAAGCGACTTCACCGCAGTCTTTAGCACCTCTCCCAAAGCTTGCTCAGTTCTGCATTCCTGGAGGAAACGATCACTGTAACAGTAACGGCTGATGCACTAAGCGCCCTGGTGGCTCAGTGATAAAGAGTCTGCCTGCAATACAGGAGACCCAGGTTCGATCCCTGGGTCGGGAAGATCCCCTGGAGAAGGAAACGGCTACTCAACGTAGTATTCTTGCCTGGAGAGTCCCATGGACAGAGGAACCTAGAGAACTACAGTCCATGGGGTCGCAGTCAGACTCGCCTACAGTGACTTGGCTCACGTGCAAAGTGCTCATAGTCCAGGGCCCGAAACTGGGCTCTCGTCTGACACTCGGAGATGAACTGTCCGAGCAGACCTGTGATGGCAAAGCAAGAGATTTTACTGGGAAAGGGTCCCCGGGTGGAGAGCAGGAGGGTGAGGGGACCCGGAGGAGGGGTCCCCCTTCCTGCAACAGCAGCATGGACCTGTGTCAAGGAACTAAAACATGTTGATTTATTAAATTAAGGAGATGTGTGAGGATCAAAGAAACTGGTCCCAGCAGTTGTTGAAACTGCTTGTGCAAGCGTGTAACTTCGCTATAGAAGACATTTAGCTCCTCTGAGCCTCCATTTGCAACGACATTCGTTCTAAAAGCTAATGTGTAGAGGGGGGAAAAAATCAAGTATGATCAAAAATTACCCTTGACCATCCTTTCTGTTATAATAGTAGACAAGCAAGGACCAGACAAAACTCAGGGCCAGGGACCGCCCACTCCACCTCTTCCTTGTAACAGGGCACATGACCGCCTGGGTAATTTGTTTGGTTATTTTAGTATTATTTGGCTGCACCAGATCTCAGTTGCAGCACACAGAATCCTCAGCCTTCACTGCGGCATGTGGGGTCTTTAGTTGTGGTGGGTAAACTCTTGAGGCTTGCTGTGCGTTCCTTGCTTAGCATGTGGGAGCTGGTTCCCTGAGCAGGGATTGAACCCAGGCCCTCTGCATTGAGAGCTCAGAGTCTTAGCCACTGGACCACCAGGGAAGTCCCTGACCAGGTAACTTAAATTCTCTCTCTCCCTCTTTTCTCCCCACACACATATAGTAGAATTCAGAGAAGTTAAATGGACCTAGAGGTGACTGCACTTTAACAATAACTCCCCTGTATGGTTTTTCTGATGATTAAAAATATAATTCATGTAAAGCAGCTAGTTCAGGGCCTCGCACATGGTAAACATCCAGAATATTTTAGCTCTCATTATTGTCCCCATTATTACTTCTCTACTGAAAAAAGTTCCTTCTTTTGAGAAATTCTTGAAGATTCCACATTTCACTCTGGCTCGGTCACCCAACCCCCACTTCCAGCAAAACTGCAGATACATAATTCTCTCTTCATCCCCTGAGGACTTTCATGGCACTGCTGCTGCTGCTAAGTCATGTGAGTTCATGGCACAGTCACTGGCAAATAAGTTATCTATCAATGACTTATTGAATGAATTGTGAAATCTGTGGTTCAGAAGTGGTAAGGGTGAAATAGAGGAGGAAGATGATCTGATAACAGTACTTGCCTAATACTGCTAAGATTAAAAAAAAATAAACCTGATGTCTAATAAATGTCTACAATGGCTTTAGCTTTGTAAAAGGTCATATACGCTTTCGTTTCTTTTATAAGGATTGCTTACATTCTTACCCAGGCTCCGAACGAGGCTCGGAAATCTGGTGATGACAGATAAGAGCCCTTGTAGACACACTGAGGAGAAAGCAATCAAAAAGAACTGTTCAAAAGATTATTTCTGACTCCAGTGCTTCATGCAGGAGATAAACAGAGATGGGACAGAAAGTGACTGAAGAGGAGACCAGCCTCTATAGGGATTTGGGACCAGCCCGGGGGGAGCGGAGAGGGGGGCCATTTGAGCGGAGGTCTGGGGTGATAGCAGTGTCAAAATCTAGTAACAGCCCTTAAAAACGTTTAAAGGCGTGATGCATTCTGAAAACAGCTTCATTTGCATTTTCCCCTTTCAAGAGAAATCTTTGGCAGAGCATTTAAAAGTCTGATCATACCCAATCCTAGAAAGAATGCAGACAACGGACTTCCCTGGTGGTCCAGTGGTTAAGGCCGGGCTTCCAACGCAGGGGGCTTGGATTCAATCCCTCGTCACGGAACTAAGATCCTACATGCCACATGGCACAGCCAAAAAGAAAAAAAAAAAAAGAATGCAGACAAAGGAGACCCCTTATAAACTTCTCTTTGGAGTGGAAGTTGATGCAACCCTTTGGAAAACTTTTGGTGACATCTAGTTAAAACTGAATTTCCTACCATCCAAAAATACAATGTCTAGATATGATCTTCAGATAGACCCTTAAAAATATCTCCTCTTAGGGAAGGAAGCAAGGGAATTTTCTTTTAAATTCTAAAGCCCAACTGTAAGACAAAAGGAACTGACTCCACAGACATTTACAGAACACCAGTATATGCCAGGTGCTGGTCGAGGCCCTAAGAAAACCATGGTGAATGAACCCGTCAGCTGCGGCCTCCCGGTCCCAACACCAGAAGATACCAGGAACAAAGAGCCCCAGCCCTGACCGCCTGTGCCTGCGCGCTCAGTCGCTGCAGTCTGTCCGACTGTTTTCGGCCCCGTGGACCGCAGCCCCCCAGGCTCCTCTGTCCAGGGGGTCCTCCAGGCAAGAACACTGGAGTGGGTTGCCATGCCCTCCTCCAGGGGCTCTTCCTGACCCAGGGACTGAACGTGCGTCTCCTGTGGCTTCTGTAGGACAGGCGGATAGCCCAGTTTGTAAGGCTGGTTTTACGTAAGAGGAAACCAAGCTTCAGAGAAGTTGTCGTTTGTCAGCTAGTCTGATGGAGGACCTACTAGCCCAACACTTTAGTCCCCGGACTACACTTGAGTCCATATCTACCCTCCCCACTGGACCCATGAGGAGACAGGTGTAAGCGTCTATTTACCGCGCTGGGTGCCCACTGCTTGGCTCAGGAGGAGCTGCATGGTTTTGGTGTGACCGCGGGCAGACTGGAGAACCATCCAGGAGTAAAACATGCAGAAAGGCAAACTTCAGAACTAGCTACTGAGATTCGGAGTAGACCCCATGGAGAGAGGGAGAAAGAAGGCTCCTTCCTCCACGCCAAGCTCCACCTCGAGCACCTGCCCCCTCTCCTTTCCTCCTTGAAGAAAATCCCACAGCTAGTCCTGGGCAGCTCCACAGTGTGGACCCCAGCTGTCCCCACAACATGCTCAACCCCCGAAATACCAAAATCAGACAAAACTCTGAGAGATGCCTTCCGTAAGGGGGCAGCAGGAAGAGAAGTGAAGGCGGGCGGAGGAAAATCAGAATAAGGTCCTGTTTGTTTGTATCCTCCACTGGGGTACAAGTCCTGGCTTGGGGGCAGCAGCCCCCAGAACAGAGAAACTCTGGCATCATCGCCCCCAGGAGCCATGCCTCCTGCTTCTGGAAGAGAGTGGCCTCGTGGGGATGCTTTGCTGAATGTGTCTTTTGATGTAGTTTTTCTTCCTAACGAGAAAGTGTAAGAACACAGAAAAGTAGAAAAAAATAACACAATGAACACCCCTGTCTTCTTCATGCTTAATAAGCAACTAGTAACATTCCATATTAGCTTTAAGATGTTTCCATTTTTAAAAATTTCAGATAGGTGATTCCTTTTATTTCCATCTTTCTTGGCATTGACCTTGTTTCTCTTTCTACTCAGCTCCTAAGTCAAACATTAGCTTATTTCTTCTTCATCTTTCTTTCCTAAAAAATACGTTCAAACTTTCTTCCATCATTTCAGGTGCATCTCACATTAAAAAAAAAAAAAGCAATTCTGCTTACTTACATGCATGCATAATACATAATTTTTATAAATACATGATTTTAATATGACAACCATCTAATTTTCTTCCTCTTTTTTTCCTTGATTTCTGCCAACATCTCCCTTCTCCATAATCTTCTCCGGTCTTCCCCCAGTCAGCCCCTACACACTAGCAGTCTTCACAATGAAGCTGCTATCATTTCATAGTTTTATCCAGGTTCAAGTAATCCTCGACAAGGATAACTTACCATTGTTTTCCCGAAATGAGGCAGTATTTTACACATTAGTGCATTTTATTCTTGTCACTCCATCATACTTAATGGAAATTCACTTGACACAATTCTTACAGATTTATCTATTCTTTTTACTTATTGTCGTACAAGAGGTAACCGTCACTTGGTAACCTTAGCGGAACTGGTTTCAGGACTACTACCGCCCATGCTGCAATCCACAGATGGCTCAAGTCCCTGATACAAAATAACGCAGTATATGGTTGGGCTTCCGTGCGCATGGGTTCCACATCCCAGGATTCAAAGCGCCGACTATATGATATTCCACAGGGTGACTGTGCCAGCATTCATTCCTTTTGTTTCCAGCTTTTCGCTACTATGAAGGATGCTGTCATCCACATCCTTCTGCGTCTCAAAAGCCCAGGTGTCCTAGGAGAAGGTGATGGCTTCAGCGGCCCTGCGGCACTGAGCTGAGAGGCCCACGGGGCAGCGCCGCTCTGAACTGCCTTCCCGCATCTGTACTAAAGGAGATCGGGTTCGGGAAGGACCGGGGTCCCTGCCTGCTGATGGAATTTTTTATAGTCAAGTCCCGCGCTCACTGTCACCCCGAGCCCCCGAGCTGTGCGGCAGCCGCCAGGCGCTGTGACCCGGAAGAGGGTCGGCCTGCGGTCCTGGTGGGAGGGGCGAACAGCGCACTTACCAGGAAATGACGTCAGCTGTGCGCGCTGAGGAGGCTGGGAGTGGCAGAATGGGGGAGGGAGGTGGTCTCGGCACAGGTGGCATCTTCAGAGACGGCGCTTGGTCAGTAGTCAGAAAGAGTCTTAAATCAGTGTGCATTTTCCTCTGTCCGTAGCTCTTTCTGATGGCTGAGGCTCGAGGGACGGGACTCTTGCCATCAGAGTGTGCGCCTGTAAAGTAGAAGCCCAGCCTGAGAAATCCTCATTTTTGGAAAACCCAGCAGGTGCTTCCTCACACAGTCAGGCTTGGGAAGGACTTCATGACTCTGAGGAAGCAGGCTGGAGCCCCCAAGCACCCAGAGCAGTGACTCGGGAGGGAAGAGAGGGGGGGTTTGAACTGAAAAAGCTTACTCAGAACTTTCTCGCCTCTGACCAGAAAGTTATGCCTTTCAAAATCTTAAACTGCAAAGAGATAGACCCCCCCCCCGAGGGACCACCCCCCCTTCCCCCAGGAAACACCTTAGGACTAGTTCCAGGGCTCGATTCATTTGATGTGCAGTTAAGAGATGTGAAAAACAGCAGTGGGCTGCCGGAAACCCAGCAGAAAGAAAAATCTAGAATTGCAAATGTAAAACTCCCACCCTCTGACAGAGATTATGCTGATGGCATTGAAAGCCAAAAAGAGAAGCAGAAATGACCTGATACTGGAGTATCTGAGAAGGGAAACAGCAGGGGGCGAATCATTGCGCCCCCACCCCATTATCATTCTGGGAATAGTAATACCTACCTCAGAGGGTCGTGTTGAGGATTAAAAATAAGACCGTTGTCAGGTCAAGCATTGAGCCATCCCGGGTGATTCGTTGGGCTTGGTTCCTGGCAGCTCCCTTCCCCCAAGCAAATTCTTCTTCTAGCAATCCCCAACGCGTCGGAGAAATCCTGTGGTTACTGTGGACATCATCCGGGGACTTTGCTAGTGGCGTACCCAGGTGGCACACTGTAACTTTACTCTGACGGTTTGGAAAAACAGAGCTGCTCTGACCCTTTTGATGTCTTTTGCTCCTGCATCTCCGCCTCCAGCCTGCCCACGGGTTGTGATCCTTATAAAAACCTTGAGGATGCTCCAAACCGCGCACTCTCAAGCCGGCGGGGCTCCCATCCACAGGTTTTCCTTTACCGCCTTCTTTTGCCAACTTTGCCGATGATTGATGTGAATGACGTCAACGATCTTCCTTTTGTTAGGGTGTCACTGACTTTCTCCTATCATTGGGCTTAATCTCACTCTTTCCCCAAATTTCAATTTTGTCTATTTTTAGGATAGCCCCAAAGGAACCCTTAACAGCTGTTTCAAGGCAGTATTGTGAAAACAACCCAAATTGGTCCCTGCTTTGTTCTGTTTACACAACTGTGAGGGGATGGGGAGCAAAATGTTTGAAAGGAGTTTCCTTTGACTTTTCTCACTAAAAAAGTACTAAAATGTGAATTATTTTAATAATTATAATTATTTTAACACATAGCTGTATGTTATTAAACATGCATTTTGCTTGTAAATCCATATGCCTTCAAATATGTATGCATGTAAATGGAGAAGAGAATGGCACCCTAGTCCAGCATTCTGCCTGGTGGGCTACAGTGCAACGGGTTGCAAAGAGTCAGTCAGGACTTGAGCGACTTCGCATGGACACACGTGTTTATGTAATATGCAAATGTTACATATTACAAATTGGAGAAGGAAATGGCAACCCACTCCAGTATCCTTGCCTGGAGAATCCTGTGGACAGAGGAGCCTGGTGGGCTGCAGTCCGTGGGGTCACAGAGAGTTGGGCACGACTGAGCAACTAACACACACATATTACAAATATGTACATAATCCATATGTATTAAATGGTACTATATATTAAAATATGTGTATTATTATGTTAAAATGCAGATGTAAATATGTATTTAAATGCATAAAATATGTATACAGACACATATATGAACCAAGCACTTGCTTCAGATGGGTAACTCTGGATAATGTAGAATTTTTGTATGCATGTCAGCACTGGCATTCTTCCAGAGACTTATTTGTGTAGCCCATTTGAAACACTTACTGGATGTTTTTGCTGGCTATAAGAGTGATACACGCACTTGATTTAAAAAGTTTGGCAAAGGGCAGTATAGAGAAGAAAATACCCCTCTTGTCCACTCTCTCCCGAATCAGCGTTCTGGCGCTGAGCGCAATTCCTTCTGGTTTTTTCTGGCAATAACCAGTTTAAACCTTCGGTCCAGCGCCTCTGTTTGCCGTTCCTCCTGCTGTCCTATCTGCTCTTGGTCGCAAGCTCTGCCTAAACTGCTGTCTTAGAAAACTCCAGAATGCTTAAGAGAAGGGACATGGGGGCTGAGAGGAATGGATAATTCAGCAAAGCAACTACAAAATTAAGAGCATGATTTTTGCTGCATAATCCGTCAGCTGTGCCCTCCTCTGACCCCATAGGACCCTTCTCCCTTCACTGCACCTTCTGAGGGCGCTTCACACTCTACCTGGGGTGAAAAGGAAGGGAATTTATCACCCTCAGTGGAAATGTCAGGGTCAAATTATATACTCTTATGGTAAAGAGAGGGGAGTGGGCAGTGGGGGGGCTATGGCTTTAACAATCCTTAGGCAGGCTTTCGTGCTGGCCAACTAGCTTGCATCATGATAATACAATTTTGTATGTTAAACAACAGATGTCAGACAGAAGAAAGAGACGGGGCCTTTGCCTTTCTTCTCCTGTGGACCCTGCTCCCCCAAAGCAGCCATTTTTTCAGTTGCCATGGCAGTGGTAATAGGGGTTTATCATTTTCCCATGCCTGCTGCATGCTGATGCCGAACCCGCTCGCAAATGTCACCTGGTTCGGGAAGAAAGAGCCAAGCCGCAGTTTGCCGAAGTGCTGCAGAGGAAGACGCCACCACCGCCTTTTCCTTCTCCCCACAGTCCTCAGCTCCCGTTTTAAAGGGCAGTTTCTGTAAAGCAGAAGTTTTGATTTGCCTGTTACTAGATCATTCACAATCAGCCTCAGAACGCCTGATGCTCTGTGCACTCACTGACAAAACAGATCAGTCACTGCTGTTTTTGAAAAGAAGCCATAAAGGACAAAGATCATCTGGATAGTAACCATAAGTAATATCTGTAAATCAGATATGTACATTCAGCAATGTAACAATTCTACTCTTTCTTCCTGAATACTAATCTCACTTTCAAAACATCAGGCCCATTTACACACTAAGTAGAAGAAAGCTCTTTTGAGACCCAGCAAAACTGAGAAAATCATAATGTTTTTATAAGAAGAGCACCTTCCTTCAAGAAACAGAGATGAGGTTGAAATTAAGAAATAGTCACATTCAGAATGACTCCTTCTGAGAATGAAGGAAATTTATTCTGATAAAATGGAAAGAAAAAAAATGAAAAAAGTGGTCATTAAGCCCAGATGATGGGCACACAGATGTCCCTGATATTATTCTTGGTACTTCTCTGTGTTTGAAATGTTCTGTAGTTCCTGAAAATTTTATGAATCAGCCTTTCTGTTTGGCTTTTAATTGTGTTAATTAACAGTGTTTGAGTCACAGCCCAATGGGGGGGAAAGAGAGAAAAAAGAAGAAACAAAGTCACGTGGCAGAAGCAAAATTAACCCCAAAGTGATTTACAGCACACTTACATTTCCCCCTTAATTTCTAACAGAATGTGGTGGTCAGCTAATGTTTGCTTCTTTTTTTCTTCCTAATCCCTTTAAAAAAAAAAAAAATTCTTGCATCAATTGACCGCAAAAATGATTGCTTCAATTGTTGGTTAGAGTTTATTCTCCGGAATTGAAAAACCAGTTGCTTTTATATGCATTGTCCGCCTTATTTTTTAGGCATCTGGCACATTTTATTCCTTTTTTGTTATTTTGAGTTGTTCTTTTATCATTATCTGCAGGAAGCAGCATTAGCATGCCCGAGATAAGACGGGGGATCCAGATGTGCATATCAAAGGATGAACAGCTACTTATTAAGAAAAACTTTTCTTTTTAAGCCCAGCTTCTGTTCAAAAGCATAATAAAGCCTATGGCGTTAGTGACAAACTGGAAATTCAATGCCTTGTCACCGCCATGCATCCGAATGGGGGGAAGAAAAAAGGTCAAAGAAATTGGTAAGGTCCGCACTTTAGAGTTCTGAAAAGACAGAACTGGTAAAAGTTCATCTCCAGACCTATGCATTTATACCCTGCTGCGTTTATTCACTGTTTTCTGGGGGAAATGAATGAGCCACAAATGGGCTGGCTGGCTGTTACGATTAAGGATGAATTTTAAATCACAAGGTTATTTTTGAGAAGAGTGAAGTATGTTGACGGTGAAAGCATCTGATTTTAATGTCATCGGCCGGCATGTGCTTCTGCTGCAGTGAAAACACGCTTCGGAGCACAGGAGGCATGCATTTAGCTGGGGGAGCCCAGCGTTGCAATAGTTTATAAAGTAAATCTTCCGCTGCGCCTGTGCTTCTAACATTAGGGCACTCCCTCCTCCCTCCGCTGTGTCTCCCTGTGTCCCTTGTAGGAACATAGATGCCCGTAGGCAGGCGTAAAGGCACAGATCTATACACTTATTTAAGGAACTGGCAACTCACTCCAGTATCGGAGAGAAGAGCCCGGCAGGTGGGCTACAGTTCATGGGGTCGCAAACAGTCGGACATGACTTAGTGACTAAACAATAGTAATACACATATTTAGTGGTGGTGTTTTAAAACTAATTTTGCCAAAACTTGTATATACTTCCTTGATCTTGGCAGTTTCATTTGCCGGTCATTCCACTGACAAAGCCAACCTCATTCTTTTTCATTTCAGGCATCAGTGGTCTGTGAGTTGGCTGTACCATAATGTCCACAACCAACGCACTTTTGGCAGCCACTTAAGTTTCTTCCAGGGCTTCCCAATTGCGAAAAAATGATGCAAAAAATGCCCTCACATGTAAACTTTTGTGTGCTCATCCTCTGTTCTTTCTGCACATTCGTTTTCTTTCTCGATTGTCCAAAAAAATATTTTAATTGCTGAGAAAAGTCATGCATCTATGCTTGAGTCTAAAGTAAATTAGAAATAAGTTAATCTCTTATTTTCTCTTTTGACTTAAGATTTCAGAGAACTGTAATATCTGTTACAGTATCTGTACAGAACTGTACGTCGATTCTGAAGGTATCTGATTTCACTTTTGTTCTTGGGTTCCTAAGCCAAGTTCTATGGTTGACTCAACAACTGACCTTCCCTGGTCATGTTGGCACATGGATCTTTTTCTAAAGTTAGCTGAGTCAAATTTGTCAGTGAGGCTATCACCAGAGTTTTAAAAATATATAACTAACCCTCTCGTTTGGTAAATAAGCAAAAAGAAACTTTGCCCAGGGTATGTGGTGGTGGTTTAGTCACCGGAGCCCGCCGGGCTCCTCTGTCCATGGGATTTCATAGGCAAGAATACTGGAAGGGGTTGCCATTTCCTTCTCCACGGGATCTTCCCGACCCAGGGATGGAACCTGCGTCTCTTGCATCTCCTGCATTGGCAGGTGGATTCCTTACCACTGAGTCACCTAGGAAATGTCAATATCCATTAGTGTTTTCTTTAAAAAATTGTAATACATGCAAAAAAATAACACTGAGATGAATGAGAAGATACGCCAACCGGAAAAGCACCTGCTCCATTGCTAACTGAAAGGCAAATCGTGAACCTAAACATCCTGTGTGATCTACCTGTAGATGGGATGGTTGGAGTGGTGGACGGACGGATGGACTCATTAACGAGCGTTATCTCCAAGGTATGGAACAGGTGAGGAAAGGGAAGAGAGAAGTTAGGTATTTACATTTTTTCCTGTTAATTATTTACAATGGGCATGTAAAGTTTTTCTCATTTAAAAAAAAGTCTCTATTGCCTGTTGTCCCAAAGACAGGAAGTTAGGCTGGTTATAACCAATTAACTGACTGACCTTTTTTTTTAAAAAAAAAGAATATTCATTAAAAGAATAAAATTATTTTACATCCTTGTCATTTAAGTTTTCATGGGTACAAATTCACATCGTTCACAGTCCAAAACTGGAAAATGGTTAAAAAACAAAAACAGTTTTCTGCCTCCCAGAACTAAGTTTCCTTCCCCAGGGGTAATCACTGGTACCATTTGCTGCTGCTGCTGCTGCTAAGTCACTTCAGTCGTGTCCGACTCTGTGCGACCCCATAGACGGCAGCCCACCAGGCTCCCCCATCCCTGGGATTCTCCAGGCAAGAACACTGGAGTGGGTTGCCATTTTAGGGGGGTGTAAATTCTATTTATTTATTTTTGGCTGTCCTGGGTCTTCACTGTTGCCCGAGGGCTTTCTCTAGTTGTGGTGAGCAGAGGCTACTCTGTGTTGTGGCCTCGGGGCTTCGGGCTTCTCTTACAAAGCTGGGCTCGTGGGCTGGTGGGCTG
Source organism: Redunca redunca (assembly GCA_006410935.1). Lineage (NCBI taxonomy): Eukaryota > Metazoa > Chordata > Mammalia > Artiodactyla > Bovidae > Redunca > Redunca redunca. Next base: position 175,949 of record SJYQ01092254.1, read on the forward strand.
AGGGAGTTGTCACTCACAGGCTTAGTTGCTCTGCGGCATGTGGGATCTGCTCCAACCAGGATCAGTGTGGTGTCCCCTGTGTTGCCAGCTGGATTCTTAACCACTGGGCCACCGGGGAGGCCCTTGCCAGGATCATTTCTACGTGCATCTCGTGTGTGCCCTCACTCGCTCCGGTCGTGTCTGACTCTGTGCGACCCTGTGGTCTGCGTAGCCCACCAGGCTCCTCTCTGTCCATGGGATGCTCCAAGGCAAGAATACTGGAGTGGATTGCCATGCTCCCCTCCAAGTATGTGCATCTCATCAGGTACATCTTAAGCATACTCAAGGAGACGCGTCTGTGTGTGTATCTATAATATGAACATGCATCATAAGCTTATGTAAGTATAGGGAGCATCACAGTACCGCTTGTTTTCCCATCAACGGTAGCCTACTATTCAAATTGGTCTGTATTCATTGTTTTTTTTTTTCCCACTTAACTATATAGAAAGAGAATTATTTTTATTTCTTCATTTGCTTATTTTTAATTTTGTCTGTGCTGGGTCTTTCTTGTGGCACGTGGACTCTCCAGTCGAAAAAACACTACCTAGGCATTCTAATGCCATAAAACTTGAATATGAGCAGTCATAGCATCAACTAAACACAGCAATTAGACCGGAAAGAGATAAATCAAAATTACTTTTATAGACAGAGGACTCAGCACATGTCTGGCCATGGCTGTGGGTGGGGTCTTACGGCCCCAGCTGCTGTGGAAGCGGCGTCAAACCGGCAGGTGAGCCTGGCACCCCGAGCCCTCGCAGCGTGGCCTTCCAGCTCCTGGGGAGCCTCCTGACCCAGCGGATACCCTGATACAGCAGGAACAAACGCTCCGCTGGGGAAAGGCTGGAGCTGGAGCTGGAGCCTGGCCAGCAGCTGCCTCACGCGGTCGCTCTCCTTCCGCAGCTCGTGGAGCACCCTCTCGGTGGACGGGGCCTCCGCCCAGCTTTCCCGGCCCTTCTCTCCTGCCAGAGGAGCTCGCGCCGGCAGGAGCAAGCGGCTCTCTCCAGTTCCCTCTCTATGTCCTCTGCCATCTTCTCGTAGAGGCTGCGCTTCTGACGGGCATAGTCCAGTCTTCGGTACACGTGGGGACATCTCTCAATCTCCAGGCGGCATGTTGCCTCCTCAGTCGACTTTCTCAGTAGCTGCTTGACCTGCTCCTGATGTAATTCAGGCAGCATTTCAAGTTTCACCCACAGCTTCTGGATCTCTGTCTCCAGCTGTGCGTTTTCAGACTGCAAGGAGGTTTGCTCAGTTTGGAGACGCTTTATTTGTCCCATTCGCTCTTCATTAGTTTGATTTTCTTCATACAGTTTTCTGGATATGTCTTCTTTTTCTTTCTTCTTCCTTTGAAAGGACACTTTTAAGTTAACAGCGTGAATGAGACCCTTCAGATCAGCTTCCGACAGGCCCCCCGGGGGGCCCTCACTTTCTGCTTCTCTGTTTTCTCCCACTTCCAAGTTGCTCCTCTCAACGGGACCCTCTCTCGAGAGGTCAGGCGAATGTCTGGTCTTCAGCGTAGTTTCTATGAGTGACTTTAGCTGGCTCCTTTCATCATCCAGCAGCCGCTGCATTTGCGTGTTTGAGCGTTCCAGCCCATCTTTTTGTCCCTTCAGGCCCTGTGTCCCGTTCCTCCATCCCTCCATTTCTCGGGAAAGCAGTTTGAGACTTTGCCGAAGATGACTATTTTCATTCAAACCATCTCTCAGTTGTTCCTGGAGATGTCTCACCTTGTCCTGAAAGGCTTTCAAGATGTTTTTTGCCTCAGTCACCTGAAATTGGTGGGATTCTGCCATGTCTCCAAGTGATCGTGTCTGTCCTTGGTGACGAGCCATCATCAGCCCATGAAACGAAAGTTGCGGGGAGGGCTCACTTTTCTGCACTTTTTCAAAGTCTTTCATGTCCTCAAGAGATGATCCGCTTGGGTTTCTGCTGAGGGCCTCCAAGCACAGGATTTGTAACGTGGAAGCGCTGGCCGCCACCACAGGCGTCTTCAGGGCTTCATAGGCTTGTGCCATGAGCGCAGTCTTCTCCCTGACTTCCCTGTAGACCTCAGCATGGGCAGAACGCCTCTCGGCCAGCTCTGCCCCTCTTCTTAGAGTGCTCCGGCTCTTGACAATGAAAAGCACCATCGCCGCACACAGCAGGATCTCCCAAGGAAACCCCCAGGGACCAGCAGGAGAGCATCCCACAGACCCAGTGGTAAAGACATTCTGGAGACCGGCAGCAGGCCCTCACTGATCCCATGGGCATCCCAGCTCTGCCTCTGATTTCCAGTGTCCCATGGGCCGTAACTGATCTCATGGAACCCTGTGGCGTACTCTGTCTCTATGACAACCAGTTGCCTGGCAACTAGGGTGAACCACCCTTAGGGCTGAGGCAGGGGAGGTCGCTCGGGTTCTAGAAAGTTGCGCTCCCTGACTGCCCTGCTCACTGCACAGATCGTGGTATCACCTGTACAGGACATTCAGGGAGTGGACGCGGTCGGAGAGCAAAGCTAGAGGGTCACGCGGTGCCACAACCTACCCTCTTCTCTACACACAGGAGCATGTCAGAGAGCAGTGAGCCCTAGATGAGGTCTCCTGATCTCAACTTCCCTCTGCCTGAACAAAAAGTTTTTGTCCAGGGATGGACAAAAGTCCCAGGGACGTCTCTCCTCTAAGACTCACCCACCCACTCTGGTGTGTGGTCAATGTTTGCGCAAGGACAGAGGACGGAAAGGTGTCCCTAAGTGGACCGCCAGTCGGGATTTCAATCGTGAGAACTCAGGAGGAATGAATCCCAACAGGCAAGTTCGTACAAGTTCATGGATTTTCTGGGGAGCCTGTCTACCTCCATTCAATCCAGGTGTTCCGCGCGCGGTCGTCAGGGCCCCCGGCTCCTTCACTGCATGGCCCTGCCATCTTCAGCTCAGGGCCCCCAGGGCTGTCCCGGGGACAGTCTCCAGTCCACCGAGGCATCGGCAGCCTGCGCCTCTGTAGACGGAACGGGTTTGGTTCACCACCTTTACTTCTTCCAGCCCCATCTCCCTCCGCCAGTGCCTCTCCGTAGTCAGGCCTAGAGCCTCACGGTCCACACCCAGCACTCTGCCACGAGCAGCCGGTGGAGGGTGCAAGCAGGAAAGTGACACGGTCTGACCGATGTTTGAGAAGGACTAGGTGGGGAGACTTCCCTGGTGGCCCAGTGGTAAAGAATCCACCTGCCAATGCAGGAGACATGGGTTTGATCCCTGGGCCGGGAAGATCCCCCCGGAGACGGAAATGGCAACCCTCTCCAGTATTCTTGCTGGGAGAATCACAGACAGAGGAGCCTGGTGGGCTATGGTCCATGGGGTCGCAAAGAGTTGAACACGTCTTAGCAGCGAAACAACAACAAAAAGGCGGGGGGCAGAGTTGGAGAAGGCATCGAACCCAGGCCCCCTGCCCTGGGAGTGCAGAGCCTCAGCCACCGCACCACCAGCGAAGTCCCTCTCCTGTGACGGGAAGGCAATTTGGCAATATTTGCCAAAGTTAATCAGGTATCTTTGATCTTTGATCCAGCTATTCCATTTCTGGAAATTAAGCCAGGAGATGGTCTCATTGTTGTGAAAAATTCAGTATGTAGCAGTTTATAATCTGCTACATATATAATCAGTAATATTTATTATATAATTAAAAACATGGTAGTCTTTTTTTTTTTTAACATTTCAAAAAGAGTCTGTGAAAGATGGGAAGCAGAAGAGTGCCCTGTTCAAGAAAGAAGCTTCAGGATTTCCCTGGGAGTCCAGTGGTTAAGACTCTGAGCTCCCAGTACCGGGATTTGGATCCTGTGTGCCATAACACCTGGCACAGGCCAAATAAATAAATAGTTTGAAAGAAAGAGAGATGGAGAGAGGAAGTAGTTTCCCAAATAATCCAGATTTTTAAAACAATTCCTGAAGAAGCTACTTTCCCTCTCTGAGCCTCAGTTTGTTCATCTATAGAATGGGCGTAATAGTCATGCCCACCTTACAGGGTCATGGTGGGGTTAAATACATTCAAGAAATGGTAGCTGCCATGATGCTCACTGTTATGATGCTGATCATTATTGGTACTTACTTAAATCTTGGTTTCGGATGAAATATAAGTGGTGGGTTCTTTGGTATGGCAGAGTCAGAAGCATGAAATGAGGAAACCACTCTTGCACAACTTCCTTGGACATCAGAAATCCTCACCATTTCCTCTGGAACTGAGTGTGGATGGCGTGTCACACACTAACAGCTGCAACATCTGCCTCCCTGTTTCCTAAGCGGTCCGGTGACCTCCAGATTTCATTTAAGTTTTCTATTATTCTCTTCCGAAAGGGACAATGGAGCTCTTGTTTGAACAGCTTTGGTGAGCCCAGAGGACGAATTGGTCTCTATGAGCAGCATCAAAGAGTTGCTTTCCACACGTTGGTTTGTCAGTTATTTTCTTAATGCAAAGTTGGATAGGGGAATATACGCAGTCGGGGGAGAAAAAAGATAATTTTGTGTCTACAGCTGGATGTCCATATTTGATAGGGATAAGTGGGATTTAATGTCACAGCTTTGCAAAGATAAAGCCTGTGTGAGTAACAAAGCCTAGGTGGCCCGATCTCAACTTGCACTGGCTTTTAACCATCACTCTGTTGGGTTTGGTCATGTTTATTGCGTCACAGGAAGACAGAAGTGAGAGACAGCACTGGGAACTGACTTTGTTGAGATGTTGGCTATTACTTCTGTCCCTTCAAAATAAAACAAACACAACGAAACAAAAACCCTTGCGGGTTAAATCTGGGAAGCACAGTAAGAAGCAGCACAGGTGTAAATGTGGCATTCTCAAGTGGACTCAGGCATATCGTTTTAGGCTTTACTAACTTTTATCTCAAAAAGAACAAGGCATCAAAAGCTGTGGTTTTGTTCTTAGATTGTAAATTTTTATTTCAAACAAAACAGAAAAAATTTAAAAAGCTGCCAGATGTCTTGACTCTCTTCTGGAGGAATAATTGTTCAAATTAATCCACGTTGGTTTTGTTCTTGTTGTTTTTAAGCGCTATCCACATAATAGCCAGGGGAACGTTTTTATTTATTTACTTATTTTGGCTGTGCCGGGTCTCCACTGCAGCGCCGGTTTCTCTAGCTGTGGCAGTCGGCTTAATTGCTCTGCTACATTTGGGATATTGACAAGGATTCTGTCCCTGGGTGGAGGAGATCTCCTGGAGAAGGAAATGGCAACCCACTCCAGAATTCTTGCCTGGAGAATCCCATGGACAGAGGAGCCTGGGGGGCTGCAGTCCATGGGGTCCGCAAAGAGTCAGACACGACTGAGCAGCCAAGCTCGCGCTGACGCATGCACGCACGTGATCCAAAGTCCAGTTCCAACTTCACATTTTTTTCTAGATTGCCACCATTTATTCTGTAACTCATCTTTCCCTCTACCGATCTGAAAGGCAGTCTTTATCAAATACTAAATTCCCACTTGGACTTAATATCGAGGACTTTTGAGAAGCATATGTTGTGTGTATTTAATTGCAAAGGGAAACTGTTTCCAAATCAGAATACACCAGAATTTAAAGTCTTTGGGGGAACTCCCTGGCGGACCAGTGGTTAGAGATCAGTGCTTTCACTGCCAGGCCCAGGTTCAATGGTGGTCAGGGAGCTAAGATTCCAGAAGCCATGAGGCATGGGGAAAACAAAGAAGTCTTTTACATTCGCTTTAGATGCTTGGGCTGCGTGTGCTTGCGTGCGTGCGTGTGCATGTGCGTGTGTGTACACACAATGTTCTTGCGACTATGAGCCCACTATGGTGTCTCATTTGTCTTGCCAAGTCCAGGTTTAGGAATAGGTACATGACACCACTTTGAACAAAAAGATGATGGGAAATCTGCTGGGAGGCCTTCAGGGAGGGTTTTCCTCACCCTTGAAGAGGGCTGAAAGGCAGAGACTTTTCCTTTTGCCTCTGGGAACCACTGTCTCCCCGAGTTAAGAACTCTGCAGCCGTCTTGGGGCCGTGGTGGGAGGCAGCCCAGGAAGACAAGCTGCGGCTGGAGCATGGAAAGAAGAAGAAACAGGAAGACCTGGCTCCTGCACTAAGTCTCCGCCACGAGAAACAGCCGGAGACAAACTCCTTGACAGACGGTTAGTCAAGACTGCCCAAGCCCTGCTGAGCTGGGTTTTCCATTATTTGCAGCTAAAACTGTCCTAACAGTCCAGCTTCCCCAGTATATCGAAAGATCTAGAACTTTCTCTTCTCCCCTGTGGAGCTGAACTGACCCTATCCCCTCTTTGAAGTCATCAAGTGTGGAACAGGGTGAGAAGGGAACTTTATCAAACTCAGTAGTTCAAATAAAATTATAAAAACACAGGGTACCTTTGGTATTCTGCGAGCCAAGAATGAGTCAGTGCTACATGGCTTCTCGGAGAATATGCTGTTTGTTTCCTGAAGACAAACAACACCTCCCTGCTCCTAGTATGTAATTTTATGGTTTTCATTTCTTTAAAGATAATTTATCTAGAAAATGAGCTAGAAATTACTCTGGGTGTTTTGGAGCTATTTTGCCAACATAGGACATTAAAAGATTAGAGAAAGTTGAGGCAAAAAAGGATTCTTTGAGATTCTCTAGAGCAGTGGTTTCAACCTTGCTGTACATTGAGGAATTTAAAATATATATGTATATTAAAGGCTACCGCCTCCCCTGAGATTTCAATTTTATTGTTCCAGGATGTTACCTAACCACCAGGATTTTTTTTTTAAAGCCTCTCAAGTGTTTTTCTCTGTAATTTCATAATACTTTCCCTCAAACTTTTATTGAAAAATGATTTTTTTATTCCATTAATAGTTAAATGAACTGTGTATGCTGGGAAAGATTGAAGGCAAGAGGAGAAGGGAACAAGAGAGGATGAGATGGTTGGATGGGATCACCAACTCGATGGACATGAGTTTGAGTAAACTTCGGGAGTTGATGATGGACAGGGAGGCCTGGCATGCTGCAGTCCATGGGGTTGCAGAGAGTCGGACACGACTGAGCGACTGAACTGAACTGGCCAATCCTTCCCCTAGCTTTCCTCGCAGTTGACATTTGGCTATATTTGCTTTGAATAATCTACTTTTAAAATTCATTATAGTAAGTTTTATCCATCTTCATACATTTACTGAAAATAAAACTCTTGCTTTTCTTCTTCCCAAGACATTTATATTTTACATGGGATACATTTGCATCTTTCAAAAATTTTAAGTATAAAAAGATGCCCAATGAAAGCCCTTCTTGCTTTTCTGCCCCCCTCCCTGGTAGTAACCAATCTTCTCATCTCTTGTGTGTCATTCTGAAAATATTTTATCAATATGTTCTCTTGTCTTCATGTTGGAATAAAATTTGGCTACATCTCCTGTCCTTCTCTAATGCAAGTTTACCTATTACCATTGTTAGCATCCAGAAATACCTATTTGTTAAAAATTTTTGTTTTGTTTTGTTTTAAATGGAAGAATTCCTTGCCGAGGGTTAAAAATTAATCAACAACAGAAGGGCTAAAGAAAGGGCAGACCGCCCGCCCTGCCCCAGGCCCATTCCTCCGAGGAAACCGCTTTTAACTCTTTCTGGTTGAAGTTTTTTTTCATTCTCCTTCCAAATTCCAAATATTAGATTTACACTACTGGTTGTAGAGTATCCCCTGGAGAGTTTCATCTCCCGACTTCTTGCATAAGGTAACCTTTTTTAAAAAGAGATGCAAGATGACTCCTTTCTGGCTGTTTGTGAGCAGAGGATCCTTAGATGTTAGGAGCCCTCTTTCAAATGTTTCTAATATGCCAGAATGCTTTGGAAATGTTCTTGTTATACTTAAATAATTTGCATAAGCATATTGTTTGGTTGAGCTATCGTGATAACAAGCCAGATCTTAGCAGATTCTCTGTTTCTCTGCGACTTGAGAAATGACCCTCTTGGATTATCACTGAGCATGGATTTATATCGTGGGCTTTTGTATTCTTGTAAAGAGGTCGCCTTGCAGATGAAAGTCTTAAGAGTTGTTACTATAGTCTTAAACCCTATCTTTATTTATTTATTCATTCAACAAATACCAGAAAGAACCAGGGAGCTCCTGATGCCAGGATAAGGAAGATTCAGCTGTTTCATGAGTACAGGGGTTTTTTATTTTGGAGTGATGAAAATGTCTTGGAACTTGAACGGGATGGTGGTCGCACGCAGTGTGAATGCGCTAAATACCCCTAGATGGCTCACTTCAAAATGGTTAGTTTATGTTACATACATGTATTCTCAGCTTTAAAAAATGTTGAGGGGGAAGGACAGTCCCACGGTGAGACAGGCTGGGGAAACCTCCCACTGTGCAGCCCTCTGAGGCCTGTGCCTGGCTACCGTCATATCAGGTATCTGAGAAATGTTCCCCAAATGCCTCTTACCAGACTGGCCAGGCCATCTCCCTCTGGAACTTCTCCCAATACCTCTTAACATTCTTTGGAAACCAGCTTTAAGGAAATTTATTTATTCACACGGGAAGATGTTCATGATGATTTGGTGCACCAAGCCATCACAAAGTGGTTTGTGCTGTATGCTTGTTTTTTGGTGAACCTATGTAAGTATATGTAGGCATAGAAAATACATTGACATCATTTTTGCCAACAGAAGTTATCTGTTTTATATTCTCACAAGTGAATTTCTTTTTCTTCTTTTTATCTGTATTTTAAAATGTGTCTACGAGAGGATGTACCTTTTCACGTAGATTTTTTTTTTTTTAAGAAAAGAACCCTCCCTTATATTTACTTTGGTCCTCTCCTACCTGCAAAAATGGGCTTCCCAGATAGCGCTAGTGATAAAGAACCCACCAGCCGATGGTAGGCTTTTTACGTCAAGTGACATGAGTTCAATCCCTGGGTCGGGAAGATCCCCTGGAGGAGGGCATGGCAACCCACTCCACTATTCTTGCCTGGAGAATCCCATGAACAGAGGAGCCTGGCAGGCTAAATGTAATCCATAGGGTCACAAAGAGTCAGAACTGAAGGGACTCAGTACGCACCTGCAGAAACGCCCGAGTTTTGCCCTTGTATCCTAATAGACTTAATATACTGGACTCTGTATCCATTAACGTAGTGGAGAGGGTGAAATTTTGCAACAAGGTGCTTGCAGCCTCCAACTGGTTCCTTAGAGAAGCCTGGGTCTGCCTGTGCCATGGTCTTCCATTCTGTGAAGCAGATTCAGCTCTTGGGTTGTTATCAATAAGGATTTATTCAGTACATTCAGCTCAGTTCAGTTGCTCAATTATGTCCAACTCTCTGTGACCCCGTGGACTGCAGCGCACCAGGCCTCCCTGTCCATTACCACCTCCCAGAGCTTACTCAAACTCATGTCCACTGAGTTCGTGATGCCATCCAACCATCTCATCCTCTGTTGTCCCTTTCTCCTGCTTCAATCTTGCCCAGCATCAGGGTCTTTTCAAATGAGTCAGTTCTTCACATCAGGTGGCCAAAGTATTGGAGTTTCAGCTTCAGCATCAGTCCTTCCAATGAATATTCAGGACTGATCTCCTTTAGGATGGACTGGTTGGATCTCCTTGCAGTCCAAGGGACTCTCAAGAGTCTTCTCCAACACCACAGTTCAAAAGCATCAAATTCTTCAGCGCTCAGGTTTCTTTATGGTTCAACTCTCACATCCATACATGACCACTGGAAAAACCATAGCCTTGACTAGACGGACCTTTGTTGGCAAAGTAATGTCTCTGCTTTTGAATATGCCATCTAGGTTGGTCATAGCTTTTCTTCCAAGGAGTGTCTTTTAATTTCATGGCTGCAGTCACCATCTGCAGTGATCTTGGAGCCCCCCAAAATAAAGTCTGACCCTGTTTCCACTGTTCCCCATCTATTTGCCATGAAGTGATGGGACCAGATGCCATGATCTTAGTTTTCTGAATGTTTTAAGCCAACTTTTTCACTCTCCTCTCACTTTCTTCAAGAGACTCTTTAGTTCTTCTTCACTTTCTGCCATAGGGGTGGTGTCATCTGCATATCTGAGGTTATTGATATTTCTCCCAGCAATTTTGATTCCAGCTTGATTTCTCTGGCAATCTTGATTCCAACAATTAATCCAAATAAAACCAAGAACTCCATGCAGCTCAGTCAAGACACAGAGACACATTTAAAAAGCACAATAAGGCCACAAAGATTTCAAAGGATTTACAAAGAATTCTTACCTTTTTTTTTTTTTTCTATCTAAAAACAATTACCTGGAGAAGAAAATGGCAACCCACTCCAGTATTCTTGCCTGGAAAATTCCATGGACAGAGAAGCCTGGCAGGCTATAGTATATGGGGTTGCAAAGAGGGCCACAACAGAGCCCACGCACACACGCACACACACATAATAAAATGGACCTTGAAAAATAAATAAAAACGATTGAAGAGGGGTCCATTTAAAGCCAGTAGCACTCATTATTGTTGCTGTTCAGTCGCTCAGTCCTGTCTGAGTCTTTGTGACCCAGTGGACTGCAGCACACCAGGCTTCCCTGTCCTTCACTGTCTCCCAGAGTTTGCTCAAACTCATGGCCATTGAATCACTAATGCCATCCAATCATCTCATCCTCTGTCACCCAGTTCTCCTACCCTCAATCTTTCCCAGCATCAGGGTCTCTTCCAATGAGGCAACTTTTTTAATCAGGTGGCCAGCGCATTGAAGTTTCAGCTTTAGCATCAGTCCTTCCAATGAATAGCCAAAAAATATTCAGTTTCCTTTAGGATTGAGTAGCACTCATATTCCCTATATTAATTTCCTATTGCTGCTTTAACAAATTATTATTACAACTTCAGTGATTTGAAACAACAGAAGTCTATTCTCTTACAGTTCTGAAGACCAGAACTCAACATTCTCCTCCCTGGACTGAAGTCAAGGCCGCGTCGCAGGGCTGGCTCCTTCTGCAGGCTCCAGCAGAAACACTTGTCCTTTGCCTGATCGAGTTTCTGCGGGGCCCCTGCATCCCTTGGCTCCTGGAGGCTTCCTCACATCACCCAACCTCTTGCGTCTGTCGACATCTTTTACCTCCTTATTTGACTTGTTGCTGCCCTCTTATAAGGACCCTTGCAGTTAGATAATCGGGGATCATCTTCGATTTTCTAAAGATTCTTAATTTAAGCACATGTGCAAAGTCCCTTCTGCCACATGAGGTCACATACCCACAGGTCTCAGGGAGTGGGGTGTGGCATCTTTGGGGTTGGTGTTATTCAGCCTGTCACAGCCCCCATCATTTCTTTGGAGCCTCCTCGCCAGTCCAGGGCTTCCCTGGTAGCTCAGCTGGTAAAGAATCGGCCTGCAATGCAGGAGATCCCGGTTTGAAGCCTGCAGACCCCTTCCCCACATGCCACTCCTCCTTCTTCCCAGAGGACCCCCTGAGACTTTTGCTCTTGCCCATGTCTTCTCTGGAGCTCTGTTTACAGCAAAGAATCTGGCAGCTTCAAGTCCATCCTTCCATCCTGATATACCCCCTTCCCATCCTGTACACAACGCAGTGAGGGGCAGCACTTTCTTCCTGAGCCACAGGAAATTCTGATTACAGCAGTGATTCAGTTGTCTGGTGCTAAGGCATTCATTACATTCTCCATCTGTGTTGCCGAGCCCTTTATTATGTATTGGTTGTAGTACTGGTTAAGAATCCAGAAGAGCAGAAGTACATTTATTATGTCATTGTGACATAGTCATTGTGATGATGGTGATGTCCTAAGTCTCCATCCAGAGGCTATATAAAGTAGTGGTTGAGAGTGCAAATACCCAAGCTACACTTTCTGGGTTCAAATCCCCGCCCCTCCACTTACCAGCTGTGTGAGCTCCACTATCCTCTCAATGCCTGTTCCCTCACTTGCTGAAAGATTATCCAAAAAATATCTACCCCATTTGCTTGTCTTGAGGAATAACTAAGAGAAAGGATGTAATGTCTGACACATAGTAGGTCCCCAGCATTTTCTAATTCCCTTCTCCTTAGAGGTCAAGTATAACATATCAGACCAAGCTTTCCCCTTATAGTTCTGACAGCTGGATCCAAACTGTGAGATAGTAGTCTTATTTCCATTTTCACAGATGAAAAGATTTTCCTAGAAGAGTAAGCAGTGAGTGAAGAACTTGCCTAGGCCAAAAATTAAATTCATGTACATACACATATGTTGAGCTTTAAGCCAACTTTTTCACTCTCCTCTTTCACTTTCATCAAGAGGCTCTTTAGTTCTTCACTTTCTGCCATAAGGGTAGTGTCATCTGCATATCTGAGGTTATTGATATTTCTCCCAGGAATTTTGATTCCAGCTAACCCTAACCCATCACTTCATGGGAAATAGATGGGGAAACAGTGGAAACAGTGGCTGACTTTATTTTGGGGGGCTCCAAAATCACTGCAGATGGTGATTGTAGCCATGAAATTAAAAGACGCTTACTCCTTGGAAGGAAAGTTATGACCAACCTAGATAGCATATTCAAAAGCAGAGACATTACTTTGCCAACAAAGGTCCGTCTAGTCAAGGCTATGGTTTTTCCTGTGGTCATGTATGGATGTGAGAGTTGGACTATAAAGAAAGCTGAGCGCTGAAGAATTGATGCTTTTGAACTGTGGTGTTGGAGAAGACTCTTGCGAGCCCCTTGGATTGCAAGGAGATCCAACCAGTCCATCCTAAAGGAGATCAGTCCTGGGTGTTCATTGGAAGGACTGATGTTGAAGCTGAAACTCCAATACTTTGGCCACCTGATGCAAAGAGCTGACTTATTGGAAAAGACCCTGATGCTGGGAAAGATTGAAGGCGGGAGGAGAAGGGGACAACAGAGGTTGGGCAGCATCACCGACTTAATACCTGAGTTTGGGTGGGGTCCAGGAGTTGGTGATGGACAGGGAGGCCTGGCGTGCTGCAGTTCATGGGGTCACAAAGAGTCGGACGCAACTGAGCGACTGAACTGAATCGAACATACACGTGTGTGTGTGTGTGTGTGTGTGTGTGTGTGTGTGTGTGTTTAAGTTTGGGGGGAAAATCAACCTCAGAAAAGTACATGACAAAAAGAAAGAAAAAAAAAGAAAAGATGACAAACACTGTTAAAAGTGAGGTATAGTCACGATTTTTTTCTGTTTTAATTAAGGACCGGGAGCCCCCAGGTGGTCTAGTGGTTAGGATTCCCGGCTTTCACTGCAGCGACCCGCTTAAATTCTTAGTCAGAAACCTGAGATCCTGCAAGCCGTGCTGCTTGGCCAAAGAAACAAAAAACAAAAAATTACGTACCAAGAAGTACCTGCCAAGTGAGAAGCTTCCATCCGAGGTAACCACTGTTGGTGCTTTGGCAGCCTCTAGCTGTGTTTCTCTGAGCGTATGTGAGCCGCTTCGCTGGCTCTGCTCTGTGTGTTCATCCTGCTGTGCCATCCGCATCTGTAAATTTCAACAAGCAGTGGGCAGTTTTATGAATCACTTTGTCTTTTCATTATGTTTTTCATTTACAAACTAATAGCTGGCCTGTTTCAACTTTTTAATCTGAAGTAACTATAGATCACAGAAAGTGTGAAAATGGTCCAGAAGGGTCCCTGGTACCTGTCCCTTGGCTTCCCTCGGCTTTCCCCAGTGATGACACCCCCGTAACGACAGCGCATTATCAAAACCAGGAAAAGGGCAGCATCACAGGCAGTTCAGAAGACTGCAGACCTTCCTCAGCCTCACCCGTGTCCACAGGCGCGTGTTCTGTTCTTTAATTTGTCTCTAAAGGTAGATCTATGACATTTTATCTCTCGGTTCAGTTCACAGTCGCTCAGTCGTGTCCAACTCTCTGCGACCCCATGAACCACAGCACGCCAGGCCGCCCTGTCCATCACCAACTCCCAGAGTCCACCCAAACCCACGTCCATTGAGTTGGTGATGCCATCCAGCCATCTCATCCTCTGTCGTCCCCTTCTCCTCCTGCCCTCAATCTTTCCCAGCATCAGGGTCTTTGCAAATGAGTCAACTCTTCGCATCAGGTGGCCAAAGTATTGGAGTTTCGGCTTCAACATCAGTCCTCCAGTGAATATTCAGGACTGATCTTCAGGGTGGGCTGGTCGGACCTCCTTGCAGTTCAAAAGCGTCAGTTCTCTCGATTTCGTCTCTTCCTGCTCTTCCAGAGGACTTCCCTGGTGGCCTGGTGGCTGGGGCTCCGTGCTCCCAGTACGGGGGCCCTGATTTCAATCCCTGGTCAGGGAACTGGATCCCACACGCTGCAGCTAAGACCCAGCGCAGCTAAATAAATAAAATTTTTAATGCAGTCAATACAGAAATATGGTGTGCAGAATATTCAAACCCACTGTGATGTTCGGGATGTTTTCTCCATGTTATTCTCAGTGTATATGCTGTGTTTTTTTTTTTTTAAAAAAAAACAACTAAAAGGATGTTCTGAGATATATATATATATATTTTTTTAATTTGCCTTAGAAAACAATTGTGGGCATCTTTCCGTAATCGGAACGAATTTAGATCTTCTGCAGTGTGAATGTTTTTAGGGTGAAACACCTGCACGGTGGCTGTTGACTTCCCATGAGAGCTGGCACTCAGTTTATGCCCAGCCTTTAAATTTCTTTGGAAAACACAAGTCCCACCTGTCAGCCTTTCAGAACCTGAGCCGTGCCATTTCCTGAGCTAGATCCGTGCCCTGCCCTGGCACAAAGCCCCCAGGGGGCACATCTTCCAGACCTCCTGACCGAGCACGCTGCTCCCACACCTGCCCAGGCATGAATCACTATCACCTTTTACAGAACATTTTTATGAGACCTCCACCGTAACCGCTTCCAGTGAAATCATTCCGGACCCTCCTCCCTCCCCCACCCCCCCACACCAGGACAGCTCTTCCCAGGATGGATGTGAATAGCTCCATTTCTGCTTTTATGCATTTGACATAAAGATTTCTTGCAGCTCATAAACACCTTGGCCATTTTACCAGTGTCAGGGAGGATGTTTATGACCCAAATATGAAAACTTGGTGAGAATTAACACTTCAGCAAAAGGGCTGTGTTATTCTTGGCAAGAAATACCTTCTAAAGACGACCCAAAGCAGGCAGGGCTCCGGGTGTGAAAATACCCGTGATGGTGACGTGCTTGTGCTTAAAACTCTGAAAGTCGTCTAGATTCAGGCTCTTGGCTGCTTGCTGCTCAGTAACGGGTGGCTGAGCAGTCCAGCGGGTTGCCAGCTTCCTGTTTGGGTGTTTTTGTGGCATAATGATTTTTGCCAAGAGAATGAAGCAAAATAAAACAGGAAAAAAGATGTTGGATCAGGAGTTTAATAAAAATCCGTTTTGTCTCTGGAAGCCTCCCCTGGAGGGGCTTCCTCTTCCAGGCCCCGCAAGCCTCTGTACTGACAGATGCCATTTGCTCATTTACGATGTGATAATAAAAGCCTTCAGCCTTATTCAGTGTGACCCTTCTCCCCTGACAGGAGGGCACCAAATGGCTTGGAATCAGCAGGCATCTTTTTTCGTTAAAAATGATAACTTCACATGAACTGCAGTCAAAAGATGCTTCGGAAAAGTCGCAGAATTTGGTCAGGGAAAGAAAAGTCTAATGAGAACAGGCTAACACTCTGGAGGGACCCAGAAATACGTGTGTTTGTAAAATGACCCAGATTTTACACCAATAAAGACTCTCTGACAAGCATAGGTGAATGCTGAACTACAAAATACAAAATCATGGATAGTTCTTATTAAACCAGAGGCTCCGCTCATTTTTGCAGTTGTGTTATTTGTATGAAATAAAGACATTTAAGCAATAGGTACCTAACTAACATCAAAGTGTAACCCACCTTCTAGTGTCTTACACAAAGGCATTTTCTCTGATTTTCTATCATTAATGCATACCTAGTATTTGGCACAGAAGATAATGAAAATGTCAGTCAAAGGTTTCATAGGTCTTTTATCCCACAAATGTACATTTCATGAACTTTCATTGATCTCAGTCATTTTCAAGTTAACAGTGATTTTTAGCTAGCAAAGCTGTGTAGAGCTTTTTGCAGAACGCATATTATCATTGGTGCTTCTCACTGATTCAGACTATAAATTGATTAAAACCACTAGTTTCAAACTAGGCCATACGAGACAGTTGGGACCGTCATATCCTGCCGTGGTGGTGGTGGTACTCGGTCGTGTCCGACTCTTTGCAACCCCATGGATCGGAGCCCGCCAGGCTCCTCTGTCCATGGGATTTCCCAGGCAAGAGTACTGGAGTGAATTACCTTTTCCTGCTCCAGGGGATCTTCCCAACCCAGGGATCGAACCCAGGTCTCTTGTGTCTCCTACATTGGCAGGCAGAGTCTTTACCCACCTGGGAAGCCCGTGTTCTATCCTATACATGTCATAAACTATAAATGAGAATTGTTGGTTTAGACCACAGATGTCTTTTAAAGAAGATGGACAGATTTCTCTATCTGCAGAGGCTAAGCAGATATTTTCATAGACCACCAACTCTTGTGGGTCCTTCCTGAAATGTTCCACCTACAAATAAACCTGTATGTTAAATATGAGACATGGCCTTGGTTGAAAAGCACATTTGTGATGTATCATATTCTCCATATCCTGTCATTTGTGGTTATTTTTTCCCTAACCATAAGTGTGAATCAGTAATTTGGATCAGCTTCAGCCCTAAAAAATGATGTTAGTTTTGATTATTTGGAATATTACAAAGGCTAAAATTATTGAGCATGTACTGTGTGCCCAGCTTAGTTCTAAATCCTATTAGGACATTAACTCATCTCATCCTTACCACACAACAAGAAGTATTCTGAATATTCTTGCTCTCCAAATGGGGGAATTAAGAAAAGAAGCAGTCAAAAAAAAAAAGAAAAAGAAAAGAAGCAGTCAAGTGGCTGAGAAGTAATTAACGATGGTCCTTTAATGGAAAGGTTGTTTCCAGTTTTTTATATCGCAATGCAGTGGTAAGGGCCCTCGTACATCAGTTTTTACACACACCTGTCATGATTTTTGTAGGCTTATGTGCCAGGCATGAAGTTGCTGCATCTAAGGTCAAATGTCTTTTTCATCTTGAAAAGTGTTATTGCGAAATTATTTAGGCTTGGTATTCCTCCTTCCTGTGTGGGGCAGGCTGTTTTTAGCTCACGTCGTCATTTCTTTAAACAGACGACAGAAGGATGGGGAGATGGAGGGATGGAGGGATGATGGTCAGAGAGAGCTCATTTTCCAAGAGTTTTGAATTAACAACATTTTATACTGGTCCTTCCCCTGACCCGCCACCAGCACCAGTGAAGGGAGCGGCCTAAAGGACTGGGGCAGTTTTCTTAAATTTATGGGGAAACTATCTGTAGAGTACAGTTTCATCTCATCTGCATTTTGTTAGCAAGTTCCAGAAGCTAAAAAAAAAAAAAAATAAAAATCAGTTACCCTCATAAATTTATTCTGAGAGGCGACTGACAAGCCAAATGGTGAGTCCCAGCAGAGACCCACCCTGCGAACGAGAGACTCCCTAAGTTTGGAGCAGGAGAGTTTCCCTGGAAAACACTTGGCCATCAACACTCCTGGCCCCACCCACCACCCCTGCTGCAGGGAACACGGAGCAGAGGCAAACTGCTTTAACTTCAAAAAAAAAGCAGATGGATCCGAAATGAAACGAGGCCTTCAAAATTCACAGTTTAATGCTCAGAAACTCTGATAGTGAGCAAGGCGGCTCAGCACGTCTGCACACCTTCATCCTCAGAGAGACAGAAACTCACTGGAGCAGTTCCCCTTGACTTGTCATCTGTGCGCTGGAAGATCAAAGGCCTGATGCCAGGACAGGAAGTGGGGAGGATTCGTGTCCCTCCAGGAGCCTCTCGCCCCCAGAGCAAGCCCGGTGGTTCTCCTCAGGGTCATGGGCTCTTTGGCTCTGAATTCAGGGTTTCATTAAGGGCATCAGCTCAGTTCAGTCGCTCAGTCGTGTCCGACTCTGCAACCCCATGAATCGCAGCACGCCAGGCCTCCCTGTCCATCACCAACTCCCGGAGGTCACTCAGACTCACATCCATCGAGTCAGGGATGCCATCCAGCCGTCTCATCCTCTGTCATCCCCTTCTCCTCCTGCCCCCAATCCCTCCCAGCATCAGAATCTTTTCCAATGAGTCAACTCTTCACATGAGGTGGCCAAAGTACTGGAGCTTCAGCTTTAGCATCATTCCTTCCAAAGAAATCCCAGGACTGATCTTCTTCAGAATGGACTGGTTGGATCTCCTTGCAGTCCAAGGGACCCTCAAGAGTCTTCTCCAACACCACAGTTCAAAAGCATCAATTCTTCAGCCCTTGAATGAAGGCGATGGAAGGCTGCTGTTTCTTCTGAAGTCCAGCTGTTAGAATTGTGATTCAGATTTGCAAAGCCCATGGCTTGTCACCTGGCACACAGCAAACGCTTGGTAACTTCAGCAGTTATCCTTAACATATTCTTCTTGTTCAGTCTCTCAGTCATGCCCAACTCTTTGCGACCCCGTGGACCGTAGCCCACCAGGCTCCTCTGTCCATGGGATTTCCCAGGCAAGATTACTGGAGTGGGTTGCCATTTCCTATTCCAGAAGATCTTCCCCAGCCAGTGATCGAACCTGTGTCTCCTGGTTAGCAGGCGGATTCTTGACCACTGAGCCCCCTGGGACTCATTATTAATGTGACTCATTGGCAAAATGATCTGCATGACTCCGATAAAGTGATCTTATCCTACTTTGATGAAGAGCTTTAGAAATTTCTGGACTGGAGTCTGGCATGTAGAGGAGCTTGACAAACTTTTGCTGTGAAGCGGGGCTGGTTCACTACAGTCCCCACACCCACCCCCTCCCCTGGGTAGCTGAATGAGGCTCTGGGAGCTGACATCCTTCGCCCGAGGTGGGGTCTGATCCTCGGTCTTTAGAAGCCTGTTCTGTCTTTCTTCTCCACTCCGAAATCTACGTGGCTGAGGTTTCTGTACCCTTTCTGGTGCAGCCATCAAGTAGAAGAGACTGTTCTGCACATGTCAGTGGTAACAAGGCTGAGCCTGCGGAAAAACCCCAGACTTTGGAGCCCCACGGCCTTGGGCTCAGTCTTCAACCCTGATGCTGTAGCTGTGTGATCCTGGGCAGATCACTTTACCTCTCGGGGCCTCAGTCACCTCATATGCAAAATGGACATAATGGTATGCACATTTGGGGATCCTTGGAGGATTAGATAGTATGATACCATTTATTACATACTGCCTAACAACATCTAAGAATCAGTATAATTAGAATCTCCATCTGGTTGGATGTGGAGGCCCAGCTCTCTCTCTAGCCATCAGGCTTCCCAAAGATGTGCTTGTCCTAAGCGTCAGAAGCTGTGACTGTGCTGTTACCTGACAAAGAGGAGTTAAGACTGCAGATAGATTTCAGGTCAGCTGACCGCGGGATGGAGAGAGGACGCTGCACTGATCCGGTGGGCCTGACGGCACCACCAGAGTGTGTTGGTCTGTTTGGTGTTACCAGGACTCAGCAATTTTTTCTGTAAAGCGTCAGAAAGTAAATGCTTTAGACTCTGTGGCAAGGGGCAATGTCCTCAATGCTGCAAGTAACCATTCTTGCTGAAAGACTGAAGTTGTTTCTTATCCTGTATCTTTATCCTTATCTTTACATTTTAAAATGTAAAAACCATTCTCAATTCAGACTAAACCAAAACCAAAGGCGGTGGGCAAACAGGCGGCGGGCAAACAGGCGGCAGCAGGGGAGGGTGGTGGTGTCTGATTTGGCCACTGAAGTCTGCTAATTCCTGGTATCTGTGCAAATATCTGTTTTACTTCCAAAAAAGGATAATGCTAGAAATATAGATTTTTTATCATTTTTTTAAACATCATCTACAATGCATATCTTCTTAGAATAAGTTATTTATCAAGTCCATTTTTACAATTGCGAGCACAGGCCGTATTTGCAGGGAGAGTTTATTATGGTGGATACGAGCATGGTTTAGAATTCTGCCTCCATCATTTCCTGGTTGTGTGATCTTGGGGAGGTCACTTCTCTCTACACTTTCATTTTTTCATCCGTAAAATAGGTAATCAGTGATTCAGCTAAAAAGTATCATGGGCTAACTATGTGCCGGGAACTCTTCCAGATGCTGAGGACTTAGAACCTGACAAAAACCACTGTCCTAGTTGGAATAGGTGTGAGAGGCGGTAACAGGCAATAAACAAGCAAATAAATTCAATAGTGTGGTAGCAGCTCATCCATCCCTGGTGGTACAGTGGATAAGAATCTGCCCGCTAATGCGGGGGACAGGGGGCTGTTTGATCCCTGGTCCAGGAAGATTCCGGGGCTTCGCAGGTGGCGCTAGTGGTAAAGATGCAAGAGACAAGGGATTGATCCCTGGGTCGGGAGATCCCCTGGAGGAGGAAATGGCAACCCACTGGACAGAGAAGCCTGGCGGAATACAGTCCATGGGGCTGCAAAGAGTCAGACACGACTGAGCCCACCCACACACTGGGCAGATTCCACGTGCACTTCACATGCATTTAACAAACTTGTCTTAGACTTGGTCTGAAAAAGTCCTGTAGTAACTATCCTCCGGACGGCCTGATAGTCCTCATCTCCTCATCCATGTCACCAATAGAAGGTTGGGGAAATGACAATGTACACATTCCCAGAGAAGCTCATAGAAAACCTTGTAGCTTCTGCATGCTCTCTCTTGGATCATCTACCTGGTCTGGGGGAAGCCAACTGCCCTGCCATGAGGACACACAGGAACCCCCTGGAGATGCCCACATGGTGAGGAACTGAGACCTCCCACCCACACCCAGGACCTGCTTGCAGGTCATGTGAGCACACCCTCTTGGAAATAGGTTTGCCAGCCCCAGTCAAGCCTTCACTGGACCCCAACCCTGGCCAGCAACTTGTCTGCAACTTTACCCAGCTAAGCTACTTGTGAATTCATAGGAGACCCACAACATTTTTAAAAGAAGTGTATTGGCGTGAACACAACGAGCTTTGGACTGAAGTGAGCACAGACAGCACAAAGGGAAAAGAGGCCTTTGAACTCTAACTTCTGTTGGCCAAAAGAAGGCTGCAAAACCCTGCAGCTGTGAACAGGGTCTGCCTTTCATGGGAAAGTAAGGCTGACTCAGAGAAGAGACTCCCTGAGTCTGGAGGGTAGATCTGAGAGATGCAATCACTCATTGCATGCCCCAGAACTAGTAACGATAGAGCCCGGTTTCAGACTGACGCAGCCTGGCTCTAGTCCATGCTCTTCGCCTCTGCACTATACCATGTCTATAATGGGTGGTTGGAGGGGTAGATAGGCAGACAGTAGTATCATTTTAGTTCTCTGAATTATCTATGCTCGTGTAAGTACACACACAGTCAGAGTTCCAGACACCAGTGGCCTGGAGTGTGTTGATCTGATAGATTGATGATCTCCATGACATTCACTTAGAGAATGTCATGATCTTGAACCTTTTCTTTCTACACAAAGAAAAGTGTTAGGGAAGGAGGGAAAGGTAAGGAGGGACGCTGACCTTCCTACACCACCGGTGCAGATGTGTACTCCACCTTATTTTTTGCAATCTGCTTCTAAGGGTGTGGGTCTGCCTTCTCAGCCTTCATTTTGTGTATCGTTCTTATTTTTTTTCTTATACAAGTAGTTATAGCCTACATGATCAGTGCAGGGAAATCAGAACTGACCAGGAAACAAAAAGAAAAGAAAGATTGCTCGTATTCCCACTAATGAGAAATGGCTCCTGCCTGAGTTGTAATAGGTTTTGTTTGTTTGTTAAACGCAATATATTTGCATGACTTTTTATGAGGAGCCAGTTTGGTTGTGACTAAATATTTTGTTGAAAAGGCTTCAGTAATTTTTTTTCCCCCCAGAGAGATTCCTACACCCATAGTTAGTTAATTTCTTCTTCCGATAACCATGAGCTAAGATAAATACACAACAGTGTGTTTTCACCTCTGTGTGGGTTCCAAAGAGGATTTAATAGAAATATCTCCGTAAAAATCTTCACAGCCTTTTGTTTTGCTACTAAAATCCTTGCCTGACACAGTGACTATGCAATATAAGTGTAACTAATTAAAAAGTAGATTTAGCCAACCATTTGTTTGGATTAAATGACAAATGGTTGACTGATAATTTTTCCCTGAATCAACTAGATGGTTAGTACTGGGATTTTTTTCTGTCCCTACCACATTGACAAGTTGTTTTGAAATTGTGTGGACACAGACTAACCACTCCATCACATGGGGGGAAAACTCAGTTAATGATGGATCTTTCCAAATATTCAAAGACTGTGTATAGGTCTGTGCTGGCGATTCTGCTTTCCAAAGAGAGAGATTTGGAACTGATATGGGGGCTTTTAATGATGATTTCACTGTAACCATTACATTTTTTAACTTAAAAATTGATCCCTGTTGGATTTTTCCTCACCTTAAATAAGAGGTTCCCGCTTGGTAGGAAAAAAGGTAGAAGAGTACGGAAATTTACAACCTAGAAAGTGGAAAACTTCTCTCACCTCCCTGCCCCTCCCAACGTGCCAGCCCCCCCACCAAACCACTGTTAAGGACAGTTTATGTAAATGTTTTACACTGTGACTTATTGCAACAATTTCAGCAGCAGCAGGGGAGAAAAAGAAAAAAAAACTATAGCAAAACTAAACTAGAAAACAGTTTTCCCCCCAGTCCTGGGTTTCACTTTCCAAGGTTTCAGTGAGTGAAGTCGCTCAGTCATGCCCGACTCTTTGCGACCCATGGACAGTAGCCTGCAAGCTCCTCTGTCCATGGGGTTTTCTAGGCAAGAGTACTGGAGTGGGTTGCTGTTTCCTTCTCCAGGGAATCTTCCCGACCCAGGGATAGAACCCAGGTCTCCCACATTGTAGACAGACGCTTTCCCATCTGAGCCACGAGGGAAGTAACCCATGGTAAACTGTGAGTCGAAAATATTAAATGGAAAGTTCCAGAAATAAACAATTGAGAAGTTTTCAATCCTGTGCCACTCTAGTACGGGGATGAAACCTTGCGCCCTCTGCTCTGTCCCACCCAGGAGGTGAGTCACCGCCTTGTTCGGCATATTTACATTGTATTGTATACGACACCCTCCTGCTAGCACAGGAAAAACACCATCTATATGCAAGGTTCAGTGTTATCCGATGTGGGCTTCCCAGCTGCATTAGTGGTGAAGAACCTGCCTGCCAGTGAGGGAGACGCAGGAGACGCCAGTTCCATCCCTGGGTTGGGAGGATCCCCTGGAGGAGGGCACGGCAACCCACTCCAGTATCCTTTCCTGGGGAATCCCATGGACACACGAGCCTGGTGGGCTCCACAGGGTTGCAAAGAGTTGGACAGACTGAAGTGACTTGGCTCAAAGTATCCAGTGTGTCACATACTGGAACATATCCCCTGCCGATGAGGAAGGGACCATTCTACCAGCAGGTTGCTGCTGCTGCTAGGGGTAAGTCGCTTCAGTCGTGTCCAACTCTGTGTGACTCCATAGACGGCAGCCCACCAGGCTCCGTCCCTGGGATTCTCCAGGCAAGAACACTGGAGTGGGCTGCCATTTCCTTCTCCAATGCATGGAAGTGAAAAATGAAAGTGAAGTCGCTCAGTCCTGTCCGACTCTTAGTAACCACACAGACTGCAGCCCACCAGGCTCCTCCGTCCATGGGATTTTCCAGGCAAGAGTGCTGGAGAGGTTATTACAAGCTGATGGGTGATTGGTCTTCTACTTCCTATTGTCTATCTGCATTTTCTACAACAAATGTGTGACTTGTGTAGTTAAGTTTTAAAGAAAGTAAATGGTTTCTGGAAGCCAGTTTAATTCACTTGATGCTTGCGTTTGTTGTGGTTTGTGTGTGAATCACCTGAGGGCTGCTGGCCAGCACAGTTCCGCTGTGGACTGTCCACGTGGGGCTCCTGGGGTTCCGGAAATTTCTGCTTCTTCATCCTCTCCGTCTTCATCTCGCCTTCCTTCGCCCCTTCCCACCCCGTCTCCTCTCCTTCTTCCTTTTCATGGCGCTTCTAGTTGCCATGGCGCTTCTTGGTGGCTCATGCGGGCGTGTGCGCTCAAGTCCGACTCTGCGAACCCATGGACTGTAGCCCGCCAGGCTCCTCTGTCCATGGGATTCTCCAGGCAGGAATACCTAAGTGGGTTGCCATTACCTCCTCCAGGGCATCTTCCCAACCCAGGGATCGAACCCGTGTCGCCTGCATCTCTTGCCTTGACCACCTGGGAAGGATCAGTGGTAAAGAATCCACCCGCCAAAGCAAGAGGCGCAGGGGACACGGGTTCAGTCCCTGGAGGGATGGAAGAAGATCCCCCGGAGGAGGAAATGGCAACCCACTCCAGTATTCCTGCCTGGGAAATCAAATGGACAGAGAAGCCTGGCAGGCTACAGTCTGCAAGTCCCGAAACAGTCAGACATGCCCAGCTTAGTGACTACACAACAACAAGATATGCGTTCTGTAGATTTCCATTCGAGTGTGTGTTAAAAACAGCATTGCTGTAAGTTAGACAATGCTGTCTTGATTGACAGGGTTAACCCTCCAGCCTCCTGAAACCAGATAAACAGAGATAGGCCAGGTATTTAGATTTTTCATCAGTACGACCTCCTCTCGTAATGCTTAATTCCGTTCATCTGAGTTAGCGTCTAAAGTTCTTTGAGAATTAAAATCGCCAACATTAAATTTCTTTATCAAGATCTGTAACGTCAGATTTTTTTTTTTTTTTTTTTTTGAGTTTTGACAAGCATGAGAATAGGGCCAATCTCAGAAGTTTTGGGGAATTTTTTGGTGTTTCAAGATACTAAGTTCGTATTTTGAAATCTGAGTCTGTTCCACATAACCATGAACCCCAGATCTGAGTAACCAGAATGTTTGATTCTGTGCTAAGGTGTTTCATTGTATAGAAGCTTGTAAAATGTTCCATCTGTGGCCTTTGGTTCTTCAGAAATTGCTTCATCACAAAGGAAATTAATTTTATATTAATTTTAGCAATATTAATGTATCACTTCAAATCTGAAGTTTAGGAGATCAATTAGGAAAGTTTTAAAAAAAGGCAAGGAGGAAAAAAAAATCCACTATTGTTATGTTTTTACCTTCTTAGTCTATCTCCTCTAAGGAAGATTCCACCTGGAAAGTTAACTATTCACATTATAGATAATACAGTGAAATGTGATCTCTTGAACTAACAGAAATGGTTTAACTGGTTAATCAGCCTCATTCCTTATCTCCAAACTAACCTTCCCTCTCCTATTTTGAAAAATAAACAGAGGACTTATGAGACCCTGGGTGGGTCCCTGGGGCATTCTAATAGCTGTGTTCTGGCAGAATCACTGTTGGGATAAAAAGGAGGGCAGAGACAAAGCTACCGGGTGCCCTCCTAAGAGATCAAGGAAGCCATCAGGCCCCCTCTTCTCATTCACAAGGGTCCACACTCCGGACTTTCAACGTGACCTTCGAGTGAGGTTACATTCAGAGTCACTCAGAAGCACTGATAAGGCTGAAGCAGGATCCTGCGCCTCCTTCACTTTTTTCCCTCAGAATATTCCTGTGCTCTTTAACCACCCTCGTTTACAATACCCTCGAATATATTAAGCACAAACATATCATTCATGTTCCTCATAGATTCCCGAGCTTTCGCTGCTCTACGTTTTCTTCTGTGAAAATTTCTAGTCACACAGAAAATCAAGTTTTACCCTACATGGACACCCCCCGCCTAAACAGAGCCATTGCTGACGTTTTGCCATAGTTGCTTCATGAATCATTTCTTCTTCCTCAAGTATTTCAAATGATAGATGGCATGACTTTTTGTCCCTAAATTCCCTCAGGTTGTAGCTATAAAACTACAGAGAGGATTTTTTAAAAAAAAAAATAGAGTCCTAATTTGGGAGTCCTAATTTTCCCCAAAATACCCTTCCCAGCTGGTATATTTCAGCCAGGATGCAAGCAAGGACCATGCATTCCACGTGGTTGTTGTATGTTCTGTGTCCCCTGTAAAGTCCAGAGCGGCCCTCCCTCCAGGCCCCTCCTTTTGCTTTTCTTATGAGGTTAACTTTCTGAAGCGCTGGTTTGACTCTTTCAGGAGCACTTTGTACAACTTTCGTGCCTCATCACTGGACCACAATATACAGTCCAGACGAGTCAAAGCTTTATAAATTATCTTCTAGCTAGCACAGTTATATCACATTGCTTTTTAGATTTCTTTCCTCTTGCCTTTTTTTTTTTACTCTATTAAAAGTTATAAATTAAAACAGCACACATTTAGCATAGCATGCAGACTTGACAATGTAGCATACTGGGAGATGGTGATGGACAGGGAGGCCCGGCGTGCTGCGATTCATGGGGTCGCAAACAGTCGGACACGACTGAGCGACTGAGCTGAACTGAACTGAGTTAAAACACCCTACTTTTTAAGTTTTCTGTGTATGTGTGTCTGTGTGTGTGCATGCGCTCAATTGCTCAGTTGTGTCCAACTCTTTGCAACCCCATGGATATAGAGTATATGTTATATATTACCTATAACTGAATATATCATTATGGTTGTAATTATATATACACAATATCCTGTATATATACAGAACATATTATATATAATAAACATACACATAATATGTAATATATATTCTACATACAATGTATACAGAATGCGTATAGAATGGTATGTATATTTCGAGTATATATACACAGAGAATCTCAAAAACTAGATGGGACTTGTGACTCTGATGGCCACTCGTCACATACTCAGGAACTGTGGGCTCATCCTGATCTGGGGGTTCTTTTTTATTGAAGCATAGTTGATTTACAATGTTTCAAGCGTACAGCAGATTCAGTTTTATATTTTTATATGTGTATATAGATATATATCACCACACTTTTTCAGATTATTTTCATCATAGGTTATTACAAGATATGGAATATAGTTTCCTGTGCTTTACAATAAGTCTTTGTTGGTTATCTATTAATATTTTATATAGAGTCATGTGTATCTTTAATCCCAAATTCCCAATTTATTCCTCCCCCGTCTTCCCTCTTTGACAACCATAAATTATGCAGTTTCTCCCAATCTGGGGCTCTTCTTCCCTCCATCCATCATTAGATGTGTCATATGACGCAGTCATCGTCGTGTCTAGCGCTGGCTGCCCCGGGGCGTGTGACCTGTAATGTGAATTTGTTTCCAACCCTGGCGGGTGGTTTTGGCCCAGCTTCCCCGTGTCTGCAGAGACACCTTTTAATGCTTTGACAATCACTTCCTGGAGATTAAGCTGAATTATGTGGCCAGCAGCTCATGCCTCTTTTTTTCCCTTGTCGCCTTAATTTCATGCCAACTTTTCTGGGATGGCAGAGTTTTCCTCCTTCTGTACAAAAGCTCTCTGCTTGCCAGTGGTGTAGACTCTAATCCGTGTCCCCGGGAAGGACTGTTTGATCTGGAGGGTCAGTTGCGCTGCCCAAGACAGAGGACGTGAGCGGCATGACCGGTGGTCGCATGAGGTCACTCAGGCTGGGCTGGTTTGCTCTGGAGGAAACAGCTGCATTGTGAAAATGTTCAAGTAACTGCTCACATTTAAAACCTTAAGGGCTCTCACATAAAAATTCAGATCGTATTCTTTTGGCAAATGGGAAGTTCTGGTTACATCGGTCCTACTTTTCTAAGAGGCTCTGGCTACCTGGCTGGGCCCAAGGACAGCCTCCTCTGGGGACAGGACTGAACTTTCTAGAGGCCATGCCCGCTCCTCACAGTGCAGAGAGGGGAGCCGAGGCCTCTGGGGGGCCATGGTGACAGAGGCCCCTAAGCCGTATTGAACCACCACTGTGCATCAGACACAGGCATAGCGAAGGAGACACAGTACCTTCCTTCGATGAGGAAGATGAAACAGACAGAGCTCAAGTGGATACACATTAATCACAGTCAGTAGAAAATGACTGAGCCCCACCACGTGCCAGCCACCAATCCAGCAGGAGACGGAGCAGCGAATGAAGCCAAGTCCCTAATCTCCCGGTGCTCGTGCTGGGGGCGAGGGGAGGCAGACAGACAATAAACAAAGAATCTGAGCGAAACGCACAATCAGTTAGATAGCTGTAAGTGCTATGGATAAAAATAGTGCAGGGGAAGCCAGGGCGGATTGGCAGGCATTGCCACTTTATAGAAGTCACAGAAACCTAACCAATCTGATCACACGGACCACAGCCTGGTCTAACTCGAGGAAACTGTGAGCCATGCCGTGTGGGGCCACCCAAGATGGACGGGTCATGGTGAAAGTGCTGACCAAACATGGTCCACTGGAGAAGGGAATGGCCAACCACAGAACCCCAGGAACAGTGTGAAAAGGCAAAAAGATAGGTCACGGGAAGAGGAGCTCCCCAGCTTGGTAGGTGCCTAATATGCTACTGGAGATCAGTGGAGAAATAACTCCAGAAAGAATGAAGGGACAGAGCCAAAGCAAAAACAATACCCAGTTGTGGATGTGACAGGTGATAGAAGCAAGATACGATGCTGTAAAGAGCACTATTGCATAGGAACCTGGAATGTCAGGTCCATGAATGAAGGCAAATTGGAAGTGGTCAAACAAGAGATGGCAAGGGTAAACGTCGACATTATAGGAATCAGCGAACTAAAATGGACTGGAATGGGTGAATTTAACTCAGATGACCATTATATCTACTACTGTGGGTAAGAATCCCTTAGAAGAAATGGAGTAGCCATCATAGTCAACAAAAGAGTCTGAAATGCAGCACTTGGATGCAATCTCAAAAATGACAGAATGATCTCTGGTCATTTCCAAGGCAAACCATTCAATATCACAGTAATCCAAGTCTATGCCCCGACCAGTAACGCTGAAGAAGCTGACGTTGAACAGTTCTAAGAAGAACTACAAGACCTTCTAGAACTAACGCCCCCAAAAGTTGTCCTTTTCATTATAGGGGACTGGAATGCAAAAGTATGAAGTCAAGAAACACCTAAGAGTAACAGGCAAATTTGGCCTTGGAATGCGGAATGAAGCAGGGCAAGGACTGTTAATAGAGTTTTGCCAACAGAACACACTGGTCATAGCAAACACCCTCTTCCAACAACACAAGAGAAGACTCTACACATGGACATCACCAGATGGTCACTACCAGAATCATATTGATTATGTTCTTTGCAGCCAAAGATGGAGAAGCTCTACACAGTCAGCAAAAACAAGACCAGGAGCTGACTGTGGCTCAGATCATGAACTCCTTATTGCCAAATTCAGACTTAAATTGAAGAAAGTAGGGAAAACCACTAGACCATTAAGGTATGACCTAAATCAAATCCCTTATGATTATACAGTGGAAGTGACAAATAGATTCAAGGGATTAGATCTGATAGACAGAGTGCCTGATGAACTATGGACGGAGGTTCGTGACATTGTACAGGAGACAGGGATCAAGACCGTCCCCAACAAAAAGAAATGCAAAAAGGCAAAATGGCTGTCTGTGGAGGCCTTACAAATAGCTGTGAAAAGAAGAGAAGCGAAAGGCAAAGGAGAAAAGGAAAGATATACCCATTTGAATGCAGAGTTCCGAAGTTCTCTCTTCCAAAGGAGAGATAAGAAAGGCTTCCTCAGCGATCAATGCAAAGAAATAGAGGAAAACAATAGAATGGGAAAGACTAGAAAGCTCCTCAAGAAAATTAGATATACTAGGGGAACATTTCATGCAAAGATGGGCTTGATAAAGGACAGAAATTATATGGACCTAACAGAAGCAGAAGATATTAAGAAGAGGTGGCAAGAATACACAGAAGAACTGCGGGAGACTGCCCGTAAGGGTTAAGTCTTGGAAGCTGCTTGGCAGACCTGTCGAGCCCTAAGGCTGTGTCCTTAAGCTTCCTGACCCGCCTTCCCTGTTACAGGTTAACTTGCCCTAAGGGCTCCAGGATGTCTGGCTATGGTAATTCTTCAAAGGACAAGGACACGGAGTTCTGCTCAGTGACGAAGGTCTGGTGATTATCCTCAGGGACAATCAAACCGTCTTAAGACTTAGNTGGAGGTGATGGAATTCTAGCTGAGCTATTACAAGTCCTAAAAGATGATGCTGTGAAAATGTTGCACTCAATATGCCAGCAAATATGGAAAACTCAGCAGTGGCCACAGGACTGGAAAAGGTCAGTTTTCTTTCCAATCCCAAAGTAAGGCAATGCCAAAGAATGCTCAAACTACCACACAATTGCACTCATCTCTTATGCTAGTAAAGTAATGCTCAAAATTCTCCAAGCCAGGCTTCAACAGTATGTGAACTGAGAACTTCCAGATGTTCAAGCTGGTTTTAGAAAAAGCAGAGGAACCAGAGATCAAATTGCCAACATCCGCTAGATCATCGAAAAAAACAAGAGAGTTTCAGAAAAACATCTACTTCTGCTCTATTGACTATGCCAAAGCCTTTGAGTGTGTGGATCACAACAAACTGTGGAACATTCTTCAAGAGATGGGAATACCTGACCACCTAACCTGCCTCCTGAGAAATCTGTATGCAGGTCAAAAAGCAACAGTTAGAACTGGACATGGAACAACAGACTGATTCCAAATTGGGAAAGGAATACGTCAAGGCTGTATATTGTCACCCTGCTTGTTTAACTTCTATGTAGAGTACATCATGAGAAATGCTGGACTGGATGAAGCACAAGCTGGAATCAAGATTGCCGGGAGAAATATCAATAACTTCAGATATGCATATGTGACACCACCCTTATGGCAGAAAGTGAAGAACTAAAGAGCCTCTTGATGAAAGTGAAAAGAGGAGAGTGAAAAAGCTCATTTAAAACTTAACATTCAAAAAACGAAGATCATGGCATCTGGCCCCATCACTTCATGGCAAATAGATGGCTGAACAACGGAAACAGTGACAGACTTTCTTTTCTTGGGCTCCAAAATCACTGCAGATGGTGCCTGCAGCCACGAAATTAAAAGATGCTTGCTCCTTGGGAGAAAAGTTATAACCAGGCCATATTAAAAAACAGTGACATTACTTTGCCAACAAAGGTCCATCTAGTCAAGGCTATGGTTTTTCCAGTGGTCATGTATGGATGTGAGAGTTGGACTATAAAGAAAGCTGAGTGCTGAAGAATGGATGCTTTCAAACTGTGGTGTTGGAGAAGACTCTTGAGAGTTCCTTGGACTGCAAGGAGATCCAACTAGTCAATCTTAAAGGAAATCAGTCCTGAATATTCATTGGAAGGACTGATGCTGAAGCTGAAACTCCAATACTTTGGCCACCTGATGTGAAGAGCTGACTCATTTGAGAAGACCCTGATGCTGGGAAAGATTGAAGGCAGGAGGAGAAGGGGACGACAGACAATGAGATGGTTGGATGGCATCACTGACTCGGTGGACATGAGTTTGGGTGGACTCCGGGAGTTAGTGATGGACAGGGAGGCCTGGCGGGCTGCCGTCCGTGGGGTCGCAGAGAGTCGGACACGACTGAGTGCCTGGACTGGACTGCCATTTTATACCCAAAGGTCAATGAAGGTGACTTGAAGGTAAAGCAGAAGAAGGTGGGGAGAGAGACATGGAAATGACTGGGGGCGTGTTCCAGGCTGAGGGAGAGGTCCAGAGGCGGGACCACACCGGGTTCCTTCTGGACCAAGGAGGAGCTCGTGACAGGGAGAGTGGGAAGAGCCGTGGTCAGCGGGGCCGTGGGATCCAGGCTTCGGACTCAAGCAGACGAGCCTTGTCAGCTGCTCTCCATGTTCACGGATCCCTCTGCCTGTTTGGTGTAGAACAAGGCAGGGCAGGAGGCTCCAAGGAGAGCAGCCTGGAAGCCATCCCCATCCCCAGACTCAGAGCAGGAAAGAACAGTCAGATTCAAAGCACGCTTCAGAGGTGGAGATGGAGGCTTGGCTGGCTTGGGAAAAGCAGAGAAGAAGAAGATCAAGGGGTCCTCTGTTTCTTTTAACCAGGAGGCAGGATCAAGTGACTGTGAGCCAAGCTGGAGAATCCTCTGAGAAAAGCAGGCTCGGGATTCTCCGGTGGCCCAGCAGTGAAGGGCTGCGCTCCTGCGGCAGGAGGCGCGGGTTTGACCTCTGGCGGCAACGAAGACTCTGCCGGCTGCACAGCGCTCTGCTCTGCTGAGCTCCTCAGTCGCGTCCGACTCTTTACCACCCTGTGGACTGTAGCCCGCCAGGCTCCTCTGTCCACAGGGATTTTCCAGGCAAGAATACTGGAGTGGGTTGCCATGCCCTCCTCCAGGGGACCTTCCCAACCCAGGGATCAAACCCAGGGTCTCCCGCACTGCAGGCAGACTCCTTACCAGCTGAGCCACCACAGCGCACCCTGCCCCTGCATTCCCATCTGGGCACCACGATGTGAATCTGCTTTGGTCATTGAGGTTCCTAGAAAGGACATCCCTTTATGAATTAAAACAACAAACCACCACAAAGAGAAGGCTTTTGTCTCTGCCTCCTTCTACCAGCCTGTAACCATGAGGACAAATGCCATGTGCTGAAGATAGCAGAGAAGAAATGTGGAAACCCTTCCCTAAAGGCATTCTTGGCAATAGAACTGACCCCAGCTCTCCTCTCCCAAATATGTGGTGGCATGCAGCACATAAATCTTTATCTGGAGAAACCGTGGAGTTTCCTGTTCCCTCTAGACAAACACATTCCTGAATGATCTATCATGGCATACACAAGATAAAAAGAATCTTAGAAAAGATCTAGCACATAGTCGAAGTGTGTTCCTCAGAAGACTAGTGCTATGAAATGTTAGTGGCCATATATACGAAGCATGGGCAGGGTGTTTGTCAAAGAGCACGGGAAGTTCTCAGTCAACAACGCAAGCAGGGTTTATTTCTGTAGGACTTGTCAGGGCCTTCAGGATGCCAACGGACCTATGAATTTCCTAAGGAAGATATGTTGCTGCTGCTGCTAAGTCGCTTCAGTCGTGTCCGACTCTGTGCGACCCCATAGACGGCAGCCCACCAGGCTCCCCCGTCCCTGGGATTCTCCAGGCAAGAACACTGGAGTGGGTTGCCATTTCCTTCTCCAATGCATGAAAGGGAAAAGTGCAAGTGAAGTCGCTCAGTCGTGTCCAACTCTTAGCGACCCCATGGACTGCGGCCCACCAGGCTCCTCCGTCTGTGGGATTCTCCAGGCAAGAGTGCTGGAGTGGGGTGCCATTGCCTTCTCCGAAAGAAGATACAGCCTAAGCTATTTGACCATAAACCGTCCTTTTACAGGGGAGCGTTTATTTGAATTGTTGTCTTTGTTCAGTCACTAAGTCCTGTCTCTTTGTAACTCCATGAGCTGCAGCACGCCAGACTTCCTTGTCCTTCACTCTCCTGGAGTTTACTCACACTCATGTCCATTGAGTTGGTGATGCCATCCAACCATCTCACCCTCTGTCGTCCCCTTCTCCTCCTGCCCTCAATCTTTCCCAGCATCAGGGTCTTTTCCAATGAGTCAGTTCTTCGCATCAGGTGGCCAAAGTATTGGAGTTTCAGCTTTAACATCAGTCCTTCCAATGAACACCCGGGACTGATCTCCTTTAGGATGGACTGGTTGGATCTCCTTGCAGTCCAAGGGACTTGCAAGAGTCTTCTCCAACACCACAATTTGAAAGCATTGATTCTTTGGTGCTCAGCTTTCTTTATGGTCCAGCTCTGTACACAACTAATGGAAAAACCATAGCTTTGACTATAACAGACCTTTGTCAGCAAAGCGATGTCTCCACTTGTTTAATTTCTCTGAATAAAGCTTCTCAGAACACACTGAAAGGCGGTCTGCGAGTTTAGCACATGAGAACCTGACAATATCCGGCCGCCTGACGCCCAGTTAGGGGTCCATGAGACGGCTGTTGTCATTGGGACGCTCTTCTTGGAGGTCACATGAGCTAATTACAGCCCCTCTCTGGAGGTTTCTAAAAAACTCCAGAAGAAGAATTCTTCTTTGTCTGAATGCTGGCGAGATCTCGTGTTCTATGGCCAGGGTGGCAGCCTCGTGGGGACATGGACCGGAAAGGCTGGAGCCGACAAGCAGGAAGCTGCAGGAAGGACAGATGGGGTTGTCCTGGTGGCGTGAGGCCCTGCAGAGCATCACCCGCGAAGCTAACCCCTCAGGAACCGCGTTCTGTCCTCGTCTCGACTTCCTCCAGGAACCTCGGTGTCTTCTCCTCACACATTGTGCCACAGAGCAGCCCACCTCCTTGCCACACCTCAAGCCTCCGTTTCTGGCTGACACTGAACTCTGGGCAGATGGGGGCGTGGAGGATGGCAGAATGGAAGGTGGAGCCTTACCTTCTGCCTCACAAAGGCCTAGGTCCCCCTGCAGGAGTTCAAGGGCAGGCACTTTTCTGCCTTTGAAAACACAGTTGCTTCCTGGGCCTGAGTGAAACAGCAGCTCTGGTTGTCTTGACACACAGGGGTCTCTCCTGTCCAGTCTCTCCTGATCTTCCTGAAAGCCAGAGACGAACTCCCCCAGGAAAGATGCTCCCCCACACCTGGAGGAGGAGAACATTCTAGTCACCAGAGACCTGTGGGTGGGGGCTGCTTTGAGCCCAAGAAGAAAAGAAGGTTCTGCATATGATTTTTTTTTTTTTTTTTTGCCATGAGGCTTGCAGGATCTTAGTACCCCAACCAGGGGTTGAACCTGGTCCCTGGCAGCAAAAGCACCAAGTCCTAACCCCTGGACCATCAGCGAATTCCCAAGACTTCGCACAAACTTTGTTGAGAAGCTCTCATCTGCCTGTAGCATCCCTATAGAGTTTACTTTTCCATAATCTATTAGACTGAGAATATAAGCACTCAGGCCCAACCGCTTGCTTTCTTCTTTGTTTCGATATATCCCTTTTTAAATGTATTTTTACTTGGAGTGAAATTGCTTCGCAACGCTGTGATCGTTTCTGCTGTGTGTGTGAGTCACTCAGCCGTTTCGGCCGTCCAGCGATAAGCATACGGATGCCCCTCCATCTGGAGTCTCCTTCCCAGCCCCCCTCCCCAGCTGCCTTCTGGATCTTCATGCTCCTGAAGGGCTCCCGTGTCCATGTCATAAAATTATTAAATTAGTAAATAAAATTGACAGTTGACCCTTGAACAACGCAGGAATTAGGGGTGCCAACCTCTGGTCAGTTCAAAACCCAGAGGTAACATTACAGTTGGCCCTCTCTGTTTCCACATCTGCGGATTCAACCAACTGTGGATCGCGCAGTATGTATTTCGTGAAAAAAATGTGCACATAAGCGGACCCACGCAGTTCAGCCCCATGTGTGCAGAGCTCAACAGTGTACACTTCTCCCCTGTCCGTCTGTCTTGTGTCAACTTAATTCTCAGCCTTAGTCAGGGACCCTAAAAGTACAGGAAAAGTTTTGCCTCTCCTACGATATTATTTTTGTTTTTAGGAAGCTGGAATGATACCTTGTTTATTTTTAATTTTCAAATATGAGTGCAAAACAAACAGGCACACAGTAAACAGCCTTTAAGTGATCTTTCCTATTTGCAATGATCTATGAATATTAAATAGTCCAACAACAAAAAAATGGTTTTGTATAGTCAAATCAAATATTCCCCCAAACCAAAAAATAAAGCCCATGATCTATATGAAAGTGACAAAGTCTCCACATTTCAGTTCTCTCAGTTTTGTTGTTAGTGTGTAGTTGCTGAGTCGTGTCTGAGTCTTTGTGACGCCCGCCTACCTCCCATGCACCTGTGGCGCGCCAGGCTCCTCTGTCCCTGGGATTTCCCAGCCAAGAGCACTGGAGTAGGTTGCCACTTCCTTCTCCAAGCTCTCCTACAATATTTTCTGCCTTAATTCCCAGCCGTAGTTTCTTTAAAGTAAAATATCATTAAGTTTGCCTTCTATGCCTTGTCCTTAGATGTCGTCCCACCCACGAGAGCCCCATGGTCAGGGATCGAGCTTCGTGGAGAGGCTGGTCTGAGTCTTCCCAGGCAGGATCAATGGGGAAGGTCATGGTTACAAAAAGTTATCTTAGGAAATGGAGACTGGATCCGTCCTGGAGGGAAAGAGACAGAGCTGAGAGACTAGCCCGGGGCAGGGTTTCCAGGCCCCAGGAGCTGCGTGAGGCACCCCACCACACTCTTTCCGCCACACTCCTCCCGCTTCCCTGGGTCTCCCTCCCATCATCCTCTACCCCACTCTGTTCCAAGACCAAACCAGTTCTAGGGGAAACAGCTGAGTCTCACCAATCACAGTACGAGAAAAATCTAAATCAACCACAACTTCATTTATTAAGACTCTTCCTCAGCGGGCTATAAATGCCAGCAGACCGAGGCTTGCCGTGTCACACTTCGCTTTGCCGTGTTCAGGAGATACAGCATTTTTTTTTTTACAAATTGAAGGTTTGTGGCAACCCTGCATTGAGCAAACCTATCAGCACCG
Source organism: Redunca redunca (assembly GCA_006410935.1). NCBI lineage: Eukaryota > Metazoa > Chordata > Mammalia > Artiodactyla > Bovidae > Redunca > Redunca redunca. The sequence continues at coordinate 212,246 of SJYQ01092254.1, forward strand.
TTTTTCCAACAGCATTATTATTTTTTTAATATGTATTTATTTGGCTGCTCTGGGTCTTAGTTATGGCATGTGAGACTTAGTTCCCTGACCAGGGATCAAACCCGGGCCCCCTACACTGGCTGCACGGAGTCCCAACCACTGGACCACCAGGGAAGTGCCAGGAAGCTTTTTAAACAAGTACACATTGGATTCGAAATATCTATGCACCTGGGAATATGTCAAGGCACCAATTATTCTGATTTCATGTTTTTTATTTCATATTTTTAATACTAAAATATTACCCCAGCAAAACTAACAGTATTGCAGTTCTTAAAAGCCCTATACAAGGATATTAAAATCTTCCAAAGTGGCTTTGCAATGAGTAACTGCTAATTGCAAATAAAATTTAAAAGGAAGGGAGAGTGGCTGAGTAAATACAGTCCTAGACACGGGGTATGTGGGGTGAAGGATTGGAATTCCACAGAAGGCTTTTCGGCGTGGCTGTACAAGTGAAGAGAACCCTCCACTTGTTAGGTTGTGTTTGATCATGTGCTCCTGTTAATAAACTTGCAGGACTCCAATTGGGCAAACACCCAGCCGTGCTGCAAAAAGGCTTTGTCCCCAGAACATATTTAAATTTCAAATGCATGCCTAAAATAATAAGCCCAAGCCTAGTGCGGGTTAAATTCTCTGTATAACTTGAGGGGTTGTTTCATTTCACTCCAGCTCTTTGGAGCTCTGCAATTGGGTTTTGTCCACTACCACCCCCCCTCCCATCCCCCCACTCCACCCCCAAGCCTGTCTTCCTTTCTCTCTGCAATCTCTAGTGGCAATTAGCCTAAAAGATACACCTCTGTGCTCTGGTTTGGTTTAAAAAGGCATTAATCTTGGTTACGGGGAATACGCTATGTAATGTGTGTTTTATTTCCAGCGAGTCTTATTGATCTGCACTTTCCATTCTTCCTTATTAATGTCCAGCAGCCCAACTTTTAAAGGGTCCAATTTCAAAGAGACGCTCTTTGGGAATTACTCCCCTCAGGTTTCTGGAAACACAAGTAGACCCTGCCCGCCCCTCCGGTCCATGCATATGGATGGGTCACTGTGAGCATCCGGGGTTGGAGGGCTCTAGATGCAGGCCTGGAAGCTAAGGGGACCTGAAGGGACACTTCTCACTGCACAGCTAAGTGTGTGTGTGTGTGTGTGTATGTGTGTGTGTGTGTGTGGTGGGGGTTACTGGGGAGGGGGTGGGAATCAAAATCACCTCTCTTGAATTTGAGAATCTCTAGCTTCTGTTTGTGGCTTCCCCGGTAGCTCAGCTGGTAAAAAACAAAAAAAATTTGCCTGCAATGCAGAAGACCCTGGTTTGAGTCCTGTGTCAGGTAGATCCCCTGGAGAAGGGATAGGCTATCCACTCCAGTATTCTTGGGCTTCTCTGGTGGCTCAGACAGTAAAGAATCCTCGTGGAATGCAGGAGACCCGGGTTCGATCCCTGGGTCAGGAATATCCCCTGGAGGAGGGCATGGCAACCCACTCCAGTATTCTTGCCTGGAGAATCCCACAGACACAGGAGCCTGGCGGCTACAGTCCACGGGGTCACAAATGACTGATGAGCTAAGCACATGCACATGTCTTCTGTTTGGGGACCATCTAAACTCGCCATTTACTCCCGCTGTTCATAGTGGTCAATGGTGTCACTTTAATGGCTGCTGTTAATGCCAGCAGCAGAAACTGAAGAGCCGACAGATGAGACTGTTCCAACTGCTGGCCTTTTCCTTCTCAAATAAGTTTCTCATTTTGGGATCATTGTAATTTAACAGAGAAATTGTGAAGATGGTATTAAGAGTTCCTACATGCTTTTATTACCTCAGTTCAGTTCAGTTCAGTCGCTCAGTCGTGTCCGACTCTTTGCGACCCCATGAATCGCAGCACGCCAGGCCTCCCTGTCCATCACCATCTCCCGGAGCTCACTCAGACCCACGTCCATTGAGTCGGTGATGCCATCCAGCCATCTCATCCTCGGTCGTCCCCTTCTCCTCCTGCCCCCCAATCCCTCCCAGCATCAGGGTCTTTTCCAATGAGTCAACTCTTCACATGAGGTGGCCGAAGTACTGGAGTTTCAGCCTCAGCATCAGTCCTTCCAATGAACACCCAGGACAGATCTCTTTTAGAATGGACTGGTTGGATCTCCTTATAGTCCAAGGGACTCGCAAGAGTCTTCTCCAACACCGCATCAATTCTTTGGTGCTCAGCTTTCTTTATAGTCCAACTCTCACATCCATACATGACCACTGGAAAAACCATAGCCTTGACTAGACGGACCTTAGTTGGCAGAGTAATGTCTCTGCTTTTGAATATGCTATCTAGGTTGGTCATAACTTTCCTTCCAAGGAGTAAACGTCTTTTAATTTCATGGCTACAATCACCATCTGCAGTGATTTTCAAGCCCAAAAAATACTCTGACACTGTTTCCACTGTTTCCCCATCTATTTGCCATGAAGTGATGGGACCAGATGCCATGATCTTCGTTTTCTGAATGTTGAGCGTTAAGCCAACTTTTTTACTCTCTTCTTTCACTTTCATCAAGAAGCTTTTTAGTTCCTCTTCACTCTCTGCCATCAGGGTGGTGTCATCTGCATATCTGAGGCTATTGATATTTCTCCCAGCAATCTTGATTCCAGCTTGTGCTTCATCCAGTCCAGCATTTCTCATGATGTACTCTGCATATAAGTTAAATGAGCAGGGTGACAATATACAGCCTTGATGTACTCCTTTTTCTATTTGGAACCAGTCTGTTGTTCCATGTCCAGTTCTAACTGTTGCTTCCTAACCTGCATACAGATTTCTCAAGAGGCAGGTCAGGTGGTCTGGTGTTCCAGTCTCTTTCAGAATCTCCCACAGTTGACTGTGCTCTCTTTCCCCAGGTTCCCCTAATTTTAACACCTAACATATCATGGTTTGTGTTAGTCGCCCAGTCATGTCCCACTTTTTGCAACCCTTTGGACTGCAGCCCACCAGGCCCCTCTGCCTGTGGGATTTCCCAGACCAAGAATACTGGAGTGGGTTGCCTTTCCCTCCTCCAGGGGATCTTCCCAACCCAGGAATTGAACCCATATCTCCTGTGTCTCCTGCATTGCAGGCAGATTGTTTACTCTCTGCGCCATCGGGGAGGCCCCCATATCATGGTACCCTTGTCAAAACTGAGAAATCAACATTGATAAAATACTATTAACTAAACTCCAGATTTTATTATGATTTCATCAGTTTTTCCACTGACTTGTTACCCCGTTTCTGCTCCAGAATCTAATCCAAGATACCACTGTGCATCTTTGGTGGCTTTAAAAAAAATCTTGTTTTGTTCTCATCTCATGGACCTCCCCACAGCATTGCTTTTTGTTTTGTGGGGGTTTTCCCTTTTTTCTGCTTTTGCCATTAATAATAAGTCACGGGGAAATCCCCTGATGGCTCGCTGGTCGCGTTGTCCATCGCTTAGTTATGTGTGACTGTATGACTCTGTGGACTGCGCCATGCCAGGCTTGCCTGCCCTTCCCCGTCTCCCGGAGTTCGCTCAAACTCATGTCCTTTGATCCGGTGGTTAGGAATCCGCAGTCTCACTGCTGAGCGCCTGGGTTCCATCCCTGGTTGGGGAACTAAAATCCCACAAGCTGTGCAGCACGGCCAAAAAAAAAGTCACAGGAGAATACAATCTTCGGAAAGGAACTCTAGAATCTATCCCAAAGGTGGTGCACATGAGATATTTCAGGTGTTACGCCAACAGACATTTTTCATTTCAAAAATTAGGTATATATTTCGATGGCTTTTAGAGAAAATGTAACAAGCCAGTAAGACCATTTTACAAACATCATTTGCCAGGATGAGGTTGAATGCAAAAAACTGAGTCAACATCAAGACGACTTAAAGGAAAATGTTAAGTAAATAATCGTGTGATTCACAGATAAGTCAAGGAGGGTGCATAAAGGCCTCAATTTTGGAAACACTAGGAAAGCTATGACAAACCGAGACAGTGTATTAAAAAGCAGAGACATCACTTTGGCAACAAAAGTCCACAGAGTCACAGCTATGGTTTTTCCAGTAGTCATGTATGGATGTGAGAGCTGGACCATCAGGAAGGCTGAGCGCCAAAGAGTTGATGCGTTTGAACCGTGGTGCTGGAGAAGAGTCTTGAGAGTCCCTTGGACTGCAAGGAGATCCAACCAGTCCATCCTAAAGGGAATCAACCCTGCATATTCATTGCGAGGACTGATGCTAAAGCTGAAGCTCCGCTACTTTGTCCACCTGATGCGAAGAGCCAGCTCACTAGAAAAGACCCTGATGCTGGGAAAGATTGAAGGCAGGAGGAGAAGGGGACGACAGAGGATGAGGTGGTTGGATGGCATCATCGACTCTAGACCTGAACCTGAGGGAGCGTCAGGCGATAGGACAGGAGAGCCTGGCGTGCTGCAGACCGTGGGGTTGAAGAGTCAGACACGGCTCAGTGACTGAGCAACGACAATTGGCAGCACTTGGTCTTGCTTCAGTCCTTTCTTATGCACACGAGGAAACGGAGGCCTGTGCCGCCACTGTCAGGCCCACTTCCTTCCAGGCGGCCCCATCCCCATGGAGGGGACAGAGCCGGGCACAGTTCCCGGGTGACCTGTGTGTCCTGGCGGGTGATGGCCACAATTCCAGGCTTGAGATCATTCCAGTGCAACGGACTCGAGAGAGGAACCTGCCAGGGGCTTCGGGAAAGTTGTCCTTCATCTTAAAAAGGGATGCACTCAGGAACTTCCCTGGTGGTCCAGTAGTTAATACTCTGTGCTTCCACTGCAGCGGGCACAGGTTCCATCCCTGGCTGAGGAATTAAGACCCCACATGCTGTGGGGCAACTGAGCCCACGCATCGCAACTGGAGGGAAGCCAGCACCCGGCAGCAAAGGTCCTGAGTGCCGCCACTAAGATCCGGGGCAGCACCAAATAAGTAAACTTTAAAAATTAAGAAAAGCACTAAAAATAGGAGGATCTGGTACACGAAGGGGACTCAGTCAAGAGCTGTCGAATGACTGGACTCTTGTGCGGCTGTGCCTCCCCGTGTGTACACCCAACCTTTGCACACTGTGTGGAGATATGTAATTGGAGAAGGTGATTTGAAGGAAAATTTATCATTTGACTATAGGCTGTCACCTGCCAAGGAGTCACACTCAGACTGAAGCAGAGGAAGGCCCAGCACCCAGGGATGCTGAAATGGAGACAGACACAGCCCCTTGGATGTTGAGATGCCGGTCTTAGGGTAAGTCTGTTTTACTACATTAACACTAGTTAGCAGAGGCCACATTATGGACACTTCATGCAAGAAGAAGGATATGCATGTCTGTGTGGTTCTGTGAGAACGGTGGCCCTGCAGCTGTGCCGTAGATCGCTCTTACCTTCCCAGCAAGATTGTCCTTCCTTGACCACCCTGCCTCCTTCAGGAAAGTTTCTCTGCACTGGTAGGATCCTGCAGATCAAGGTGCCTTATTATATATTCCACCCTGCCCCTGCCCATGGGTCAGCCAATCAGAGATCTCTATTCCACTCTGGCTACTAACACTGCCTCCTTGATTGGTTCAGAGATGAATAAGGGATCACACTGAGCCAATCAGGGGCCTCCCTGGGACTCCTATGCCAGAGTTAGCATGGAGAATATTTTTAAAGTTAAGGAAGATTTCCCAAATCAAGTGCCTTTGTTGTTGTTTAGTCGCTAACCTATACCCAACTCTTTTGCGACCCCATGGACTATAAGCCCACCAGGCTCCTCTGTCCATGGGATTTCCCAGGCAAGAATACTGGAGTGGGTTGCCATTTCCTCTTCCAGGGCATCTTCCTGATCCAGAGATCAAACCCCTTAAAAGGTAACAAATAACATATGTTAATTTATACATTAAAAGAAGCCTAATGGAAAATACACCAAACTAGTAATAGTGGCTTTCTCTGAGGCACGTTGTAGACTTTCATTTTTATATCATATATTCATACCATATTTGAATTTTCAAGTGATGAAAAGAATTTATTTTGAATTAAAAAAAATATACAAATCCCATAAAATAAAACCAAATTCTGAAATTTGTCTCCTGTATTGGCAGGCAGATTCTTTACCACTGAGCCACCAGGGAAACCCCCAAGTGCCTCTAGAACCTTGTTAGTCTCACCTCCAACTCTAAGCCAGGTAGGATCAATCTACTTGATCGCATCATCCTGAAGGCGAAACAGATTTCTGTCCCTCCCTCAGTGTGTTCAGTCCCATCTTCACAAATACCAGATCCACAGAGACCAGATATTAGACTCTGGGAGGGAAAGGGGTTGGGAGTTATAAGCGAAAAGGAAGCGCTGGCCTCCTTCCTTTATTTGGAGTGTTCTTTAAAAAGCAAACGAAAGCTGGTTGCATCTTGGCATCAACAAAGACAAGGTTTTGGTTTGGATGCTGAGCTCCTGGCAGCGGCGGCTTTGGGCCGTTCTCTGTGCTTTGGTTTATGTCTGTTGCACAGCAAGTCTATGCCGGTCATTGTGATGAGCACTGGAGTGAGAGCGGCAGAGTGCTGGAGTTCTGCTCTCCCTCCTCATTAGGCATAAAACTGTTTTCTAAATCCACCTACCAAGAGCCCCAGGCCAGCCCCGCCTGAGTGGCTTCACAGTTGCCAGCCCCATCCTCTTGTCGGGGTACATGAGATTCTGATAATTCCTCGGGAAGATTCTCTCAGATTTGTCCTCCAACCATGTTACCTGTTCATTCAACTCGATGTGATTTGAAATTTCAGCATTTGGTTTTACTTTATGGGATTTACTTTATTTTTAATTCAAAATAAATTCTTTTAATCACTTAAAAATTCAAATATGGTATGAATATATGGTATTACAGTGAAGATCTACAACATGTCTCAAGAAAGCCACTATTATGAGTTTGGTGTATTTTCCATTAGACTTCTTGTAATGGATAAATTAACACATGTTATTGATTACCTTTTAAGGGAATTATTCTCTTCTTACTATTTTCCCACCAGCTTTTTTCTCTGAACAATACATTCTAGAACAATTCACTCTAGATGTGAGCTGCTCAGTGCAGTGCCATGAGCCTCATGTGGGTGCTGTCGTGGTTCAGTCACTAAATCGTGTCCGACTCTTTGCGGCCCCGTGGACTGCAGCACACCAGGCTTTCCTGTCCTTCACTGTCTGCTGGAGTTTGCTCAAAACTCATGTCCATTGACTCAGTGATGCTATCTAACCGTCTCATCCTCTGCCACTCTCTTCTCCTTTTGCCTTCAATCTTTCCCAGCATCAGGGTCTTTTTTTCAGTAAGTTGACTCTTTGCATCAGATTGCCAAAGCATTGGAGCTTCAGCTTCAGCATCAGTCCTTCCAAGGAATATTCAGGGTTGATTTCCTTTAGGATTGACTGGTTGGATCTCCTTGCAGTCCAAGGGACTGTCAAGAGTATTCTCCAGCACCACGGTTCAAAAGCATCAATTCTTCAGCGCTCAATCTTTCTTGATGGTCCAACTCTCACATACATACATTATGTGGGTATTCAAGCATAAATAAATACATAATTAAATAAAATCAAACCTTCAGTTCTTCAGTTACAATCGCCACATTTCAAGTGCTATGTGTGTTGGGTGGCTGCTATACAGGGCAGACATAGAACATTTTTATCATCGCAGAAAGTTAGCGCTGCTCTGGATAACTTTCTGTGTTCCTCTATAGACTTCCTACCTCATGCCTTTTTTCACCTCATCGTTGTTCTTTGCACGAGTATGCATCAATATACTGCTACTAATGGGCATTGAGTTTGTTTCCCGTTTTTCACAGTTGCTGCTGCTAAGTCGCTTCAGTCGTGTCCGACTCTGTGCGACCCCATGGACAGCAGCCCACCAGGCTCCCCCATCCTTGGGGTTCTCCAGGCAAGAACACTGGAGTGGGTTGCCAGTTCCTTCTCCAATGCATGAAAGTGAGAAGTGAAAGTGAAGTCGCTCAGTCGGGTCCAACTCTTCGTGACCCCATGGACTCCAGCCCACCAGGCTCCTCCGTCCATGGGGTTTTCCAGGCAAGAGTACTGGAGTGGGTTGCCATTGCCTTCTCCGTTGCAACGCTGCAAAATACATCTCCATACATAAAACAAGCCTCACTTCTGCCCTGACTCTGCAGAATGAAATCTCAGAAGTGAAAATGCTCAGTCAAAAGTTATAAAACTTGATTCAAAGTTTCAGTTTTTAAAATAAAACCTTTGTTCTCCAGGAGCTGAGACTGAGAATGGATATTCCTGTTGATTAATCAGACAATTAATCAATAGGAATATCCATTCTCAGTCTATATACGGCTTCCCTTGTGGCTCAGCTGGTAAAGAATCCGCCCACAATGCGGGAGACCTGGGTTCCATCCCTGGGTTGGGAAGATCCCCTGGAGAAGGGAAAGACTGCCCAATCCAGTATTCTGGCCTAGAGAATTCCATGGACTGTATAGTCCATGGGGTCACGGAGAGTCGGACACGACTGAGAGGCTTGTACTGCCCTGCACCGCGTGTCTGTATAGGGAAGCAGGAAGGAGGAGTGTCCATAGCTTTGGGTAATCTTACTTTCTGCAAATCACAGCAGTACAGTTGTGAAGTTGCCTCCTAAGTGGAAATTTGGTTTGGAAGCCAGTATGGAAAGTAAAAAACACAAATGGTCATAAAACTGCCCTCAAAAAAATCCCTTAATTTGTAAATAAAATGCAGACTGCATTTGTATGCCATACCATCGCTTAGTAAGTCTGATATAGCCTGTCATTCCTCTATGGTAGGAAGCACTGAATGTTTAAAGGGTCAAAAACCAGATAAAGAAATGGTCACAGAACTTCCCTGGTGGTCCAGCAGCTAAGAATCCACCTTGAAATGCAGGGGACGTGGGTTCAGTCCCTGGTCGGGGAAGTAAGAGTCCACATGTCACAGTCAGGCCGGCTTGGAGACTCCTGGGGCCTGCACGCCACCCCCAGGGGATCCTCACGCTGCCACAGAAGATCCCACGTGCTGACCAAGAGCTGACGCAGCCGAATCAGTAAACAAATGTGTTTTTAGAAAAAAAGAAGTGGCCCCACTTTAGTTATCAAGTCTTCCATCCATTCCATTCCTGCCTGAAATGGGTAGGTTGAAAGCCCCAAACTCTTTTCCAGGCAGAATGGTCCATGACACCCAAAAACATTCTGGCTGGACAATATCCGTTTAGTGACTGCCTGTAAGAAACAAACACTGCACCATAAAAGCCAGACATCCAAGGAAAATAAATAGCCGTCATTCATGAAATGTTGTTTATGAATCTAGTATTGTAACACAATGCTTCTCAAGCCACTCACTGTTTGAGGGTACTCAAGTAGATTGTGTTTATACAGATTCCCGCTTCTGGTCATGACTGGTAACAGACGCTAGATCTACCCTCATTTATTATGTGATTAAAAACAAAGCTGCACGGAATATCCAGAGTCCACCTCTTCAGACGCTGGGCGAGGAGAAGATCGTGGCAAGTTGTCTGAGAAGAAGGAAACACACCTGTGAACCTCGTGGTTGCTGGATTTTACCTAGAGGCTCAGTCTGCAGTGCAGAACATTTCTCCAAAGAAGACATGGGTGACCATCAGGCAGATGGAAAGATGCTCTACACTGCTGGTTGTTAGAGACATGCAAATCGAAGATGCTCAGAATGGCCTTCATCAAAGAGTCTACAAATAATAAGCGTTGGAAGGAGTATGAAGACAAGGGACCCTCCTCCACTGTCGCTGGAAATGTAACCCGGTGCAGCTGCTCTGGAGAACAGAATGGAGGTTCCTTAACAAAACTAAAGATAGGGCTTCCCTGGCGGGCCAGTGGTTAAGAATCCACCTGCCAGTGCCGGGGACATGGGTTCAATACCTGGTCGGGGAACTAAGCCAAACAGGACAGCTCCCCCCTGCCGCCACCAAAAAAGAGGGATGATGAATGGCACCTTTCAAAATGAAAATGGGGTCAGCCTACCAAAGGACAGAATGCTAAATCTAGATATTCCTAGTAACACAGAACTGAAAGGAAAATACAAGCACACAGTATGGAACTCAAGACAAACAAAAATATTAATTGTTTAACATACGGACTGGGAGTTTGCGAGATAAATGTCTATAAATTTAAGTGCTGGGTCAAAGCAGATATTGATTAAAAGTGTGATGGATACTGCCTGACTACTGTCAATGGAAAATGGTGAGGTAAACGCACAGTTGCTGTTAACAATAACCAATAAAAAAGTAAAATAAAATAAACAATTGAGTACCACAGCCAGGCAGTTCTCACTTACTAACTTTTTACTCTCAGGGAGGCACTCTGCTTCTCTCCCATTTTCTGGAAGACTTCCAGGGTAGAGGATTATGAAAAGGACTGTGAATGTAGGGAGGGCAGATAAGCAAGCCATGCTCATCACAAATGCTGGAAATCTTCATTAATGCGCATGTTTAATTTTTCCTGTGCTCCTGGGTAGCTAAAAATGGAGACGACAGTAGCCATTTCATCTTCTTGACTTTTTTCGCTCTTATTTTGCTCCAGCCTCTGGAAGCTGCCTTCCAACACAGTTTTCTTAACGGACATTGAAAACATGAATTTCAAAGTTTTCACACATCATAAAATGATCTTCTTTGGATTGTTTCTCAGCCGTTTAGCCAGAGTAAAGTGCTTCACCGAAACTGAACACCACGCTCCTCTCCTTCCAAAATTTTCACCTCAGTACCCCTACCCTGCCCCCACTCAGCTTAACATGCTTCCTTCTATTGTGAAAAGAAAATTCCATGAATGCAGAAGCGAGAGACTCCTGAATTTTCCTTTGTTTCCTCTTCAAGGTGCTTACCTAAGATGAGCTTTTGATTGGAATGCATCAAACGGGCTCCCAATCGCATTAGAGAAGATAGGCAGTTATCAGATGGTTTGACTGATTGGGTGGTTAAGTATTTTCCTGAGGAAGCCACTTTCAATATTGTCTTCCGAGGGGCTTAACAAACTGGCTCTAGCCTCCTAAAGTCATGGTTGCTAACTTTTGCTCTTGGTACACTAAGTTTTTTTTGTTTTTCTGATCAGCTACAGCCAATACAGATTTTGATTTCACAAATTTTACAAAAGGGCTGGAGAATCTCCCAATGTTTTTGCCCACCAAGGCAACCTCCAGATCACTGAGTGTTACTCACTGTAATCACGGAATCATCTGTCTCTTTTCTAAAATGGAAAATGTGGGACAAAATAAGTTCCTTTTAGGATTTTCTTTCAAGATGCCACCTTTCATTTCTAAAAGTGAAATTCCAAGCTAAATTGAGAGCCAGCGGCAATGCCTTCTCATGTGAAAATTCTCGTGGATTTAAAAAAAAGAGAGATCCTTAACTGCTCCCAAAACATACTAATCATTTTTAATCAGCCTGTTCCCCGCCCCCCCACCTTTCTGACTAAAGACATTCTCAGCATTTGGAAAAACCCATTCACCGACAAGTTGTAACAGTCATTATAATCATAAAAATGACAAGGATTTTAAAAGCCAGATGCTAACCTGGTGACAAAGAGCTTAAGAGGACTTGTGGGCCGAGAAGCCCAGGGAGATTTTGAGTCTGCAGTGAGTGACTTGAAGGGAAATCCTGACTCCAATTATAAAGCAAAGACAAAATCCTCTCCGTCCTTTCAATCCATCCAACTTCTCTGACCAAAGTGTATTCTTTCTCCTCCCCACACCCTCCCCCCTCCAGCATTTCCATAAACAATATAACCATCAGACCAAACCCCTCGGTCAGCAAATAAAGGCAGCGAGCTAAGTAAATTTGCTTCCCAGCAATTATTTTTGTGAGGTCATGGAGTTAAGCATTAAAAGCGTACTACTGCGAACGGAGGTGTTCAGTAACTGTATGATTTGTGCTTCGAGACTGACAAAAGCGCCCAGACGCTCTCCTACTTTCATGCCCACAGAAATCATTGACCACGGGGGTCTTTGTTCCCTAAATTCATCGAAGAGGAATCTTTCACATGAACGCCCCTGCATTCCTGTTAATCCCCTCCTGCACTCTGCTTCCCAAAGAAAACCCATTTGGTCATTTGGTCTGAGTCTCCACCTGCAAATTATCAGGATAATTATGATCGGGGGCAGGAGTTGGTGGGGGGGGAGCGGTGGGAAAGAAAGAAAATAGAAGCAAGCAAGAAAAAAAGGGAAAAGAAAAAAAATCCACCAAGATGTTTAGTATCCAGAGAAGGGATGAGCAAACTTTTTCTGTAAAGGGACAGAGAGTGAATGTTTGTGACTTCACAGTTTCCGCATGACACTGCCCACCGATACATGTGAAATGAAACAGCCACGGACATTACTTAATTATGTGATAGTGTCAGCCGGGTTCCAATAAAACTTACGGACGCCGAAATTGGAATCTCTGTAATGTTTACATGTCATAAAAGTAGGACTATTTTGGTTGTTTATCTACCATCTCAAAATGTAAAAAGCATTCTCACCTCATGGGCGGATTTGGTCCGGGGACTGTAGTTTACAGACCCTTGATCTAGAACAATCTGGCCTTGGAAACCCCTTCTGTCTGAATGATATGGATCAGTTATAACGGGTTTTGCTACTTTCACTGGAGAAGGAAATGGCAACCCACTCCAGTACTCTTGCCTGGAAAATCCCATGGATGGAAGAGCCTGGTAGGCTACAGTCCGTGGGGTCGCAAAGAGTCGGACAGCTACTTTCACAGGCAAATGTATACATTTGACAATACAGCTGAAGGATGATTTCTGGATTTTAATATCCTATTCAAAGATGTAGTGAGGAATTCCAGGACTTCAAGCCAGGAAACTAGACTTCATGCCACATACACCCAAAAGTACTCACCAGGCTTCTAATTACAAATTAAGCCATCCAAGTCCTAGGACACTTAGCATTCTGGCCAAACAGAAAACTGTCACCTAAATGCCTTCCTGTAAACCGTGGTCTCCACCTCAGCACTCTTGGCATCTGGGCCAGGGGCCCCTTGCTGAGGGGCCTCTCCCTGCACTGTAGGCTGCTGGCAACACTCCTGGCTTCTACCCCACTACATGCTAGTTGCGGCTCCCAAGTCCTGACCTCCCAAAACGTCTCCAGATACTGCCAGACACCCCCGGGGGGACACCCAGCCTCGGCGGAGAGTCACTGATCTAAATCAGCTCTGCCAGTAGACCATTCTGATGATGGAATCATTCTCTATCTGGACTGTCTCCTAACTGTGAGACAGTTGTCCGTGCTGAGAACTTAAAATTTGCTAGTGTGCCAGAGGAGCTGAGTTCTTAAATTTATTTACGTTTCATCACTTTGAAGTTAAATTTAAGTAGCTATGTGTGGCTAGTAGCTATTTATTAGATGTGCCATTCTAACTCTGACCATCTCTGCCCCAACCCCAGTATAGAACAGGAGCTCAGACCCTGACTTTCAGTCCCTTGCTCCGTTAGTCTGGCACGGTGCTACGGATACAAGATGAACAAGAGAAATGCAGTCCCTGTCCGGGTGGAGATTTCAGTCTAGTGATGAGGAGAGAGAAAATGCAACTTAACAGAGGGTAATTGAAACTTATGATCAGGGCTCTCTGCAATAGAAAAAGCAGGCTGGGAAAGGCTGTCTTCTAGATCACGTGTTCTAGAGATAGCTCTCCAAGTGATATTTAAATTAAAATCGCCAGGATTTCCCCAACAGTCCAGTGGTTAAGACAACAGCGTCTAATGCGGGAGGCACGAGTTCGATCCCGGGTCGGGGAACTATAGAACCCACATGCTGGGCAGCCAAATAAATAAATAAATACAGTTAAAAAAATTAAAATTGCCATGTGATTTGCTTGACACGGTGCACAATGGAATGGAACAAAGGCTTGACCATTGTTAGCTGCTTTCCTTAAGAGCCAGCATTTCTTGAACTTCTATGACATTTCCTCCTTGCTGAGAACTCTTCTAAGCCTCACAATGTTATGCCTATTATCCCATTTTATGGATGAGGAAAACTGAGGCATGCTAACTTGTTCAATAGTGCATATCTAAGATGTGACAGAGTTAGGATTAGAACCCAAGCAACCAGAGGGTATCTGGGCCTGCTGTTCTGTGAACCGTAGCAACTCACGTGGATCTTCCAGGGCACCCTGGGACCAAGACATACCAGTGTCTGCTTTTAAAGAGCCAGGCCTTACAAACTAGAGGTAGGGAAATAATAACAAGATGTGCTTTCCTCAAGATGTGAGGGAGACGGACCTCCGCATTCCTCATCTCTTGATTGAAATCTCCCCGACACGGAGAACTCTAGGTAATAAATTGTAACTCGTCTTGGCTGTGCGAAATCTCTTGTTTCCGGGTGCTAGGAAAAACACTGCCAATGCTTCATAATTTCTGGTGAAATATGAGGCAGAGTCAGCTAGGAGTCTCTCAGCTGCACATACGTGAGAAATTTCAGCTCACACGTCTCCAGTAACAGACCTGAAAGCTTGACCATCCTGCCTCTTCTGACTACCTCCCCACCACGGTAGTCCTCCGGAGACGCTCAGTCCTCATCGCTGCAGCCTCCCAGCCCAAGTGCACCTGTAAGCGCACGTCAGCACTCCTGCTCCTTGCTCAGCCTCTTGCAGACAGGCACAGAGCGGGCGGGAGACGGCTCTGCTGCTGGGCTCAGCTCTCACACCGTAAGCACCGTCTTTTCTCTGTCCACTTAGAGCCATATTTCTCTCCCCATTTGCTTTGTGTTGATGTCATTGCTTACAATGGTCCCTGAGCACAGGGCTGAAGTTCTGGCCACAGTTCCTAAACTCAGGAGGCTGTGTGTGCCCTAGAGGGAAATGCACGTGCGATAAGCTCCCCGCCAAATCCGTCCCCAGCGCAGTCACTCCCCTTCTGCCCCTCCTTCATCTGATTCTGCCTCTGTGGGTCTTGGAGGTGGAGTCACACAGAGCCGTGGTCCTCTGTGTCTGGCCCCTTTCACCTAGCAAAGCATCTTAGAGGCCCACCCATGTTGTGGCATGAATCAGTACTTCGTACCTTTTTGTTTGTTTTTCTCAGCTTTCTTTGTTGTTGTTTTAATTTATCCCCACAACAATTTCTCAGTGTATGTTATGGTGTTGCTAACTATAGACTCATCCTTGTACAGCTGATCTCAAAATTTTTTTCATTTTGTTAGCTGAAACTCTAAACCAGTTGAATAGCAACTCGGAGTTTTCCCCTCCTCCCAGCTCCTGGTAACCCTATGCCTGGCCACCATCCTTCTGCCCTTTATTTCCACAGGTTTGATTTCAGATACTTTATATACATGGGATTAGGTAGTAATTGTCTTTTACGATTGATTGATTTCACTTGGCATAATGTTCTCTAGGCTCATCCACATTGTAGCATATGACAAGATTTTCCTTTTTTAAGGCTGAATGATATTCCGCTGTGTTATGTATGTAGGCAACATTTTATTCATCCATTCATCTGTTGATGGACACTTAGGCTGACTTCACATCTTGGCTGTTGTGAATGATATGACGATGAACGTGGGGGTACCAGTGTCTGTTTTGGGTCCTGTTTCCAATTCTTCAGGACATACCTGGAAGTGGGAGAGCTGGGTCATATGGTAGTTCTAGTTTTAATTTTTTGAGGAACCTATATACTGTTTTTCTTGGTGGCACCATTTTACAGCCACACCTACACTGTGTGAGGGTTTCAAGTTCTCCACATTCTTGCCTACACTTGCTACTTTTTTTAATGAGTGTGCAGTATATCTCCTTGTGGTTTTTAAAAATATTTATTTATCTCAGTTGCACCGAGTCTTGGTTGCAGCACGCAGGGTCTTTAGCGGCAACATGTGCGCGCTAGTGCCCGGATCAGGGATGGAACCAGGGCCCCCTGCACCGGGAGGGCAGAGTCTCAGCCCCTGGACCACCAGGGAAGTCCCTCCTTGCGGTTTTGATGTGCGTTTTCCTGATGGTTGTTCAGCAGCTTTTCATGCAGTTGTGGACCATTTGCATATCTTCTTTGGAGAAATGTCTATTCAAGTCCGTTGCCCATTTTTTAATGGTTGGTGTTGTTATTGAGTTGTAGGGTTCTTTATATATTCTGGATATTGACCCCTTTCCAATATTTGGCTTGCAAATATTTTGCTGGTTCCCTTTGCACTCTGTTGATGGTCTCCTTTGCTGTGCAGCAGTTTTTAAGTTTAATGTAGTCCCCTTTATCTACGTTTTGCTTTTGTCATCTGTGGTTTCGGTGTCATATTCAATAAACTGTTGCCCATTCCAACGTCATGAAGCTTTCCCCCTATGATTTCTTCTGGGGGTTTTATAGTTTCAGGCCTTGTCCTTAGATTTTTATTCTCTTTTGAGTTAACTATTGTATATGGAGTAAGATAAGGGTTTATCTTCATTCTTTTGTGTGTAGATATACAGTTTCTCCAGTGCCATTTGTTGAAGACAGCCCTTTCCTTGTGTTGTTATCTTGGCACCATTTTTGAAGATCCTTTGGCCATGTACATGGGTTTATTTCTGAACACTCTATTCCATTTCATTTATATTTCCTTTTTATGACTGCATAATATTCCATCACATGGATATACCATACTTCATTTATCAATAAGTAGATATTTGGATTTTTCCACTTTTTGGCTATTATGAATAATGCTGCTGTAAATATTTGTGTACCAGTTTTTGTATAAGCATATGTTTTCAATGCCCTTGACTACATACCTAAAAGTAAAATTTCTAGATCAATGGAAATTCTATGTCTAATATTTTGAGGAGCTACTGAGCAGCTAGTGACAGCACCATGTGCATTCCCACCAGCGATGTATGAGCATCCCAATGTCTCTGTATCCTTGTCAACACTTTCACTGTCCGTTTTTTAAGTTGTAGCTATCCTGATGCTGCTGCTAAGTTACTTCAGTCGTGTCTGACTCTGTGTGACCCCATAGACGGCAGCCCACCAGGCTCCCCCGTCCCTGGGATTCTCCAGGCAAGAACACTGGAGTGAGTTGCCATTTCCTTCTCCAATGCAGGAAAGTGAAAAGTGAAAGGGAAGTCGCTCAGTCGTGTCCGACTCTTCAAGACCCCATGGACCGCAGCCTACCAGGCTCCTCTATCCGTGGGATTTTCCAGGCAAGAGTACTGGAGTGGGGTGCCATCGAGGTTATCAAATAGTATCTCATTGTAATTTTGGCTTGTACTTTCCTGATGACTAATGATGCTGAGTATCTTTTTATAAGCTTATTGGCCATTTATATATCTTATTTGGAGAAATGTATATTCCATTTTTTTGCCCATTTTTCATTGGGTTATTTGTCTTAAAAATAATAAAATTGTTAAGTTGCAAGAGTTCTTTATATATTCACATATTTGTCCCTTATCAGATATACGATTTGCAAATATATTATGGCAAAGAGTTAATCAGGCAATAAAACAATCAGACTAGTGGTTTACAAGGATATCTTGTACCAGCTAATCCATCCTTAGCTGTTAACCAAGAGAGGGAGTTGATAATGGTACCCCGTGGATTTCTTTGTATGTCAACTCATCGACCAGGAATGGTGTGATTTTATTAGTGGTGGCTAGAATAGTGATTTTATCTGTGTATCCATCACCATATATTAGACACTGTCTTGAGCATTTTACATGTTTTAGTCCTTCTGTGATGATTCTCATCCAGCCCATTTTGTAGGTGCAGAACCTAGGGAGAATCTGTGTCCCTTCCCCGGGGTCACACAGCTAGTGAGTGATGGCGCTCAGATTTGAGTCCAAGCTTCTGGATTCCACATCAGAGTATTTAATCACAGCACCTCGGTGAGGCTCAGGGACAGCTGGGGATCTTTCTTCTCCTCTGGAATGTCTTTCCTACTTTGTAACCGAGGGTGGGCTCTCAGACTCATCATTCTAAAACTGGCTTCTTTAATCAGGTGATTCATAGTGCCTCTTTCTTCTCAAAAGTCTGTGATGCCTTGGCCACACCTCCCTGAGCCCAGGCCTCCGTCATGTCTGACTCCTTGCAACTCCATGGACTGTAGCCCACCAGGCTTCTCTGTCCATGGGGTTCTCCTGGCAAGAATACTGGAATGGGTAGCCATTCCCTTCTCCAGGGGATCTTCCCGCCCCAGGGTTGAACCCCAGTTTCCTGCATTGCAAGCAAATTCTTTACTGTGTGAGCCACCTGGGAAAGTCCTCTGAGCCACCAGTGAAGTCCCATTACCTAAGTGTAAACTGCAATGAAAACAGATATTAGTAATATAACAACTATCAACATAGTTATTATTGGTTTCACTTTACTAATAAAAATATTTGGGAGGGAGAGTTTCCTGGTCGTCCAGTGGTTAGGATTCCATGCTTTCAGGCTGAGGGCATGTCCAATCCCTGGTCTGAGCATTAAGATCCTGAAAACTGAATGACGCAGCCAAAAGAAAGAAAATTCCCGTTCAGTGGCAGTGCGTGATGGAACAGGCCCAAGACCACGCTGCTGCTAAGTGTCACCAAGATTTTCACTGTAGCCTTCCAGCACCAAATGTTGTAGGGTTTCTCCTCCCATGATACTTCCCTAGGGATATTATTTTCCTAGAGAACCAAGGGAGCAAATAGATTTCACATAGGAATTAATTGGGCTTCCCTGGTGGCTCAGGCAGTGCCAGGGCAGGAGACCTGAGTCCAGTGCCTGGGTCGGGAAGATCCCCGAGAGAAGGGAACGGCCACTCACACACCAGTATTCTTGCCTGGAGACTTCCATAGACAGAGGAGTCTGGTGGACTACAGTCCATGGGGCGTTCAGTCAGGTTCTGGAAACACCATAAAATCCTGCATGACAAAATGTCACACACTTTATATTTCACTCAGGTGAAATGTAGGTATGTGTTTCCCAGTTAAATATTAATTGTATTCCATCCAAAGGAATTATGAAAATAAACAGAAGTTGTGTAAGATGCTATATTACAATTTAATAGCTATGAAAAAATTCAACTATGAGATTTTTTAATTGAGCTATCACTGACATATAACACTGTATAAGTTTAAGGTGTACAACGTGGGGATTTGATACATTTATATATTGTAATGTGATTACCATCACAGCCTGAACTAACATCTCTGTCACATCGCATACTTATCTTTTTTGTGTGTGATGAGAGACATTTCAGATCCAGTGTCTCAGCACTTCTTTGGTTTTTGTCCTTTGGCTGCTCCATGCAGCTTGTGGGATCTTAATTCCTCGACTAAGGGTTGAACCTGCAGCCCTCACACTGGAAGTGTGGTCTTAACCACTGCCAGAGTCCCTCTTTGTACTTTTGAAACATTTAATACAATGTTATTGATCAATTCTCAGTGTTAACTGCGTAAAGTTAGGAAGGGTCAATATACATGGTGGAATACAGGTTTTTCTTTAAAATATATATATATATTTCCAAATGAGAAGGATATAAAGGGTTAAATCATTTCCTTTTTTGCTGAAATTATAGCCTCCAGGATTAAGCCTGAGGTATCTTGGTATCTCTGTGCATCCCAGAAGTTGGTTGGTTTTTCATCGCTGATAGGCAGTATATTTTTGGGGGAGCGGGCACGGAATAAAAACCCTCAGCCTTAAATGAGGCCTATTTCAGGAAGAATGTTGACTGATTAGTACAATTCCACTGTATTTATTTGCCAAGGTACTCCTCTCCCTGCTGAGAAGCAAAAGTTGTCCTTGCTTCTATTTTTTCCCAAGCGTTGCTGTTCGATTCCTCATCAGTGAGGAGAGGAACACCAACAGTCAAGTCCTTGGATCCTTCTGTCCAAACTCAATGGAAAATTGCCTTCCTGCCAGGTCGACCTGGCCGACTTCCTCCACAGTGAGCAGCCTGGCGAGGAGAATCCTTGCCGACGTTTAATAAGGTTTAATTCAGTTTTCGTCGTGTGAATTGTCGGAAGCGCCCCAGAACTAAAGATGCGCCCTCGGAAGCTCTGTCAGGAAGGGGTGGTATCCAGGGTCATAAATCGCCCTGTGGCTTTTCAGGAGCTTATGCTCCCAGGCCTCTTGCACAATAGGCTACAGGATGACTCTTAACACCTCATTAAGGTTGCTTTTTTACCAAATGCTAATAATAAAAAGGAGCCCTAAAAAGCCTGGCTCATTTTTATTCAGAATCCTCTCCTCTGAAATATAACAAGATGTCATAAAGTGCAAATACAATGGCGAGCTCACATCTCGGGGTAGACTCATTAAAACCCTTGTGTTGACAGGAATCCGGGGAAGTCAAGGCTGGGCTCTGGGTGGGAAACTGTCTTACCCTCTGGGCCACGGCGCCTTCAGTCTGCCGAGAGCGGCAAGGCCAGTGGGGCCGTAACGCCTTTAAGGCTTCATCTCCTGCTGTGAGGTGTCATCTCCAACTTTTTCTTTCTGATCACAGCAGGGCTTTGCCAATGGGGCCTTTTCTTCCATTGTCCCCAGAGTTCTTCTACTTATTATACGGTCCATGGCACCTATTAGGGCCAAAACTGATTTTAAAAAAAAGCTCAGTGCAAAGAGTGATGTTGCATAAATCCCAGGACAGTGAGAATAGTGAGGAAGCCCTGGAGGCTGTTCTTGTTTGCAGAGACTCTGGTGTGACACCGGGCAGTGGGGCTGGAGACGGACTCCACCGCCGTCCAGCTGCGTGACCCTGGCCTGGGACCTCTTCTCCCTGCACCCTGGTTCCTGCTCCATAACCTAAGACTGGAGGCCGCAGTGCCTGCCTCTGAGACAGGTTCTGAGGAGTGAAGGAACCAGATGGTGCCGGCAGCGTGCTGGGCGTGAAGCCTGAAGACAGAAAGCCCTCCGTGAATGGTACTTCGTATTCATCCATTCATATGCAACAGGTATTTCCTGGGCACCCTTTTTTGTGCCTAGCACTGTTCCAGCATCAGACAAACAAAAAGTCTGTCCCCTCCTAAGCTGACCTTTGATTGTTCTCCGAGGTACAGGAAGGGGAGGACAAAACGCAGCTCATGGCTACCGCGCCCCTGGCGAGGGCTGAGACTCTAGGTGAATCCCTCGAGCTCTGGGGCAGTAAGGCCCCTCAGGAACGTGGGACCTTTTCCTCGTTTACATTTTATTTTATGTTTCTGGCTATGCTGGGCCTTTGTTGCTGTGCCGGCTCTCTCTAGTCGGGGCAAGCAGGGGCTGCTCTCTGGTTGCGGGGCGCGGGCTCCTCATCGCGGGGCCCCTCGTGCCGCAGAGCACGGGCTCTAGGGTGTGTGGGCTCCGGCAGCTGTGGCCCACGGGCTTGGTTGCTCTGTGGCACGTGGGATCTTCCCCGACCAGGGATCACACCCGTGTCCCCTGCGTTGACAGGTGAATTCTTAACCACTGGACCAGCAGGGGAGCCCCGCAGGGGATAATCCCTAACCGGGGGAGAAGCGGGCCGTCGTGTGCATTGTGGGACATTTAGAACATCCCTGGTCTCTGCCTGCCAGATGCCAGTAGTGCACCCCCACCCCTCCCTGCCAGCTTGTGACAACCACAAGTGTCTCCAGACATCGGCACGTGTCCCCTGGGGACAACATCGCTTCAGTTTCCGCAACCCTGAGCTGGAAGAACAGCCTTATCTGTTTCACAGATAGCGGAGATGTGGGAGAGGAATGAACTCGAGCCCAGCCTGGCACCTCGTAAGCCTCAGGCTTTCCCTTCAGTTGCAGGTGCTCTGGGCTCCGATCCGCGCAGAATGTGGCGGGAATCCCCTGCTCCTGCTGTCTCGAGGGCGCCCCAGTGGTAAAATGAGCAGGATGGGGTCCACCCAGCCACGGCCAGGGCCCATCTGCAAGTGATTTACTGACCATCTTTGGAACTTGGCCTTTGCCAATGAAAAGGTCCAGACAGTTACAGAGAATTAGACTTGACTTTTGAACACGCAGACGCAGTTCAGCCACAAGTCTGACCCTCTGGGGGCCTGCTCCTCCCCTCCTGGTTCATGAGGACAGTGTGTTTGCTTCCAGACCCTCGTTGGTGGAAGTTTCTAGAAAGCGCAGAGATCTCCATTTGTATCCATGCCTCCACAGCTCATGCCCTGAACTGATCTATTCACCTTTCCTTTTTTTCCTGAATCAGCCTCCTTCCTGAACAAATGGAGAGGGCTTCCTGGTGGCTCAGTAGAAAAGAAGCTGCCTGCCAGAACATGGGACTACCTCATAGGATCCACTGGGGTGTTTTAAATGAGCGGAAGGATGCAGGGGGACTAGGGTGGCAGGTCCATGGGATTAAACAGCCCAGAATCACATGTACATGCGTGCTGAGTCACTTCAGTTGTGTCTGACTCTTTGTGACCCCATGGACTGTAGCCCACCAGATTCCTCCATCCATGGGACTCTCCAGGCAAGAACACGGCCTGGAGTAGGTTGCCATTTCCTCCTCCGGGGGATCTTCCCCACCCAGGGAAGCCCTGTCTCCTGCCGCAGCTTCTGCATTGCGGGCAGATTCTTTTCTACTGAGCCACCAGGAAGCCCTCTCCATTTGTTCAGGAAGGAGGCTGACTCAGGAAAAAAAGGAAAGGTGAATAGATCAGTTCAGGGCATGAGCTGTGGAGGCATAGATACTGTTTCAGCGTGACCTTGGGCAAGTCACTTCCACTTTCTGAGCCTGTTTCTTCACCTATCAGTTGAAAATCACAATAATAATATTACTACCCAATTGCTTACGAGGATTAAAGGAGAAAACGCCAGTAAAGAGCCCTCATTGCCTGATCCACAGTAGAACCCAATAAATGGTAGCTCAATATGAAACAAAAACATTCTGTTGCTGAACTGAGTCCCAGGCTTGTCCTCAAGGTACAGAGAAAGCAGGATGACCAAGCCACCCAGGTCTGCCTGTGACTTCCCCAAATTTACTCCCAGTTCTGCAGTACCTGGCAAGCTAGGGAGAGTTGACCACCCTGAGAAATGACTTCAAAAGTGCTTTTCTGGTCCAGGGTCCTGGACCAAGGGCCCAGCAAGGTGAAAGGGGGACTAGCGGCCAGTTTGGGAAAGGCGGTGAGCCCCTCACCACGTGGGCTCCTCTGAGGAGGAATATGCTTTGTGAGTCTCAAGGAGAGGTTTACGAGCACTCTTCTTGAAGGTTTAATGGTCCTGAGTGATTTATCTTATCTGGAGAGTCATTGCTATAGGAGAAACCTGCTCCTCCGAGCTTCTGCTTTCCTTTACCATCAAACCTTTCATCTTCTCGGAGAGTCGTCTCCCTCCTCCATAAATAACCTTATTACGGCCACACAAAGGCAGGGCCCAGCCGCCTGCAAGACAGGACTCCTCAAATCATGGTTTCATAAACCAGTTTGGCCAGAACATGGGACTACCTCATAGGATCCACTGGGGTGTTTTAAATGAGCGGAAGGATGCAGGGGGACGAGGGTGGCAGGCCCATGGGATTAAACGGCCCAGAATCACACGTGACCTGCTCTCAGAAGCGGGGACTTAAGGAGAAGTTATCCACCAAACTACCTTCCCTTGGCTGTCTCTGAGTATTTAAAACACAAGGATACCTTTCCACGGTGGAAATCCTGTCAAGTGTGGTAAACAAAAATGTTTATATATCGTTCTGCTTTTAAGCGGTACTGTCCAACAGAACCTCCGACACTGATGGAGGCACCATGCAACATGGTAGCCACTAATCAAAGTAATTCTTGGGCCTTGGAAATGGTACTCGTGTGACTGAGAAACTAAATTCTTAACATTATTTTACCTTAATTAATTTACTCTTAAAGAGCCATATGTAGCTGGTGGTTTACCATATTGGGCAAGGCAGTTTTAAGGGGATAAATTTAAAACAACAAATATCATCTCAAAGGCTGTGCTTATCATTTCCTTTTAAGATCTCAAAAGTATGGAGGGGATTTCAGCAACTCTCTCAGAGCAGCGGTCCTATGCTTTTGTACTGTTATGTTTGCTGGTCATGTCAGTGTTACACACCAGCTCGGGCTTAGGTAGGAAGCAGGTCGCTGGAGCTTTGTTCTCCATTCCTGTGATGGTCAACAGAAAATCTGGACACTTAGAATGAATTAAACCCCAGAAAAATGTTTGCTAAAATGCTATTAAAATGTTAAATTACAGAATGAATGCATCTTGTATTAAAGACTGAAGAAAATACCCAAACAGTATTAAAAGCCTATAAAAAATGAAAAGTGAACCAAACATATACCACCTCTCCTTTCCCTGTCCTTCCCACCACCCCTCAGTTCAGAGGCCCCTCTTCTCACAATCACTCTGGGTGAACTGTTTCAGGCTTTTTTCTCTATATATTTTTTAAAGTATGTGTATTTTTGAAAAATAATTTCTATATTTTTTTCAAAACTTGGGTCAATGACGCATGCTGATCTACATGTTGCTTAGTTTTTATTTTAATTTTAATAAGAAGCAGATGAAAACATTTCTGTTACAAACATAAATATTAAAACATGTCAAAACTACACAAAAAACAACCCAGGAAGTTGGTGTCATAGCCCTCCTTTTTCACTCTCTTCTTAAAGAGAATCAGTACCATTATGTGTAGCCTTACAGATTTTCCTGTACTTTGACACCCATATAAAAATATATTGCTTTATTTTTGTGCGTTCAAAAATATGTAAACTGGATCACACTGTGCATATTTTTCCCTATCTTTCCCTTCTCGCTTGAACACACTGCCACTGTTAGTACTTGGAGTATCCCTCATTCTCCTCACCTGCTTCATAGATTTTCTGAGTGTGAATGAAGCAGTTTGTTTGGCTCTCTCTGTCCCTAGCGGAGAGCTCGCTGGCTTCCAGCTCATCGTTAGTAGCACAGGGCTGCAATGCGTGCCTGACACCTGCCCTGCTGTGTCCTTGTGGGAACTGTCCTTCCGGACATATGCTGGGGCAAACGGGAGCCACATCTAAACTGTCTTCTGTACTGAGCTGAACACTGTGCCCCTAAAATTCTTTTCCTTCCCAGAACCTCAGAAGTTGACCTTGTTTGGTATTTCCATGGGTCATGGAAGATGTAATTAATCAAGATGAGGGCATACTAAAAGTGGGGCTTCCCAGGTGGCTCAGTGGTAAAGAACCCACCTGCTGATGCAGGAGACATGGGTCAGGAAGGTCCTCTGGAGAAGGAAATGACAACCCACTCCCGTATTCTCGCCTGGGAAATCCCATGGACAGAGGAGCCTGGCGGGCTACAGTCCATGGGTCACAAAGAGTTGGACACGACTGTGCAACTGAGCGCACGCATGCACACACGCACACGTACTAGAGAAGGTTGGGCCCTTAACCTAGACTTGGCACCCTTATACGTAGAAGGAAGGAGACAGAAGCAGAGACTCAAGGAAGGTGCTGCGTGAAGACAGAGGCAGAGGTCAGCCTGATGCAGCTACAAGCCCCGGAACAGCCCAGGTTGCCAGGAGTCAGCAGAAGCTCCGGGAGCCTTCAGAGAGAGCCCGGCCCCGGTGACACGATGACTGCAGAACTGTGAGAAAATCATCTCTGTTTTACACCAGCAAATCTGTGGTTACTTGCCGAGGCAGCCCTGAGAAACTGATATACCCTTAAAGCAGCGACACTCCCACTAACCAACGTCTAAGTGTTCTTGATCGCGCTGAAGTCCATACCCTCAGCAGCACTGAGTGTTACCCTCTTTTTATTTATTTACTTGGCCACACTGGGTCTTAGTTGCAGCCTGTGGGATCTAGTTCCCTGACCAGGGATGGAAGGCTGAGTGCTGAAGAATTGATGCTTTCAAACTGTGGTCCTGGAGAAGATTTTTGAGAGTCCCTTGGACAGCAAGGAGATCCAACCAGTCAGTACTAAAGGAAGTCAATTCTGAGTACTCGTTGGAAGGACTGATGCTGAAGCTGAAGCTCCAATACTTTGGCCACCTAATGCGAAGAGCCAACTCATTGGAAAAGACCCTGATGCTGGGAAAGAGTGAAGGCAAAAGGAGAAGGGAAAGCAGAGGACGAGATGATTAGATAACATCACGGACTCAATGGACGTGAACTTGACCAAACTCTCGGAGACAGTGGAGGACAGAGGAGGCGAACACGCTGCATTGGGTTACAAAGAGATGGGCACAACTCACCAGCTAAACAACGATAACAAAAAGCTGGAGGAAAGCAATTTGAGGAGAGACCGTCGAGTCTTTTTAACAAACGTCTTAATAATTGTATATTTGGAACTATTTCAAATGTTCAGAGAAATGCAAATAAATAATATAACAGATAGGTCTGTTACTCCATCCCTATTTAATCAACACTAATACCTACAAGTCCGTGGTTCTTTATCTGTGCTCACAGAATATAAAAAGCCCTGAAAACCAACAACTGCTGTGAGGCTCTCTATTATCCTAACATTTCACCTCATTTGGAATACAGACATTTCATTGCCAATATAGCACTGTGTTTGATTACAGGGGCTGCCCCAGGTTCCCCTGGGAATATTGTGGATCTCTATCTAATTAGTTTCAAGTATCTTTTCATACAATATCTATTTTGTTCAGTCACTCAGTCATGTTCAACTCTTTGCAACCCCATAGACTGCAGCACACAAGGCCTCCCTGTCCTTCACCACCTCCCAGAGTTCGCCCAAGTTCATGTCCATTGAATTGGTGATGCCATCCATCCTCTGTTGTCCCTTTCTCCTCCCGCCTTCAATCTTTCCCAGCATCAGGGTCTTTTCTAATGAGTCAATTTCTGTACAATTTTAAAATCATAGCAGGTAGAGTTATCCTCCCACTCACCTTTGACGAGCTCATTTCCCTCTGTCCTCGCCTCAAGGGAAAACCGCACCCTGAAGTTGGAGTTTCCCTTTTTCCTGGATGTTTTGATAATTTTACCTAAATAGTTGTGGGGGGCTTCCCAGGCGGCACTAGGGGTAAACAATCCGCCTGCAATGCAGGAGACAAGGGTTCGATCCCTGGGTCAGGAAGATCGTCTGGAGGAGGGTATGGCAACCCACTCCAGTATTCTTGTCTGGGAAATCCCATGGACAGAGGAGCCTGGTGGGCAACAGTCCATGGGTTCGAAAAAGGGTTAGACACAACTTAGCGGCTAAACAATAACAATATTTATGGAAAGAAATGATATCACTTTGTGTTTTTCACTACAAAAATAAAGCACACTTCATCCAGTTTCAGTTTTATCTTTCATACCGTGTTCTCTGACTAAAATGTTAGAAATCAATACCAGAAAGATGACTACAGAAACCCCACACATTTGGAGCATTCAAAACACATTCTGGACTTCCCTGGCGGTATTCAATTAGAGGAATATACCAGAGTGTGTTTATCCATTCTCCTGGAGATGGACTTTTGGGCTGTTTCCATTTTAGATCTATTGAGAATAACACTATTATGAACATTCTTATATAGTGTTTGTGTAGACATAGGTTTTCATTACCTAGAAACGAAATTGCTGGTTAGAGAACTTCCAAACAGTTCAGTCTGTGAGGTTTTCAGATGCTACACATACAATGCAGTATTGGGTGTGATTACTCTTTTTTTTTTTAAGCTTATTTCTTTTAAAGTGAAGGATAATTGCGTTACAGCGCTGTGTCGGTCTCGTCCATACAACATGAATCAGCCGTAGGTGTACCTGGGTCCCCGCCCTCTTGGGCCCCCCCTCCCCCCAC
>SJYQ01092254.1:239815-260321 GCA_006410935.1 Redunca redunca
CCCCACCCCCCCAGGCTGTCACAGAGCCCCAGTCTGGCTTCCCCGAGTCACACGCAGGTTCCCACTGGCTGGCTGCTCTACACATGGTGATGCATGTGCTCCCACGGTACTCTCTCCCTCCGCCCCGACCCCGCCCCGACCCGCACCGGGCCGTACGTCCGTTCTCTGTGTCTGCATCCCCACCGCTGCCCTGCCGATAGGGTCATCAGTCCCATCTTTCCGGATTCCATACATATGCATTAAGATGCGACACGTGTCTTTCTCTTTCTGACATACTTTACTCTGTGTAATAGACTCTAGGTCCATCCACGTCATCAACACTGACTCACACGCCTTCCCTGTGGTCAGTCTCTTCATTTTACCCGTTCTCCTGGGTCTGCACTGCTGGCTCATCCTGGTTTAATCTGCATTTCTCCAGCGACGGAATGATGCTGAGCGTTTTTTCACGCTGTTTCCTTTGTGATAGCCTTCACTCTGACTGCTGGTAGAGACCAGACTGGAAGGCTCAGGAGAGGGGGTGGATCCACTTAGAAGTGGATCTTAGAAGGGGTCTCTGAGAAGGCAAGCCGCAGGAGTGCTGCGGATGGATGAGAATGGGGAGGTGCACGTATCTGGGCTTCCCTAGTGACTCCGAAGTTCAAAGAAGCTGCCTGCAGTGCAGGGGACGTGGGTTCAGTCTCTGAGTCGGGGAGAGCCCCTGGGAAGGGGATGGACAGCCACTCCAGTGTTCTTGCCTGGGAAATCCCATGGACAGAGGAGCCTGGCGGGCCACAGTCCATGGGGTCGTAAGGGTGGAACATGTCTGAGCGACACACACACACACACACACGTTCAGTAAAATATAGATTTTACCTTGCAGCTCGTGGGATCTCTGTTTCCACACCAGGGACTGAGCCCAGGCCACGACAGTGAAAGCCCAGAATCCTAGCCACTCGCCACCAGGGAAGTCCCAGGGTGGCGATATGTTTTGACATACAGCCAGCAGGAGTCCTTAGTAGACTGGATAGGAGTTGCAAGACAAAGAATCAAGAAAGATGTTCAGCTTTTGCCCTGAAACAAGGGGTGACGGGTGATGTCAGTCACTGTGGTGGAGACTACTGGGGAGGAGCGGGTCTGGAGGGAACAGGTCACTTGACTCTTGTGAGACAAAATGTCCATTAGGCATTCAATGGTGATGTTTCAGGAGAAAGATAAGCCAATCTGGAACTCGAGGAAATGGTTACAACTGGAGTCATCTGCCTGTTTAAACCCATGTGTGTGTGTGTGCGCGTGTGCGTGTGCGTGTGCACGCCAGTGCTTAATCGCTCAGGGTCAACTCTTTGCAACCCCATGGACTGTAACCCGCCAGACTCCTTGGTCCATAGGACTTTTCAGTGCCGAATACTGGAGTGGGTTGCCATTTCCTTCTCCGGGGGATCTGCCCAACTCTGGGATTGAACCCGAGTCTCCTGTGTCTCTTGCTTTGTAGGCAGATCCTTTACCCGCTGAGCCACCAGGGACGCCCCCTTTAAGGCCATAGGGACGGCCAAGGTCACTAGGCAGTGGGTGTCAACTTTGGTTGCACTTCTGAAATCAGTTGGGGAGCTTCAAAAATACTGATGCCTGGGCCCCACCCCAGGGATTCTGATGTAATATGTCCGGGGGTGAGGCTCAGGCATAACGATTTTTAGAAGTATCCTGAGTGATTCCCCTTAGACTGCAAGGAGATCCAACCAGTCCATCCTAAAGGAGATCAGTCCTGGGTGTTCATTGGAAGGACTGATGTTGAAGCTGAAACTCCAATACTTTGGCCACCTGATGCAGAGAGCTGACTCATTTGGAAAGACCCTGATGCTGGGAAAGAAATGAGACAGTTGGATGGCATCACCGACTCGATGGACGTAGGTCTGGGTAAACTCCGGGAGTTGGTGATGGACAGGGAGGCCTGGCGTGCTGTGGTTCATGGGGTCGAAAAGAGTCAGACACCACTGAGCGACCGAACTGAACTGAGCTGAACTGAGTGATTCCAAAGTGCAGAGGTTGATCACCTCTGATGAAGACAACACAGCGTTGTAGAGCAGACCTCCAGGCTTTCACCTGGTGTAACTGAAACTTCATGTCCACTGACCAGCAGCTCCGCAGCCAGCCCTCTCCTCAGCCTCTGGCAGCCACCACTCTACTCCGTTTCTATGAGTTTGACTGCTCTGGATGTAAGTGAGATCATGCAGTGTTTGTCCTTCTGTGACCGGCTTCACGTCGCCTAGCATTGTGTCCTCATGGTTCGTTCATGGGATACTCTATGCCAGGCTTTGCTTCCTTTTCAAGGCTGAATATTCCCTTGTACGTGGCTATCACCTTTTCTGCAGTCGTTCCTCCCGTGATGGACATTTTGGTTGCTTCCACATCCCGTTTGTTTCTTTGGTTGGTTAGTTTCTTTGCCACACCACGGCATATGGGATCTTAGTTCTCAGACCAGGAATCTAACCCATGCCCCAGGCCATCAGGGAAGCCCCCACCCCTTGATTATTGTGAAGAATCCTGCAATGAACATGGGGATGCAGATCTCTTCAAGATCCTGGTTTTAATTCGTTTGGATAAACACCTGGAAGTCAAATTGCTAGATCATTTATTAATTTTGTTTTAAAGTTTGGTTTAACTTTTAAGGAACTTTCATGCACCCTAGTTTTCATTCCTGGAGTTCTCACATACACGAACCCAAGCATTAGCACAGACGGGTAGTATAAAAGGCAGGTGCTGGATTCTGAAGTCTGCCTGGATTCAAATCCACCGTGGGACTTTGGGCAAGCTTTTTAACCTCTGTGAACCTCAGTTTTCTCATCTGCACAATCAAAATTTATCTATTAAGGAAATACTGATTGAGTGCTATAATGGTTCTAATATAGGGCATGGTGACTAGTACAGAAAAACTTTGGCCCTTTTGATGCTTACATTCTGTTTAGAAAGATAAGTAGATTAAAATTTTACTTCCTAGTAAAATACATGGCAACTTTTATAGGGATCAATGCTAATGAAAAAAGATTAAAGCAGGAAAGAGTTACAGAAAGCCTAGCTTTGTGCCCAATCACTCAGTCGTGTCCAACTCTTTGTGATCCCATGAACTGTAGCCCGCCAGGCTCCTCTGTCCTTGGAACTTTTCAGACAAGAATACTCCAGTGGGTTGCCATTTCCTTCTCCAGGGGATCTTCTGGGGCCAGGGATTGAACCTGCGTCTCCTGCATCTCCCGAATTGGCAGGCAGATTCTTTACCACTGAGCCAGGGAGAGGCCCTTGAAATGCTTCCTTGCCATCATCAAATTGTCACCAGGAGGGAAATTTAAGAGTCAGTGTCTCTGGAGACTCACTGCAGCCCCCAGCCCTGCTCTTCAGCCCTCAGAAAAGAAACCTGGAATCCTTTTTAGGAGAGCTCTCCTTTACAGATCTTGTTAATCTAAGGAGTTCTGTTTTCTCTATAAATAAGGCAACAGTCCCCAGTGTGGTCTGGGTGGTATCTCCTCACTGTGTATGGTATCTGGTGCAGAATGGAGGTGAGGGAGTTTGTGGAAGGAAGCAGGGGAAAGATATGGAAGAAACCCAGAGGAGCCTTTTACTTTTGAAGAACGTGATAGCCTGTCACCCTTGAACCCAAATTACGCTGTTTGTTTGTGGGGTGGGGGCCTTTCGCAGAAGCTGCAGCGCCGCACTCTTACCGACTGTGCTGATCAAGCCCTGTTCGTCCCCTGTACTCTGAGCCATCAGGAGTCTCGGGAGACGAGTGGGTATCACATATCTTCCTAAACAACCGCCAGAGCTGGGCCGGAAGTTAAACAGTGGCCCAGGTTTTCTTTCTCTGTTCCCTGCAGGATCAAATACTCCCTACAACCAGAGGCCTAACTGTGTCTTTTCATCTAAACTGGGATCTCCACGGAGTCAGGGGTTATGTCTTCTTTGTTTTTGTAATCGCCACGATCTGGCATAGAGTACCAGGCCGGGGAGGCATGGAGTGGATGATGGATGGATGGATGGATGGATGGGTGGGGAGATCAGTATATGGAGGGAAGGAAGGGAGGTAGGAAGACAGGGAAAGGAGGAAGTTTGGAATGAGTGGAAACATGGAAAGAAGAAAAGAAAGGAATGAGGAAGGAAGGGAGGAGGGAGGGAGAAGGATGAATAGATAAATAGATGGTGACTGAGCAAATGAACAGATGGATGGATGATAGATAATAACAGTGAGCATTTTCTAAGCCTTTATTATGTGCCAATTTCACCTTCTCCACCATTTTCAATATATGAAAAGTGAGCTTCAGGAGAGCTGTCACAAACCCAAAATGATATAATTCTGCCTGACTCCTGAGTGAGCATACCGACCCGTTATATCCTGGTGTTGAATATATGGATGGATAAATGAATGATTTGTCTGCATGCAGACTTTTCTTAAGGGCTTCCTGGGTAGCTCAGCTGGCAAAGAATCTGCCTACAGTGCAGGAGACCCCAGTCAATTGCTGAGTGGGGAAGCTCCCCTGGAGAAGGAATGGGCTACTCACTCCAGTATCCTTGGGCTTCCCTGGTGGCTCAGACAGTAAAGAATCTGCCTGACATGTGGGAGACCTCGGTTTGATCCCTGGATTGGGAAGATCCCCTGGAGGAGAGCATGGCAACCGTACGTAGTACTCTTGCCTGGAGAATCTTCATGGACAGAGGAGCCTGGCGGGCTACAGTCCGTGGGGTCTCAAGGAGTCAGACACGGCTGAGCGAGTGAGCTCAGCACAGCACACAGCAGACTCTTCTTAAAGGGCATGCAGGAACTAAACAAGAACAAAACAGCTGTCCTCAGCGTTACCTTTTCTAGCAACACACCGGAGAGTTTTCCTCCCACTGCCTTGCAAACCAAACAGTGGAGATTGGAACAACAACAACGAAACAGTGTAGGTGTTGAGAAGGTTCCAGCTTACAAATCTGGGGGCCTGTGACATAGAAAAACTATGGTGGAGCCGGGGCCTGAGCGAGCGTCTAGGAAGAAGCCGATCCTACACCTGGGTGTCCCAGTTTTGACCACAGAACCTGCATATGGGCTCTCTCGACCTCGAAATCCTGCAGGTCCAGTGAGTAGCTTGGACTGAATGATGGTGAATCTGAAGCCCTTTCCCCAGACTCTTCTGGTTAAGATTTACACCCACCCTTGGCCAGGACAGGACGTGGTCCCCACTGTGACAAGAGGCAGTGTTGGGAAGTGGGGGAGGTGATGAAGCCTGTGGGCTCTGAAGAGGCAGCCTGGGTGCCCCATTCCAACTCGAGGTGGCCTTTTAGACTACTGATTTCACCTTTGTGCCTCAGTTTCCTCTTCCGTAAAAGTAGAGGCGACATACTTTATACCTTGTAGAGTGGTTGGAGAGCATTATCACAGTGTCTGGCCACTGGGAACCTCAATTTCATGTCAGCTGTTATTGTTTCTTTTAAAAACTTTTTGTTTCTACTATTCATTATAAAATTAAAGCCACACAGATAATTCAGCTTTATTTTAGAATAAAATTATTTCAAATACAGAGATAAAAGTTAATCAAAATTTACCTTTAATGCCCCGTTGGCCATAAATAACAGCTTTGTCTGTTGTCGTTCTAGAATTTCTTTTTATGTGAATTCAGTCATTCCATGTAAAGGCTTTTGCTTGATAGTGAGTCTTGCAAGGATTTCTACAGAAGGGCCATGGATATGCCTCACTATTTTTCATGCTACATTGTAATTCATGGGTTGTTTGAATTACAATTGTTTTTAGGCTTCCCTGGTGGCTCAGATGGTAAAGAAACTGCCTGCTATGTAGGAGACCCGGCTTCAATCCCTGGGTCAGGAAGATCCCGTGGAGAAGGGAATGGCTACCCACTCCAGTATTGTTGCCTGGAGAATCCTATGTATAAAGGAGTCTGGTGGGCTATAGTCTATGATGTCCCAAAGAGTCAGACATGACTGAGCAACTAACATTTGGATTACACTTTATCTAGCTGTTCTTCTATAAGTGGCCTTTCTCCTTTTCTTGAATTAATTTTTAGTTCACTAATAATATATGAACATATTCTCTGTGCAAAAAAGCTAAAATATTACAAATAAGACTGAAGTCCCCTTTGACGACCTGCTTGCCCAAACTTCTTTTCCGCCTCTCCCCCGTTTGAAACCTCAGCCATCCATTTGGAATGTAGGTTTCTAAGACTTTTCCAATGCACGTCCATAACGATGCATCTGTAGAGAATGTATAGCCTTGCTTTGCATTTTCTGGTTTTGTCTTGCAACTTGCTCGGTTACTTACTCGTGTATGTAAAGCTTGCCAAGTCTCCATAAGCCTGCCTCTTTCTCTTTCAGTGCTACAGAATATGGCTTTCTTCTAGCTATAGTTTGGATATATCCCACACCTTAATAGTTCCCTGTTGGGTGACATTTGAGTAGTTTCCAGTTTTTCCTCTCCCACCATTAACACACCAGCCTACATCCCTACCCACCAGCACAGGTGACCTCCATTCATCAGCAATTTGAAAGCCGTGTGTGTGATACAGAGTAACCAGCCAATGAAAGCCCTGTGTTCTTGGGACTTTAAACTTAGTCATTGTTTAGAAGCAAGTGTATTTCTTTTCCATCAGGGTTAGACAGTGTGACCCAGTGGGAAGAGAAAGGGCTGCAGAACGAAACAGTATTCATTTCATCCCAGCCTCTCACTACCTTGAGTAAAGTTTACTTCTTCAGAGTTTTGATACCCTCAGTTGCACCCCTCATAGAACTAATTGTGAAAGCTGACTTAAATAGTGTGGGGGTCACCTGCCCCTTGGGAAACCCTCGACAGATACAGATTGTCGTTGTTAAAATCTAGTCTGTCTCCTAGCTCTCAAAGGATCTCAGGTGTCTAGCTTAGACTTTTCATACTGCTGACTTTTAAGTTCACTCTAGCAACCTCTTTCTAAAGTGACAATAAAATAATAAGCAAAAAAAAAAAACAAAACAAAGCTGAATATTTAGATTTCCTGCCAACTACAAACCAGCATTAGGTAGCGGTACCTGGCCCTCAAGAGAGAGGACACTTCTAGAGGCTAATTCCGACGATTTGGGGCTTTTCCCACTCACCCCAACCCGATAATTAATAGGAGTCAGGAAGAAGCCCCTGTATTTCTAAGTGCCGATTCCCGCCTTGCTGGCACTCCAAACATCTGAAGGAAAAACAGTTTGTTAATTGCTGTCTAGACAGTTTATTGCGGCAATAAGATCAAAACCCAGAATCCTAAGGTTTGTGGTATGAATCATGCAGACTAAACAATTGTTTTATTGCATTTACAGAGAAGTTGATTTATCACATCACTGGGTAATAAAATTCCTTCATGGTTTATCCGAAATAATTTTGCTCCTTTTACACCACTCTGTGATAATTCCACCTCTCTGGGGCTGTTAAAACGTGTTCTCTGTCACATCTAAAGAGCTTCTTATCCGGTACCCTGTTGTCATCAAGGGCGAGGGTTCGATCCGTCCCGGGAGCCTTTGTGAGGGCGGGCAGCCTGAATAGAGTGGCCGTTGTGGTTGTGTCTGCCCACGCCAAGGGGAGTGGACAGTCCCTGAACCTGAAAACCTCTTGTTTGTTGGCAAAGGCCAACTTGGCGTTTGGGGTTTTGTTTCTTTTGGCCACACTGTGCAGCCTGTGGGATTTTAGTTCTCTGACCAAGGGATTGAGCCCACGGCCCCTTGATTGGAAGCACAGAATCCTGACCACTGGACCACCATGGAAACCCATGGCAAAGACCAACTTGATGGTTTCACCCCATTGACTATCTGGGTGGAATGGACAGGTGCCTCTGAAGGTCTGGGCTGATGCTGCTTCTGCTTGCGGCTGTGTGTGTGCCCCGATCGCCTGTGGGCTATGAGAGAAGGACAGTCCACCCCCCATCCGTTGCCCCCTCCCAGGCCCCACAGCCGCCAGTGGAGCGGGGCCGCCTCCACGAAACAGAGGCTCCGGGAGTTGAAGGGGCTTCTTTGGGTGCTACGTCCAGGGCTTTGTGACATGGGAAACCGAGAGACTTCAGAGATTAGCATCAAATAAATTGTGATATCTTTTCTGAAGGAGGTACACCCGTTTTGCTCTTCTCTTTTACGTCCCTGCCCTGGCGACAGTAAAAATCCATGGTGAGGAGCAGCTGGTCTCCAAACCCCTGGAATCAAGTGATAATTTTAAAAACTGAGGGACTTCCCTGGTGATCCAGCGGTTACCACTCCATGCTTCCACAGCAAGGGGCATGGGCTTGATTCCTGGTCAGGGAACTAAGATCCCACAAGCTACACAACGCGGCCAAATACAAAAGAAAATTAAAAACTGATGTGGAATTTGTGTTAAAATTATTTTAAAGTGAACAATCCAGGGAAATTTACCACCTTTGCATTATTGTGCAACCAGCACCTTGGTCAAATACAAAACGTTTTTAAAAATTATTTTAAAGTGAACAATCCAGAGAAATTTACCACCTTTGCATTATTGTGCAACCATCACCTTGGTCAAATACAAAACGTTTTCATCACTGGAGAAGAAAATCCCCTGTCCATTAAGCATAAAATTATTTTAAAGTGAACAATCCAGGGAAATTTACCACCTTTGCATTATTGTGCAACCAGCACCTTGGTCAAATACAAAACGTTTTCATCCCTGCCCATTAAGCAGTGCTCTGCGCCTCCCCTCCCGCAGCCCGATCAGCCGCCCATCCTTGTGGGTTCACCTATTCTGGGGAGTTCATGTAAGGGCATCCTGTCACGTGGCCTTCTGTATCGGACTTCTTTCCCTTGCCATCATGCTTTGGGGACTCATCCACGTTGTAGCATGTATCGGCACTCCGTCCCCTTTTCATAGCTGACTAATGTTCCGTCGTGTCTGTAGCCCTCGTTTCTTTGTGCGTTGGTTACTCGATGAGCATTGGGGTTACTCGCCTCTGTCTGCAGTGCTTCAGTGCACGTGTACTGAGCACCTGTTTCCAATTCTCGTGAGTATTCCACCTGGAAACAGAACGGCTGGCTCACACAGTAATTCTGTGTTTAGCCTTTCACGAAGCCACCGAAGTGATTTTCAGAGTGACTGATTTTCAGAGTGAGGGTTTCAAGTGTCTCCACAACCTTGTCGACACTTTTTTTTCCATTTTTATGTTTTTTTAAAAGATACTTTTTTTTTACCGTGGACCATTTTAAAGTCTTTATTGGATTTGTTACAGTATTACTCCTGTTTTATGCTTCGTTTTTTTGGTTGCAAGGCACGTGAGATCTTAGCTCCCCCACCAGGGAGCGAACCCTCACACTGGTCTTGAAAGGCAAAGTCTCAACCACCGGGCCTCCGGGAAGTGCCTGTGTTTTGTGCTTTGCTGACTGCTATCCCTCTGGGTATGAGTGGTTTGCCACTGTGGCTTTGATTTCCAGATCCCTACTAATGACCTGTGCATCTTTTCATGGATTAGATGGCCATTTGCCTAACTTCTTTGGAAAAGTCCTTTGCCCATATTTTGATTGGGCTATTTGTTTTTTCTGCTGTTGAATTGCAAGAGTTTTTTTTTAATATATATTTTGCATCAGAGATGTGATTTGCAGGTACTTTTTCCATTCAGTGCAGTGTCTTTTTCTTGACGATGTCCTTCGATGCACAGATGCTTTTAGCTTTGTTGTTGCTGTTTGGTCGAGAAGTTATGTCCGACTCTGCGACCCCATGCACAGACTGCAGCACACCAGCCTCTTCTGTCCTCCGCTCTCTCCCAGAATTTGCTCACATCCATGTCCATTGAGTCGGTGATGCCATCCAACCATCTCATCCTCTGTCGTCCCCTTCTCCTGCCCTCAATCTTTTCCAGCATCAGGGTCTTTTCCAATGAGTTGGCTCTTTGCATCAGGTGGCCAAGATTGGAACTTCAGCTTCAGCATCAGTCCTTCCATTGAATATTCAAGATTGATTTCCTTTAGGATGGACTGGTTTGATCTCCTTGCAGTCCAAGGGGCTCTCAAGAGTCTTTTCCAGCACCACAGTTTGAAAGCATCAACTCTTTGGCGCTCAGCCTTCTTTATGTTCCAGCTCTCACATCCATACATGACTACTGGGAAAAACCATAGCTTTGACTATACAGACCTTTGTTGGCAAAGTGATGTCTCTGCTTTTTAATATGCTGTTTAGGTTAGTCAAGAGAATGCACTGGTCATAGCAAACACCCTCTTCCAACAACACAAGAGAAGACTCTACACATGGACATCACCAGATGGTCAACACTGAAATCAGATTAATTATATTCTTTGCAGCCAAAGATGGAGAAGCTCTATACAGTCAGCAAAAGCAAGACAGGGAGCTGACTGTGGCTCAGATCATGAACCCCTTATTGCCAAATTCAGAGTTAAATTAAAGAAAGTAAGGAAAACCACTAGGCCATTCAGGTATGACCTAAATCAAATCCCTTATGATTATACAGTGGAAGTGACAAATAGATTTAAGGGCCTAGATCTGATAGATAGAGTGCCTGATGAACTATGGAATGAGGTTCGTGACACTGTACAGGAGACAGGGATCAAAACCATCCCTATGGAAAAGAAATGCAAAAAAGCAAAATGGCTGTCTGGGGAGGCCTTACAAATAGCGGTGAAAAGCAAAGGAGAAAAGGAAAGATACAAGCATCTGAATGCAGAGTTCCAAAGAATAGCAAGGAGAGATAAGAAAGGCTTCCTCAGCAATCAATGCAAAGAAATAGAGGGAAACAATAGAATGGGAAAGACTAGAGATCTCTTCAAGAAAATGAGAGATACCAAGGGAACATTTCATGCAAAGATGGGCTCGATAAAGGACAGAAGTGGTATGGACCTAACAGAAGCAGAAGATATTAAGAAGAGGTGGCAAGAATACACAGAAGAACTGTACAAAAAAGATCTTCACGACCCAGATAATCACGATAATGTGATCACTCACCTAGAGCCAGACATCCTGGAAAGTGAAGTCAAGTGGGCCTTAGAAAGCATCACTATGAACAAAGCTAGTGGAGGTGATAGAATTCCAGTTGAACTATTTCAAATCCTAAAAGATGATGCTGTGAAAGTGTTGAAAACTCAGCAGTGGCCACAGGACTGGAAAAGGTCAGTTTTCATTCCAATCCCAAAGAAAGGCAATGCCAAAAAATTCTCAAACTACTGCACAATTGCACTCATCTCACATGCTAGTAAAGTGATGCTCAAAATTCTCCAAGCCAGGATTCAGCAATATGTGAACTGTGAACTTCCAGATATTCAAGCTGACTTTAGAAAAGGCAGAGGAACCAGAGATCAAACTTCCAACATCCATTGGATCATCAAAAAGGCAAGAGTTCCAGCAAAATATCTATTTCTGCTTTATTGACTATGCCAAAGCCTTTGACTGTGTGGATCACAATAAACTGTGGAAAATCCTGAAAGAGATGGGAATACCAGACTACCTGACCTGCCTCTTGAGAAACCTATATGCAGGTGAGGAAGCAACAGTTAGAACTGGAGGTGGAATAGACTGGTTCCAAATAGGAAAAGGAGTACGCCAAGGCTGTATATTATCACCCTGCTTATTTAACTTCTATGCAGAGTACATCAAGAGAAACGCTAGACTGGAAAAAGCACAAGCTGGAATCAAGATTGCTGGGAGAAATATCAATCACCTCAGATATGCAGATGACACCACCCTTATGGCAGAAAGTGAAGAGGAGCTAAAAAGCCTCTTGATGAAAGTGAAAGAGGAGAGTGAAAAGTTGGCTTAAAGCTCAACATTCAGAAAACTAAAATCATGGCATCTGGTCCCATCACTTCATGGCAAATAGATGGGGAAACAGTGGAAACAGTGTCAGACTTTATTTTTTGGGGCTCCAAAATCACTGCAGATGGTGATTGCAGCCATGAAATTAAAAGACACTTACTCCTTGGAAGGAAAGTTATGACCAACCCAGATAGCATATTCAAAAGCAGAGACATTACTTTGCCAACTAAGGTCCATCTAGTCAAGGCTATGGTTTTTCCAGTGGTCATGAATGGATGTGAGAGTTGGACTATAAAGAAAGCTGAGCGCCGAAGAATTGATGCTTTTGAACTGTGGCGTTGGAGAAGACTCTTGAGAGTCCCTTGGACTGCAAGGAGATCCACCCAGTCCATCCTAAAGGAGATCAGTCCTGGCTGTCATTGGAAGGACTGATGCTGAGGGTGAAACACCAATTCTTTGGGCACCTCATGCGAAGAGCTGACTCATTGGAAAAGACTTTGATGCTGGAAGGGATTGGGGGCAGGAGGAGAAGGGGACGACAGAGGATGAGATGGCTGGATGGCATCACTGACTCAATGCACATGAGTTTTTGTGAACTCCAGGAGTTGGCGATGGACAGGGAGGCCCGGCACGCATTCATGGAGTCGCAAAGAGCTGGACATGACTGAGCGACTGAACTCTACAGAGGTTAGTCATAGCTTTTCTTCCAAGAAGCAAGTGTCTTTTAATTTCATGGCTGCAGTCACCATCTGCAGTGGTTTTGGAGCCCAAGACCTTCGTTTCAATGAGGTCCGATTTATCTATACTTTCTTTAGCTCCTCTTGCTTTCTGTGTCATGTATAAGAATCTATCGCCAAATCCAAGGTCATGGATTGTTGGGGTTTTAGCATCTATGTTTATGTCACTGCTGCATTTTGAGTTGGTTTTTATATATGGTGTGAAGGAAAGCGCCATTTGTTTGGATATTGATAGCCAGTTGTCTTAGCACAAACACTAAATCTTTTGAATACTATTCAGGCGTGATTTCCAGAAGCATCTCTGAAGCCTGAAAAGGTTGAAGAATACCTCCTCCTGTGCTCTAGGGTTCAAAATCCCTATCAAGCTATCAACAGTATTTTTCACAGAACTAGAACAAATAATTTCACCATTTATATGGAAATACAAAAAACCTTGAATAGCCAAAGCAATCTTGAGAAAGAAGAATAGAACTGGAGGAATCAACCTGCCTGACTTCAGGCTCTACTACAAAGCCACAGTCATCAAGACAGTATGGTACTGGCACAAAGACAGAAATATAGATCAATGGAACAAAATAGAAAGCCCAGAGATAAATCCATGCACCTATGGACACCTTATCTTTGACAAAGAAGGCAAGAATATACAATCTTTAACAAGTGGTGCTGGGAAAACTAGTCAACCACTTGTAAAAGAATGAAACTAGAACAGTTTCTAACACCATACACAAAAATAAATGCAAAATTCATTGAAGATCTAAATGTAAGACCAGAAACTATAAAACCCCTAGAGGAGAACATAGGCAAAACAGTCTCTGACGTAAATCATAGCAGGATCCTCTATGACCCACCTCCTAGAGTAATGGAAATAAAAGCAAAAATAAACAAATGGGACCTAATTAAACTTAAAAGCTTTTGCACAATGAAGGAAACTATAAGCAAGGTGAAAAGACAGCCTTCAGAATGGGAGAAAATAAGAGCAAATGAAGCAACTGACAATTAAACATATACAAGCAGCTCCTGCAGCTCAATTCCAGAAAAATAAACGACCCGATCAAAACATGGGCCAAAGAACTAAACAGACATTTCTCCAAAGAAGACATACAGATGACTAACGAACACATGAAAAATGCTCAACATCACTCATTACCAGAGAAATGCAAATCAAAACCACAATGAGGTATCATCTCACGCCAGTCAGAATGGCTACTACCCAAAAGCCTACAAGAAATAAATGCTGGTGAGGGTGTGGAGAAAAGGGAACCTTCTTAGACTGTTGGTGGGA
Organism: Redunca redunca; assembly: GCA_006410935.1. Classification (NCBI taxonomy): domain Eukaryota; kingdom Metazoa; phylum Chordata; class Mammalia; order Artiodactyla; family Bovidae; genus Redunca; species Redunca redunca. Next base: position 253,563 of record SJYQ01092254.1, read on the forward strand.
ATGCAAGCTCGTACAGCCACTGTGGAGAACAGTGTGGAGATTCCTTAAAAACTGAAAATAGAACTGCCATACGACCCAGCAATCCCACTGCTGGGCATACACACCGACGAAACCAGAATTGAAAGAGACACCTGTACCCCAGTGTTTATCGCAGCACTGTTTATAATAGCCAGGACATCGAAGCAACCTAGGTGTCCATCAGCAGATGCATGGATGAGAAAGCTGTGGTTACATATACACAACGGAATATTACTCACCTATTAAAAAGAATACATTTGAATCAGTTCTAATGAGGTGGATGAAACTGGAGCCTATTATACAGAGTGAAGTAAGTCAGAAAGAAAGACACCAATACAGTATATTAACACATATCTATGGAATTTAGAAAGATGGTAATGATGACCCTATATGTGAGACAGCAAAAGAGACACAGATGTAAAGAACAGACTTTTGGACTCTGTGAGAGAAGGTGGATGGGATGATTTGAGAGAATAGCATTGAAACATGCATATTACCATACATGAAACAGATCACCAGTCCAGGTTGATTGCATGAGACAGGGCGCTCAGGGCTGGTGCACTGGGATGACCCAGTGGGATGGGGTGGGGAGGGAGGTGGGAGGAGGATTCAGGATGGGGAACACATGTACACCCACGGCTGATTCATGCCAATATATGGTGAAGGCCACTACAGTATTGTAAATTAGCCTCCTATGAAAATAAATAATAATAATAAAAAAAGAAATCCCAAACTCTGTCACCTGCTAATAAAATGAAGGGACTTCCTAGTCGGCCCAGCGGTTAAGACTCCAGCTCCAGCTCTGTGCTTCCTGTGCACGGGACGCAGGTTCAGTCCGTGGTCGGGAAACTACATCCCACATGCCGCGGCGGGTGCAGCCAGAAAATACCCAAATAGATAAATAAATATTTATTAAAAGAAGACAAAATTAAAATGCAACCACCACCGGGCTTCCCAGGTGGCGCTCGTGGGAAAGAATCTGCCTGCCAATGCAGGAAACACAAGAGATGAGGGTTCGATTCCTGGGTCTGGAAAATCCCCTGGAGGAGGAAATGGCAACCCGTTCCACTATTCTTGCCTGGGAAATTCCATAGACAGAGGAGCCTGGCAGGATACAGCCCATGGGTCACGGAATCAGACACGCCAGAGCGTGCGTGTGTGCACACACACACACAACTACCATATGTCCCAGCAATGCTTTACTCGCCTTTATCCCCGAGAAATGAAAGTTTATGTTCATACAAAAACCTGTACATGTTTGTAGCCACTTTATTCACTACAGGCCAGACTGGAAACGACACAGATGTTCTTCAGCAGGTAAACGGTTAAAATCTGGAGTACTGCCTTCCAAGGAGTGGGGTTCTGCACTGACAAGGAGCAAGCGCCTGATACAGCCAACAACCTGGGTGAGGCTTCAGAGAATTCTGTGCGTGGAAAAAGCCAGTCTCAAAAGGTCACGTACTTCCTATTACTTAGCATCCTTGAAGTGACAAAACTATAGCAATCTAGAGACTTCCCTGGTGGTCCAGTGGCTAAGACTCCACACGCCCAATGCAGGGGGTCTGGGTTTGATCCCTGGCCAGGAAACTACATCCCGCGTGCTTCAGCTAAAGATGCCCCATGCTACCACTAAGACCCGGCACAGCCAAATAAATAATAACTATTTTTTAAAAAGCTATAGCAATATGGAACAGATCAGTGGTCGCCTGGGATTAAGGAAGGGGTCAGGGCAGAAGGAAAGCAGGTGTGGCTGTAAAAGGACAATATGAGGAATCCTCGTTTGAACAGATAGAGACGTTCTGTATCTTTACTGTATCAGCGTCAACATCCTGGCTGTGATATTAGAGTGTGGTAAGATGTTACTGGATCTTCCCTGTAGCTCAGATGATAAAGAATCTGCCTGCAGTGCAGGAGACCTGGGTTCGATCCCTGGGTCAGAAAGATCCCCTGGAGAAGGGAATGGCAATCCACTCCAGTATTCTTGCCTGGAGAATCCCATGGACAGAGGAGCCTGGCAGGCCACAGTCCACAGGGTCGCAAAGAGTCGGACACGACTGAGCAACTAAGGCTGCAAGATGTTACTCTTCTGGAAACTGGGTATCGCCCGGCTCCCGGAGCACCTGAAAGAGTACCTTGCTTCTCTGCATTATGTCCTGCAACTGCGTGTGAATCAATGCATATCTCAAAGCTAAAGGTTTGTTTAAAAAGCTCGCATAGGGACTTCCCTGGTGGTCCAGTGTCTGACTCCAGGCCAGGGGCCAGGGTTTAATCCCTGGTCAGAGAGCTAGATCCCATGTGCTACAACTAGGACCCAGCACAACCAAATAAATAAAAAATAAATAGTTTTTAAAACTTACATAAAATATATAAATGTATATGTATTTAAATCGATAGCAGATAATGTATATACATATTTTTAAATGCATTTAGCATTGAATCTTATTTGTGTCTATAGGTCAAAAATGGTCTAATGTTGGCATTTTCACATGGTTCAGCCTGATATTTTTTCTTCACTCAACTGAATTGGTAGCATCCAAAACCCGTTTTGGCAGCTCAGTTTTTCATCTCACTCCACCGTGCATAGCATATTCCATATCAGTCCAAACACAGCTGCCTCCAGCTGCAGAAACACAATGCCGTGTTATAGACGACCGTAGCTTATTTTGACAGTTTCCTCTAATGGACATTTTCGTTGTGTCCATTATTTAGCTTTTACCTACAATGTTGCCATGTATTTCCTTGAACATACATCATTTGTCATGTGTTCAGTAGAGGGTCTATAGGATAAATTTCCAGTAGAATAATTACTAGGTCAAAGGATATATATAGCTTTTATTTCCGTAAATGTTGCCTAATACCCGCCAAAGAGGCTGAACCGGTGATAACTTCCAGCTTCCCCCATCAAGGCCGTGTTGTGAGAGCCTGCGGTCCCACATTTTGCAAGGACAGTATTAGCATCTCTGCTAATCTTACGAATGGGGAGAAAAAGATATCTCGGAGTAATTTATATTTGCATTTTTCTTGTAGGCCTAGGTCAAGAATCTTTTCTTATACAGCCTGCTAACATAGTATTCATTTGCAATCTCCTAAAGGGATTTTGTTTTATATTTCTTTTTATCGCATAGAGTATTTGCATACAGTGGAAGATTAAGAAATGCTTGCAGATTAATCACCACACCTGGCCCCAAACCCCCACCCTCTCTGAGCCTCACCCTCACCTCCTGAGGCTATAAGGACTGAAGGAGAAATCAGAAATGTGCCTTAAGATGAACAGCAAATGGACAGGAGGTGGGGTCAGGTCCAACAGAGAACCAAGGTTGCTTTGGCTTAATTTTCAGGGGTTTTTTCATAGGCTGCTGGGGCACTAGGTTGAGGGACCCAAGGAGCTTTGCACCAGCTAAAGAAAATACGAAATTCATAAATGACTACAAAGTGTCTCATCATGCTAACCGGCGCCCGCCACTGAACAAACTTAGTTTTTAGGGGTCTTTCAATCCCAAGAGCAAAATATTCCTCTCTCAACAAGATCCATAATCACACATCTAATTTTGGAACACTTCAAAAATTACATGTATGGTATACATGCCAATAAATACCATTATATTGCATTCCCTGCATATATGTATATATCTGGTCATTCCACGTAAACAACGAGACAGTCACTGACACACTAGCATTCATTGGAAAAGTATTCACGTGAATTTACAAACGCCCTGGACCTTTCTGGATCCATTAACAGATCCGAAAGAAAATTGCCATAGCTTTTTATTTTGAAAAATGTGTGGAACTCAGGCTGATAAGAAACCTTTCATGCATTCATGATTGCTAACCAGGAAGATAGTTGGGAACATTCCAAATGTTTATTCCTCTCTCTTGCTGTCTCTCTGTCTCCCTCTCAGCAGCCCCCCACCCCCACCCCACCTTGGGTGCGCCTAGATAACCACGGTGGAACTTGGAAGGCTCTTTTATTAAGCTGTCCCATTGTATGCTAAGTTATGGTGGGCTTCAGGCTGATCCCTTCACAAAAGTCCTTTGTTTGGGGGTTTCCCTCTATAAACTGGAGCTCAGTGAATTATGCTCTTCTACGAGGCTTTCCTTAGCTGATTCTATTTACCTAACCAAGCATTATTTTCTGTCTGGTTCTCTTCTTTTTCTCAAGCATCATTCAGCTCTCAGGAAAGCATGAGAAAGATAAGGAAAATGCTAGTGAAACAAGGAGGTATGTTTGGCTTCTCTGCTCTGAAAATGATTGAGATGTTTTTGTAACAAGCACGCGCCACTTTTTGGAAAACTGTATTTTTCAATAGAATTTTTCCCCTGGGTGCCGGATCTGCGGGCTACAAAGGACGTGCAACGTCCTGATTTTGACATGTTTTCCTTGTCTGTTGTTTCTGTTCACTTTGGGTTTTATTGCGTTTTGTTTCCATAGTTTGGGGGTGAGGGTGGAGGATAGAAGGAGGAAACCAGCTCTTTCCTATTCATCACTTTAATCCTAGAATAAGAGCTTTATTGTTTTGTTTTGTTTTTTGAACGAGATGGTTTAGGAGGAAAATGACAGAGGTTTTTATGTGGGGTGCTCTCTTTAAAGAAAACTAGTGGGACCTTTAAGAAAAAAGGCTGAGTCACATAAAATGAGAGCAGCAAAGGGCGAAATGGCAATAAAGGGGCATCCGAGGGTGTGTGCGTCCCGTTAGGACGGGACCGTCCCTCTCCTTCCGTGAAAAGCAGCCTCCTTTTCATGGGAAACCAAGCCCCTGGCTTATTAGATTCACAATGAGTTCCCCAGATGGAGTTCCCAGGAATAAGGATTCTCAGAGGAATAAAGAGAACCCCAGAGGCTTCTGTTTGTTTTGTTTTGTTCTTGTTTCAGTGAAGATTTGACGAGGTAAGGCCTGCAAGTGGTTCAAAAAGCACAGGGTGCAGCAAGCCAGGAGCGGCCTCTGTGTTAACTACTGGGCCGCAGGCCCTGTTTGCCTGCTCGGAGGGAAGCCCTTCCGGGTGATCTTGTGCAGAATAATATTCGGAGGTGTTTGTGTGCATGGGCAAGTATCGGTGGGAATACGTGTTCCTTCTCGCTCCTTTCTCACACAGCATTAACGTGCCTGACAGATGGCTTGGCACTTTCTCCCGTGGGTGACCCATTGATCTTGGCCGCTGTTCCATCTCAATACGCGGCTAACTCATCAGCCTTTTCTACGGCTGCATACTGTTCCACTGTAAATGACCTTAACCTATTTAACCGTCCAGTGGGTGGGCAGTTAGGTCGCCTTTGATCTTTTGCTGTCACAAACAGTGCTCCCTTGGCTGATCTTGGTGGGACATCATTTCACGCATGTGTGAGTAATTCTGCAGGGAATTTCCTCCAAGTGGAAATGGTGGGTCAAAGTGTTTGTTATTAGCCCATGGGCCAAGAGGGAAGACTTGAGATGTTCATGTTATTTACAAGGCTAGGTTTTAATGCCTTCTGTTTTACACTACCTTGAAGCTGAAACTCCAGTACTTTGGCCACCTCATGAGAAGAGCTGATTCATTGGAAAAGACTCTGATGCTGGGAGGGATTGGGGACAGGAGGAGAAGGGGACGACCCAGGATGAGATGGCTGGATGGCATCACGGACACGATGGATGTGAGTCTGAGTGAACTCCGGGAGATGGTGATGGACAGGGAGGCCTGGCGTGCTGCGCTTCATGGGGTTGCAAAGAGTCGGACACGACTGAGCGACTGAACTGAACTGAACTGACTATTTATATTTAGGTCCCCCAAATAAGACATTAACAGGTTCTCCCTGTAGTTTAAACCAATAAACAAATGGTCCAAAAGGCTGCATGGTAAAACGTGAAAGTTCCCCTTGAATTCTCAACCCCCTAACCTTCACCACCACATTCTCCTTCTCAAAATTGACCACTGTGAGTTCATGCAAATAATCCCAGACCTATCTATGTATTTATATTTCTACAAAACGTGTACATTTCGTACACGTTTCTGTGTATATCTAGGTAGATGCCGACAGACATGGCTGGATAAAGAAAAGTACAGAGACAGGTGTTTAAGTGTGGATACGTAAATAGAGAAGCTTACGGTAATGCTTGTTAAACTTTTCCATGCTGAAGACTCAGCTGTGGATTTCGTTACTTGGAGAATCCGACTCCGTGCATCTGGGGTGAGAGCCAAGTGTCTCCATTTCCAACAAGCTCCCAAACGTTACCAACACTGCTGAGTTTGGGTATCTTTTTGGCTTTGATTTGTTTTAACAAAAATGAGATTATACCTTCTTACCGTTCTGCAACTCACATTTTCCCCTGACCAGGTCATTTGGAAAGATAATATGGATGAGGTCTTGCGAACGTACTGAACTGTGTATACATATTGATACCATCAACTTTTATGAAAGAAAAGTCACTTCATTTGATTTCTCAACTTGGGAAGCCTCAGAGACCTTCCCAAATTGATTTCATTGAATTCCAGGCATCAGTGGTGGTAATAGAAGCAGTTTTTATTCGCTGATGAAAATAAGCCTTAAATGACAGGAGAGTAGGTTCATTCTTGTATCCTGGTCCTAACAGTGTGTCTTTTGAAAAGAGAGGAGATGCTAGTTTCTGAGCATCAGTGAGTGAAACCAATTTCCATGTGGGCATTTTTACTCATTTATTTCTAATTTATTTTTTTTAATTGGAAGATAATTGCTTTACAACGTTGTCTTGGTTTCTCTACACCGGGATGAATCAGCCATAGGTATATACG
>SJYQ01092254.1:266284-441206 GCA_006410935.1 Redunca redunca
GGGGCGGGGGGGGGGTTCCCGACCCAGGGATCCAACCCAGGTCTCATGCATTGCAGGCAGATTCTTTACTGGCTTAGTCACCAGGGAAACCCTTCTTTTTTTTAAGATATTTATTTTATTATTTATTTGGCTGTACAAGGTCTTAATTGTGGCATGCAGATCTTTAGTGGTGGCATGTGGGATGTTCCCTGATCAGGGGTCGAACCTGGGCTCCCGGTGTTGGGAGCTCAGAGTCCCAGCCTCTGAACCACCAGGAGAGTCCCTAGGTAAATAATTTTAGAAGCACCTTCTTGCACGGACCCGGGATAGAAACCTGAACGGAACACATGGTCCATTCCACTGTGAGCCCTGGATTCCTCTGAATAAATCCGCAGGTTCAGTGACAAAATGCAGACAATACGAGGCTGCGTTTTCTTTCCTTCAGTAGACCATCCTTGGAAGAGCTCAGACTCCAGACCCCAGCTCCGCTTAGTTTTGTGACCTTCAGTGGGTCGTCACATGTCTGTGCCTCAGTCTCCTCATGTGTGAAATGGAGACAACACCGTGACCTTCCCGGGAGTGGTACGGGGAAGCTGAAACGAGATTGTACACGCAGCTTCCAGAAGTAGCCTGGCACAGAACATGCTCCTGAGGGCACCTCCCCTTCTGGGTTTTTTTTGCCACCTCTACGTGTTTTGACAGAGATGACTTCAGGAATTCAAAGCACTGATCATTGGGAGAAAGAAGAAAATATGCCTAATTCCAGAGATTGTTCAAGAATCTGCTGGTGGCAAGGGCTGCCTGTGGCTGCCGCCCCCCCACCCCCCGCCTCCTTTAAATAAAGAAGCAAAGTCTCTGGGTTTCTGCCGGAGGCCACTGGGCCAGGGCAAACCTGGGCCATCCATTCTCCCTCTTTCAGCCTGTTCCTGTGTTTATACTGCCCTGTTTAGCTTAATGCACATCCCAAGATTACCCCTAATACACATCCTCAGAAATGTTTATGGAAATTCTTTATAAGCAAACGGCTTTATTTCCCTTGAGTAGCTGCAGATACAAAGCAGCGGCCACTTTTTTTATTGACAGGCTTAAACACCTCGCAGAGCTCCCGCCCGCCCCCCGCCCAGTGGATCTGTTACCCCAGCCCACCCACGCGTCCTGTCGCGGGAGACCGAGTTCCAAGGAGCCTACGCTTGCCTCTAGGCCCGTCCCAGCCTCCCCAGCCCCTGGCCGTCTCCCCACGGCAAGAATCCTGACAGCTGGCTCTTTCCCCTGCTGGTGATTCTGTTGGGGTCAGGGGAGGAAGAGGGAAGAAGAAGGGGGTACATATTGGCGTCCCCTCCCCACCCCCATGTGGGTTCACTCAGTGTCTGTTGCGTGCCAGGCGCTGTTCTAGACTCGAGATTCAGCCATGAGCGAGGGGGTTCTCGGCTGCTAGAGAAACTGCATGCTGATGGTGCAGGCAGACGGTAAACAGACAAGTACGTGCATGTGGTTAGCTCCCGAGGGTGACGGGGCCACTGAGGCGATGCTATAAAATGAGGCAATTCAGCTGGGGGAGCAGACGCGCCAACACCATCGAGAAAAGGATGGCCAAGGCAGACAGACCTCCGTGAAGAGGTCATATCTGAGTGGAGACCAGAACGGAGTGGGGAGGAAGGCCCGTGCTCCCGAAAGGGCGTTTCAGGTGACGGGAATAGCAAGCACGAGGAGCCTGAAGCTGGATCCACGTCTTATGCTAGAGGAAGAGCAGGGAGGCCCGTGTGGCTGGACTGTAGCGATCGAGGCGGGGAGCTGTAGGAAGTCACAAGGGAGAGGCAGGCAGAGGCCAGGCCATCAGGGCCTAGGAAGCCGGAGCACGGGATTGCATAGTCTGCGCCAGTTTTAGTGGGAAATCAAGAGTTTTGAGAAGGAAAAGGCACAACGTGATCCATGTTTTTCTTTTTTTTTTTTTAAGTACTTTTTATTGGAGGCTAGTTGGTTTACAGGAGCTTCCCAGGTGGCTCAGTGGTAAAGAACCTGCCCGCCAACGCAAGAGACTCAGGTTCTATCCCTGGATCAGGAAGATGCCCTGGAGGAGGGCACAGCAACCCACTCCGGTGTTCTTGCCTGGAGAATCCCATGGACAGAAGAGCCTGGCAGGATACAGTCCATGGGGTCACAGAAGAGTCGGACATACCTTAGCAGTTACAATGTTGCGTGTCTGCTGTACAGTGAAGCGACTCAGGTGTACACATATCGACTGATTTTAAATTCTCTTCCCATACAGGTCATTACAGAGTATTGAGTAGAGTTCCTTGTGCTATACTGTAGGTTCTTAATAGCTATTTATTTCACATATGGCATGGCAACCCACTCCACTATTCTTGCCTGAAGAATCCCAGGGACAGAAGAGCCTGGTGGGCTTTCGTCTATGGGGCCGCACAGAGTCGGACACAACTGAAGCGACTTAGCAGCAGCAGCCGCAGTGTGTATATGCCAATTCCAGTCTCTCAGCTTATCCGCCCCCCGCCACGTTCATAGCCACAGTTTGCTTTCTGTAACTGTGACTCTATTTCTGTCTTGTAAACAAGTTCATTTGTGCCATTTTTTTCAGATTCCACATATAAGTGATATCATATGATGTGATTCAGTTTTGTTTGGGCTGTGTCGTCCAGCTTGTGGGACCCTAGTTGCCTGATCAGGAATCGAACCCGGGTCCCTGCGATGCAAGCACAGAGTCCTAACCCCTGGCTGTGGTCCAGTCGCTCAGTCGTGTCCAACTCTGCAACCCCATGGACTGCAGCACACCGGGCTTCCCTCCTCACTGTCTCCCAGAGTTTGCTTGAGACTCTGGTGCTGGGAAAGACTGAAAGCAAAAGGGGAAGAGGGCGACAGAGGATGAGGTGGTTAGATGGCATCACCGGCTCAATGGACATGCATTTGGGCAGACTCCCGGGGATGGTGAAGGCCTGGAAAGCCTGGCCTGCTGCAGTCCATGGGCTCGCAAAGAGTCGACACGCCTGAGCGACTGGACGCCAACAATAAAAGATGCTGTCCGTGTGCCAGGCCCTTTTGGGGCATTCTCCCACTCTCTATTCCATAACATGCTCGTGCGCACCCTGCAAAGTGATTGCCACATTATCCCCATTTTTCAGCTGATGAGATGGAAATAGTTATCTCACCTATCTAATAGTTTAAATAACTTGTCCCCGGGTGACCCAGACCAGATTTGACCTCGCCAGTATCCGACTTGGTTATGGGTGGAGCTGTGTCTCCTCCAAAAGCGTACGTTGCCATCCTCCTTCCCAGGACCCTAGAGCGCGGCCCTGTGTGGACACGGGGTCTTTAGAGAGGTAATCAATCAAAATGAGGGCATCCAAGTGGCCCTGATCCAGGATGGCTGACGGCTTTTCTGGGAAATTTAGACCCTGAGACAGAAATGACGGAGGGAAGACGCTGTGAAGGTTCACCTCTACAAGCCAAGGAGAGATGCTCAGGACAGACCCTTCCCTCTCAGCTCTCGGGAGAACCAACCCTCCCGGCACCTTGACCTTGAACTTCCAGCCCCCGTATCTGTGATATGATACCTTTCTGCTGTGTAAGCCACCCCGCTGCTGACAGCAGCCCTAGCAAACTCAAATGCTCGTACTAGGACCACGCTAAGCCATGTTCCTGCTGTACTATGATCTTTTTATTGAGCTGTCTGTCTTCTCTGTTAACATAGATGTTTTCTGGACAGTTGAGATCACGCATAGCTTCCACCTCTAGTAGGTAAAAGGCACCTGCTGCTGCTAAGTCGCTTCAGTCATGTCCGACTCTGTGCAACCCTATAGACGGCAGCCCACCAGGCCCCTCTGTCCCTGGGATTCTCCAGGCAAGAATACTGGAGAGGGTTGCCATTTAAAAGGCACCTGAAAGATATCACATATGTGGGGGTTTGGGCTACAGTCCTGAGCTTGACCTCCCTCTACAGGACAGGTTTTCTTCTCACTGGGACCACAGCATAAAAGCTGAAGCTCCTCTAAGAGTTTGACTTCTAACCTTAATCCAATATTACTGTCAGTCCATTTTAGGTTCCCAGCAAGAATCAGAAGGCTTAGAACTCCCCTGGTTGCCCAGGGGCCAACTCTCCTCCCTCCCAGCGGGCTCGGGTTCTGTCCCTGGGCAAGGAACTAGGTCCCACCTGCTGCAGCCGACAGTTTGCGTGCTACAGTAAAGGTCCCACCGGCCACAACGCAGATCAAAGGTCCTGCGAGCTGCAACTAAGACCCGGAGCTGCCAAATAAATACATAAAATAAATACTAAAAAATAATCAGAAGGCTCACTCCAGCAGAGTCACCAAGGAGAGTTTCATGAAGTAGGTATTTACAAAGGTGCAGGCAGGTACAGAGAAGCCTATAGGGGTAGGGGAAGCACCCTGGGGCTACTGACAGCAGGGAGCCCTTGCCTCCTCCAGGCTGGAAAAGGCAACAGGAGGGAGCAGTTAGCAGGACCTGGCTGGAGCTGCAGGGAGGGGCTGTGCCTTCAGTGGTGGCCGGCCAAGGGGGCCGCCCCCAGCCGCATTCTCTCCTGACCGCCCGGCTCCAGCACCTGCTCCCTATAGGCTGAAATCCACAAAAGCCCAGTGTCACAGGAGCCAGGGACTGCAGGCCCTGAAGGCCGGGCTCCTAGGCACAGGGCAGGAAAGAGAAAAAACGGAACATTCTGCACCCTCGGGGTGTCTGCAGAGTTGCCGCTGGTGACACGACAGACCCCATCTCTCCGAAATCGTCCTTTCCCCGCTGGTTATTTATGTTGCTACCCTTTTGCAAGGACCATATAAAATATTTTACATGCTTTTAAAACTCATAAATGTAATGAAGCCAAGATGTTTCAGCAAATGTGCTTGAAAAATCCTGCCACAGATCCACTCTTAGCTGAGATCAGGACCAAAGGCCCATCTCATGACCCTCTCAGCATCTGACGTGGAAGCCGACAGATCCATCTCCAGACCTGCTCAGCCCCCAGGATGGCCAAGCTGCCACTGGGTTTTGGGACTGCACCTATTCCTTCATTCATTTCCTGCCATCTATCTCTTCAAATAATCGCTGCTTTTTGAAAAATGCAGTTCAGTCAGTTGGAGATATATTGGTGAAGAAAGATTCCTGCACTGTGTGCAGGCACTGTGCCTATAACCTCCACTCGGAGCTTTCTGAGACATGAAAAGGGACGCACGCATCTGAACGCACGCATCTAGGGGCTCAGAGTGAAAGTCAGTAAGAGCTTAGCACAAAACCTGGTACGTGGAAAGAGTAGCTCCCTTGAGTACACAGTATGCATACTTGATGGCCTTCAGCCCTGTGATGGATGTATAATGTATATATCATTATCCCCATTTTACAGATAGGTGCCTGGAGAATCCCAGGGACAGAGGAGCCTGGTGGGCTGCCGTCTATGGGGTCGCACAGAGTCGGACACAACTGAAGCGACTTAGCAGCAGCAGCAGCAGCAAGTGAGGCCCAGAGGGAGCTGAATCAACTTAACCAGGGCCACATGGCCGGCACATAGAGCCACGAGTCAAATCCAGGCAGTCTGATTCCAGAGGACACACTTAACATTTATGCAGTATCATCTTTTTATTTTTTTCTCCAAACTTTAAACTTGTTGTTTTTTTTTTTCTGTATTGGAGTTTAGCCGATTAACAACGCTGTCATAGTTTCAGATGAACAGTAAAGGGACTCAGTCATACACATATATGTGTCTATTCTCCACCAAACTCCCCTCCCATCCAGGCTGCCTCATGACATTGAGAAGAGTCCATGTGCTATACAGTAGGTCCTTGTTGATTACCCATTTAAAAGATAGCCGTGTGTACATGGCCTTACCAAAGTCCCTCAATTTCCCTTCCCCCCGGCAATTGTGAATTCGTTGTCTAAGTCTGTGAGTCTCTTTCTGTTTTGTAAATAAATTCATTTGTATCGTTTCTTTTTAGATTCCACATATAAGGGACTCATCCGATGCTTCTCCTCTGTCTAACTTACTTCACTCAGTAGGACACTCTCCAGGTCCTTCCATGCTATGCTGCTGCTGCTGAGTCGCTTCAGTCGTGTCCGACTCTGTGCGACCCCATAGACGGCAGCCCACCAGGCTCCCCCGTCCCTGGGATTCTCCAGGCAAGAACACTGGAGTGGGTTGCCATTTCCTTCTCCAATGCATGAAAGTGAAAAGTGAAAGTGAAGTCGCTCAGTCGTGCCCAACTCTTAGCGACCCCACGGACTGCAGCCTCCCAGGCTCCTCCGTCCATGGTGTTTTCCTGGCAAGAGTACTGGAGTGGGCTGCCATCGCCTTCTCCAGTGTTATGCAGTATCTTCCAAATGATCGGAAGGTCTTCTTGGGAAAATAGGGCGGTAACGTGTGTGGACCGCATGGGTTTGGGTGCATGATAAATGCGTCCAGGTGGTATGTTTCAAACCTTTGTCTTCAGAATGGGGGTCAGGCTGAGCCATGGTTCTGATACAGGAGAATGCCCGAGAGCCACAGCTTAGGGTATCTGCTGGGTGCCTGGCACTGAGAACACGCAGGTGGCACCTTTAGGGGAGACAGATCTTGGTCAAAGAAACTCACAAATAAGCCAAATTGTAGCCGTGATAAATGCTACTAGAGGGGTATCTAGCGCTCCTTGGAAAGAAAGCTATGACAAACCTAGGCAGTCTATTAAAAAGCAGAGGCATCATTTTGCCAACAAAGGTCCACCTAGTCAAAGCTATGGCTTTTCCAATAGTCCTGTACAGATGTGAGAGCTGGACTATAAAGAATACTGAGCACCGAAGAATCGATGCTTCTCAACTGTGGTGCTGGGGCAGACTCTTGAGAGTCCCTCAGACTGCAAGGAGATCAGACCAGTCAATCCTGAAGGAAATCAACTCTAAATATTCATTGGAAAGATTGATGCTGGAGCTGAAACTCCAGTTCGCTGAGCACCTGATACAAAGAGCCAACTCACTGGAAAAGATCCTGATGCTGGGAAAGATTGAAGGCAAAAGGAGAAGGGGCCAGCAGAAGACGAGACGGTTAGATAGCATCACTGACTCAATGGACATGAATCTGAGCAAACTTGGGGAGTTAGTGAGGACAGAAGAGCCTGCTAAGCTGCAGTCCATGGGGTCGCAAAGAGTTGGACATGACTTAGCCACTGAGCAACAACAAAAATCCAGCTCTCCAATGGCCATGTGTGAGGCAGTCAGAACCTGAATTAGTCAAGGAAGTACAGGAGACAGGACTGACTACAAGATGCCTGAGTTAGGGCTCAAGTTTTGTTTTATTAATTATTTTTTAGTTTAAGGTTAATTGCTTTACAAAATCAAGTTTGAGTCATCAACAAGATTTCAGGGAAGACAGAGTGTTCCAGATAGGGAGATGCAAAGGTCCTACGGTAGGGAGAAGGTCTGAAAAGAAGCTGGTGGAGACTTGGAGGCTGAAAGTGGGACGGTCATGAAAACTTGATGAGAATTCTGACTTCTTCCCCTGTCAGAATATGTTGGTATGTCACAAAATTTGTTATATCACAGCAGAGGCTTCCTGGTCCCAGCCCCAGACCTCGGACTTCAGGTTAAAAATTGCTGCCTTCAAGAAGAGCTTCATTTACACATGTAAAGGGAAGCTATTATCATAATAACTGGTGATATTAAGTCACCTGATGAATTGAGCAAGCTTCCTTGCCTCCAGTTTAGATTTTTTTCAGCCACACCCTATAGACCTCAAGCTAAACACTAAAGGAATTTAAAAAATAGAGAGTGGGAGGAGACAGAAATAATTTAGAGGATATTGAAATGTAAGCATAACAAAAGAGATCTCAGAGACCTGAAATCCAAAAAGAGATTTTTGTCTTTGTCCCACCTTAGAACACACCTAAAACACCACCTGGGGATGCTTCCCTTTGATTTTCCAGCTCAAAATCCAGAATCATTTTAGGCAACTGTCTTGAAATCATGCCTTAAAGCCACGCTGATGAGTCTGACCATGGAATGTAGCAAATCTGGGTTCCAGTGCAGACAGGGTTCCAGCGCTTCAGAAGGTCATTTTACTTTTCAGTAACTTTGTTTTCTCATCTGTAAAACGGGGAGAAAAGTAGGTACCCTCCCCACCCCCCACACGCTGCATCTTCCTTTCTTGTTTGAAAGTGAAATTTTAGTCCCTCAGTCATGTCTGACTCTTTGCGACCCCATGGACTGTAGCCCGCCAGGCTCCTCTGTCCATGGGATTCTCCAGGCAAGAATATTGGGGTGGGTTGCCATTTCCTTCCCCAGGGGATCTTCCCAACCCCAGGGATCAAACCCGTCTCCCGCATTGGCAGGCAGGCACTTTACCACTGAGCCGCCAGGGGAGCCTAATGCCCAGATGCACAACCCCAGTTAGCCTCACCCTCCACTTTCTCCCTACCGAGTCTCACAGGTCCTCAGGTCTAGCAGGACTAGCTCCCTGCTCCCCCACACCCCAACCACAAGTCACGGTCTCGTTCCTTTCATCGTGCAGGAAGGGGACTCCATCAGAAGGGGACAGCCCAACTTGCCCCAGCTCGATATATAAACCCACTTATCCCTACATCCATTCCATGTCTTATCTGCCCCCCACTCTACCAGGAAGTGGGGTTTCAGCTGCGAGACTAAGGCGTCAAGAGGGAGCAGATGATGAATCAATACACGCGAAATGCGTGACACACTGCTGGATTGTGCTGAGAAACCCGAGCAGGGCAAGGACAGGATGTTTATGACAATGGGCACCTGCATGGCTGGGGGGGGGGTGCTGATACCCACGGCGGGGGTTCTGAAAAGGGGACGGGCCGCAGAGACCAGCCAGTGAAGGACTGAGCCCGTAGCTCTGTGTCCCAGGCAGGGGGCAAAGCCAAGTGGGGAAGCCTGGTTGGAGGATTTGAAAACAGGGAAGGGAGGAGCTTCCCTGGCGGTCCAGTGGTTAAGACTCTGTGCTCCCACTGCAGGGGATGTGGGTTTGATCCCTGGCCGGGGAACTAAGATTCAGCAAGCCTTGGAGCCACAAAAAAGAAAGAGAGAGAGAGGAAAAAAGAAAGAAAAAGAGGCAAGGGGGCAGGGGGCAGAGCAGAGTAAGAGGCTGATGAGGGAGAGGAGAGATGAGGCCAGAGAAGACGCGGAGACCCCTCCTGGAGGAGCTCCACTGCGCATCTTTGGAAGGTCTTCAGCTTCCCTCCTGCTGTTAAAGGATGTCCTCCTTCCACCTGAGGAGACGCCACCTCTTTCCTAGGACCACAGCCCCAATGCACCGTGGAGAGCCCCAAGGACCTTGTCACTTCTGCTGGCTCTCTCTCCCCAGGACCATCAGCCTCTGCATCTCCTGAACCACCTGTTCCCGTGTCTCCCCACCCCTTTCTCCAGCCCAGGCTTCCCTGTAAGGTGCAGCTGTTACTGCTGCTATGTAGTCACCGAGTCCTGTCCCGCTCTGCGGCCCCTGGACTGTGGCCCGCCAGGCTCCTCTGTCCATGGGATTTCCCAGGCAAGGATACTGGAGTGGGCTGCCATTTCTTCTCCAGGGAGGCTTCCCGACCCAGGGATCGAACCCAAGTCTCCTGCATTACAGGCAGATTCTTTACTGCTGAGAGAGATTTCTCCAAAAAACCCCAAATCTCGTGGGGACTTGCCTCGTGGTCCAGAGGTTAAGATTTTGCCTTTCAATGCAGGCATTTCGGGTTCAACCCCTGGTTGGGGAGCTAAAACCACCCCTTTTGCCCCATGGCCATAAAGGAAAACATAAAACAGAAACAAACTTAGTAAAGACTTTTAAAATGGTCCTCATCAAAAGAATCTTAAGCAAAAACAAAAATTGCATGGGATTTCCTGCTGTGAGCCAAGCTCTGTTCTAAAGGCTGGGATTCCGAAGTGAAAGAAACAGCCCCAAATTCCTGCTTTTTTTCTAGGGGACAAAACCAGTTATGTTAAGAATACAGTGTCAGGTATGAAGATTTTCTGCTGGGAAAGCAACAGAGAGGGTAAATAAAGAGCAGGTGGCAGGGGCGCTGGCCCTGACTGTGGGGGCACCGATCCCTAAGGCGGGGCGAGTCTGCAGGCTTGGCACATGGCAGATGTTCAGGGAATAGCTACCGAGCAGCTCTAAAGTTGTCGTGGTAGAAAGAGAAGGATGAAGTACAGAGCGTGCAATCTGATCCACGTGGCCCAGTGAGCCCAGGTGGCTCAGTGGTCAAGAATCCGCCTGCCAATGCAGGAGATGTGGGTTCGATCCCTGGGTCGGGAAGATCCCCTAGAGAAGGAAATGTCAACCCACTCCAGTAACCTCATGGACAGAGGAGCCTGGAGGGCTACCGTCCACCGGGTCACAAAGAGTCAGACACGACTTAGCCACTAAAAAACAAACAGAACAATCTGCCCCACGATAAGGAGAGTCCAGTCCAAAATACTGATGGATTGGATGAGTATTTTAGAAATGTTTATTAAAATAGTTTCTGTTTGTGGCGATGATGACATAATGCCCCTAGGGCTCTTATTTTTTTATAATATTTACTTATTTTGGCTGCCCTGGGTGTTAGCTGGGGCAGGCACGATCTAGTTCCCTGACCAAGGATCAAACCCAGGCCCCCTGCGTTGGGAGTGCAGAGTCTTACCCACTGGACCACCGGGGGAGCCCCCCTCTGGAGCTCTTAGTACACCGGTGGCAGGCACAGGACCTCCGTGAGTCCCCTAAAGAACTGGGGTGAGGTCAACACTGACAGTCTCAGGGTCAGGTCCCCTGGGATGACCGTGGCTTAGGAGGCGCTGGTTCCAAGTGGGGAGGGGAGCGGTACCCCCGCGAAGCAGGACTGACATGCTGTCATCTTTCTTGTCTCAGGGTCCTCACGGGCCATCTAGAGCAGGGGTCTCACCCAGGGGCCATCCTGCCCCCTCTCCTGCGAACATTTTGCGATGTCTGGTGACGTTTGGCTGCCATACTGAAGGGAGGGGCTGCTACTGAGATCCAGTAGAGGCCGGGGATGCTGTTCAACATCCGGTGATGCCCAGGACAGCCCCTCAGAAAGCACTATCCACGCCCCAAGCTGTCACTAATGTGACGTTTAAAAAAGCCTGATGGAGAGCTTACGTGAAGGGCAGTGAGTGGGAGGGGCAGAGGCACCCTTGGAGAACATCAGGAGAGCTTCTCGCCAGGAAAAGGCATTGGATCTAGGACCCACAGTCAGGAGGCTCAGCCCACCAGGGGTCCGACTTCAGAGGACAGGGCGGAGGTTCTGAGCCCTTGATTTCAGGAAGGGCTTCATTTCCGCAAGGGTCGGTGTTCAAAGTCTTGACAACTATGTAGCAATTTTTAAAGGAACAGATATTTGGTTCCACCCCCTCCCCAGCTGAACAGTTTTGACCTAGAGTATGGTTCTATCACCAGTGAGACCTCAGGGCAAAAAAAAAAAAAACCCACCAGGCAGAAAGGAAAAGAAGAGGGGGGAAATGACAATGAAGAATGATTGCAAGTAATACAAAAGACCGGTCCCAGAGGTGACCAGTCCCAGGCAGCTTCAGTCTGGCTCCAAACCTTGAGCGAAGCTCACTCCGTCTGGGGGGACGCTTCCTTTGAGGAGGCGCTGGCGCCTCTTCTGCTGGACACTGTCCATCGGCCTCATTTCTGATCTTCAACTTGTCCAAGCTCATTCCAGCCTCAGGGCCCTGGCTGTTTGTGAAGCATTCTTCCTCCGCGCATCAGCAGCTCTGGACTCATGAACCCATGAACTCAGGTGGCCTCCACCTCCGGTCACTCTGTAATCACCTGTACCCTTCATGGCATGTATTTACCTGTGTATGCCACCTGTCTTCCTCACTGGGCTCTGAGAGGCGGGCTCTTCTTTACCTAATCCTGGGGCCTAGCACCTTGCCTGCCCCACGGGTTATAGCAAGAAGCAAACGGGTGGGACTTCCTGGGTGGTCCAGGGGTAAGGAGTCCGCCTGCCAATGCAGGGGACGTGGGTTCGATTGCTGGCCAGGGGAGACCCCACATGCCATGGGGCGACCAAGCTCCTGCACTGTGAGTACTGAGCCGCGCCCTGCAGCGAGAAGCCTCTGTGCAGCAAGGAAGACTCAGCAATACATTAATTAGTTAGTTTAAAAATTAAAAAATAAAAAACAAATGGGTGACTGGCAGTCAGAGGAGCTGATGGAAAGCCTGGATTGGCTGCTTCTGAGGTGGGTGCCCTGGGTCACAGCTATTCCCATCCTCAGTTTCTGCATCTGCAAAAAGGGAATAATAATACCTCTCTCTCGGAATTGTGAGGATAGTTCCATAAGGGCCCCAGCATGTTGTCTTTAATTTAGTTGGAACCCGATAAATACTGGTCTTTCCTGATAAACTCTTCTCAAAAGACTAGCCTTCCAGAATCTTCCCCTCCCTCTCCAACCACACCCAGTTCTTTTATACTCCCTATAAAAATATCCCAGAGGTATACTGGGCTTTCTGCATAGCTATGGAATTTTCTGTCAGAGGTCAGATACCGGAGGACAATGGTGGGTTTGCTTAGATTGAGTTAGCATTTCCCTGGGTTTATGCTGACCTAATCAACTCTCATCTCCAACAAAGTTTCTGAAACTAAACTCACTGCTTCTGACCCTCCCCGTCTTGATACCCTGTCTGTCTTGGTGAAAGACACTATCACCGTCCACCCCCACCCCACCTCCAGCCTCTCCGCCCAACCACTCATTCATTCATTCACTCATTCATTTAAGAGCTAACATTTTGGATGATGTCACCCATGAGATGACTCACAGCCTTGGCAAATGTTTTCTGCAAAGGATCAGATAGAAACATTTTAGGTTTTGCGGACCAAGAAGCAGAACTGAGGATTTTTGTTTTAAACTTGTACCTGGATATTTACAGCAGCTTTCTTGTTTGTTTACTTGGCTGTGCCAGGTCTTAGTTGCGGCATGCAGAACCTAGTTCCCTGAGCAGGGATTGAACCTGGGCTGCCTGCATTGGGAACTCGGAATCTTAACCACTGGACAGCCAGAGAGGTCCCCAAACTGGGGATATTATGCGGATACTTATGTAAGGGAGAAAACCAAATTTTCAGTTAATGAACTTCAAAATACAATAACAGTGTAAGTGGTCGCTCAGTCGTGTCTGACTCTGCGACTCCATGGACTGTAGCCCGCCAGGCTCTGCCATCCATGGGATTCTCCAGGCAAGAGTACTGGAGTGGGTTGCCATTTCTTTCTCCAGGGGATCTTCCTGCAGGGGATTGAACCCAGGTCTCCCGCATTGTAGGCAGACGCTTACCATCTGAGCCACCCATTTTTTTTTCAATGTTAAGTCTATGAATGAAAAGAATGGAATTCTTTTGGAGGATAACATTGCTTGACTGGAGTTCAAAGTCATGTTTTTTATCCTGAAAGAGACAGTGAAGTTTTCTCTGTAAGAAAGAAGGAAAGAAAGTGAAGTCGCTCAGTCGTGTTCGACTCTTTGCCACCCCATGGACTGTAGACTCCTCTGTCCGTGGGATTTTCCAGGCAAAAGCGCTGAGGTGGGCTGCCGTTTCTCTGTAAAGTCCCTTGTTAACGCACGGGTCCTGCAAACCAAAGGCAGGCTAGACTTGGC
Source organism: Redunca redunca (assembly GCA_006410935.1). NCBI lineage: Eukaryota > Metazoa > Chordata > Mammalia > Artiodactyla > Bovidae > Redunca > Redunca redunca. Next base: position 279,837 of record SJYQ01092254.1, read on the forward strand.
CTTCGGGCTGCTGTCTGCTGACGCCTCTCGTGGCCTGCAGAAGTTGCTCAGTTCTGAAGGTCGGCCCTAGCCCTGCGAGGCCTCAGGTAAGCCATTTACCTCTCTGTGCCGTAATCTGCTCCCCTGGAAAATGGGGGAGATAGCAACAGAAATTACCCCATAGGGCACTTGATTTTTTTAAGATGTAAATGCGTTGGTTTTTGTTTTGTTTTTTGGTTCTGGGTCTTCCCTGCTGCACGGGCTTTCCAGCATAACAAGTCCCAAGTGAGGAGTGAAGACCCCAGCGCCATACTGACTTCCCCCAGCCTTCCTGTTTCTGGACATGACGTGGCACTTGGGTAAAACATCTAGGAGCCTTCCTTGGCCTCTCTCTTCTCTCCCCGTATCCAGTCATCCAGTCTGTCTGTAAGTCCCACGTATTCCTGTCCAGGCATCTCTCCTGCAGCCACCGGTCACCTCTCCCTCCTGGGCCCATTGCTGGAGTCTCCACCGCCCCGCCCCCTCGAGCTGAGGTCCATTGTTGCACTCACAGTTCTCCTTCTAAACCTAGTGAAAGTCACGTCATTCCTCCACTCAAAACCTTCCAGCAGCTTTTCATCTCACTAGATAAAAAGCAATGTTCTCTTTAAAAACTGAATGCTGTTTCACTGCTCTTAGTCATATCAAGATAAAAAGTGAAAGTGTTCGTTGCTCAGTCCTGTCTGACTCTGCGACCCCATGGACTGTAGCCCGCCAGGCTCCTCTGTCCATGGAGTTCTCCAGGCAAGAATGCTGGAGTGGGTTGCCATGCCCTCCTCCAGGGAATCTTCCCGACTCAGGGATTGAACCCAGGTCTCCTGCAATGCAGGTTCTTTACCATCTGAGCCACCAGGGAAGCCATATTAAGATGAAGCTTCTTTAAAAGTTTCAAGCCTTATGTGTTTTTGGTGCAGGACAATTAAGATTTTCGTAAACATCCTACGTAGTTACCCCCTCTTGAGTAATTTTTTACATTTTTGAAATGTCCTGATACTTATTTGGGTATCTATTTGGTAGGGTGTCACTGTGATATGACATTTAATACATGGAAGGGCAATTTTTTTTTAAATAAAATAAATGGAAGGAAGGAAAAAAAGAGGTAACAGCATCTTTTATTTCAGATAGACACATAATACATAGAAACCTGGGAAAAGATACTTAACACACTAATCGTTTAGTTCAGTTCATTTCAGTCACTCAGTCATGTCCGATTCTCTTCGACTCCATGAATTGCAGCACGCCAGGCCTCCCTGTCCATCACCAACTCCCGGAGTTCACCCAAACTCATGTCCATTGAGTCGGTGATGCCATCCAGCCATCTCATCCTCTGTCGTCCCCTTCTCCTCCTGCCCTCAATCCCACCCAGCATCAGAGTCTTTTCAAATGAGTCAACTCTTTGCATGAGGTGGCCAAAGTATCGGAGTTTCAGCTTCAGCATCAGTCCTTCCAATGAACACCCAGGACTAATCTCCTTTAGGATGGACTGGTTGGATCTCCTTGCAGTCCAAGGGACTCTCAAGAGTATTCTCCAACACCACAGTTCAAGAACAAAGCATCAATTCTTCAGCACTCAGCTTTCTTCACAGTCCAACTCTCACACCCATTCATGACCACTGGAAAAACCATAGCCTTGACTAGACAGACCTTTGTTGGCAAAGTAATGTCTCTGCTTTTGAATATGCTATCTAGGTTGGTCATAACTTTTCTTCCAAGGAGTAAGCGTCTTTTAATTTCATGGCTGCAAACACCATCTGCAGTGATTTTGGAGGCCCCCCAAAATAAAATCTGACACTGTTTCCACTGTTTCCTATCTAGTTGCCATGAAGTGATGGGACCAGATGCCATGATCTTCGTTTTCTGAATGCTGAGCTTTAAGTCAATTTTTTCACTCTCCTCTTTAGGAAATGGAAATCAAAACCACAATGAGAAGCTACCTCACACCCATTAGATAGTTACTAACAAAACCCAGAAAATAACAAGTGTTAGTGAGTATGATTTCCATTCTAAAGAAATCAGTCCTGAATATTCATTGGAAGGACTGATGTTGAAGCTGAAACTCCAATACTTTGGCCCCCTGATGTGAAGAGCTGACTCATTTGAAAAGGTCCTGATGCTGGGAAAGATTGAAGGTGGGAGGAGAAGGGGACGACAGAGGATGAGAGGGTTGGGTGGCATCACCGAGTCAATGGACATGAGTTTGAGTAAACTCTGGGAGCTGGTGATGGACAGGGAGGCCTGGCATGCTGCAGTCCATGGGGTCGAAGAGTCGGACACGACTGAGTGACTGTGAACTGAACTAACTGAGTGAGTGTGCAGAGAAACTGGAACTGTTGAATACTATCAGTGGCAATGTAAACTGGTGCAACTGTTGCTGAAAATAGTATGGCAGCTTCTTAAACAATGAAAAATAGAATTATACACACCACTGTATGTAAAATAGATCATCAACAGTGACCTACTGTATAGCACAGGGAACTCTGCTCAGGACTCTGTAATCACCTGTAGAAGAAAAGAATCTGAAAAGCAGTAGATATATGTATGTGTTAATTGCTCAGTTGTGTCCAACTCTTTGTAAGCCCGTGGACCGTAGCCCGCCAGGCTCCACTGTCCATAGAATTCTCCAGGTAAGAATACTGGAGTGGGTTGCTATTCCCCTCTCCAGGGAATCTTCCTGACCCAGGAATCGAACCTGGGCCTTCCTGCACTGTGTGCAGATTCTTTACCATCTGAGCCACCAGGGAAGCCCCAAGATATACGTATAACTAAATCACTTTGCTGCACCCCTGAAACTAACACAACATTGTGAATCAACTGTACTCCAATAAAAACTGAAAGAGAAAAAAACTAAAACTTGAATTACTGTATGATGCAGCAATTCTACTTCTGGATATATATTCCCCAAAGAATCAAAAGCCAGGCCTATGAGAAGATACTTGTATATTCATGTTCAGAGCACATGATGCAGAATAGCTAGAAGGCAGAAGCAACCCAGGTGTTTATGACAGATGAGTCTATAAGTTAGATGTGGTATATACACACAAAAGAATATTATTCCCTTAAAAATGAAAAACTCCAGTACTGCCCACACCATGGATGTACTTGAGGATATGATGCTAAATGAAATAAGCCAGTCACACAAAGGCAAACACTGTATCGTTCCTCTTGCATGAAGTACCCAGAGTATTCAGACAGAAAGTAGAATGGTGGTTGCCAGGCCCTGAGTTGAGGGAGAATTGGGGAGTTAGTGATTAATGGGTACAGAGTTTCAGTTTTGCTAAATGAAGAGAGTGATAGAGATGAATCGTGGTGACGGTTGCACGATAATATGAATGCATTTAACACCACTGACCTGCATTATTTTGAATTATTAAGATACTACGTTTTATGTGTATTTTCCACAATTTTTTAAATTGTAAAGTAAAACCCAAAAAACTAGAGTTATGACCTCTAAAAGCAACCCCCCCATTACCTCTCATTCACTCCGGTCCGCCCCAGTGGCCTCTTTACATTTCTCCAAAGAGGGCAAACACATTCCTGCCCCAGGGTCTTTGCACTGTCTGTTACCTGGAATGCCCTTCCCACAGATAGCAGCGTGGCTGTCACTTCCTTCACGTCTCCGCTCACATGTCTCCTTATCAGTGAGGTCTTTCCTCATTCCTCCGCCAAAAAAGCATCCTCTGACGTTCTCTGTCCCTTTATGTTGTCTACTGTCTTCGTGGTATTCGCTTCTAGCTGACACGTATTAAAGGTATTTGTTTACGCAAAGACGAATGAAGTGATCAGGGTGCCTTCTGTCATGGAATGACAAGTCTGCAAGGTAACTTATGCCTTCCACAACTGTGTCCCCTCGTCCCATCCCAGTGCCATTCTAGGCAGAGTCCACGCTCCCTTGACCACCACTCTTAGCATGACCCAGTACTGTTCACATTAGGTTTGTGGTGGGGAGGTGCCCTTTTTTTTTTTTTTTGACTGCCTGGCACAGCTTGTGGGACCTTAGTCCCCTGCCAGCGATTGAAACGGGGTCCTCTGCAGTGAAACACGGAGCCCTAAGCCCTGCACAACCAGAGAATTCCCTTTTTGCCCATTTTCGACCATGTGAGTTTTTTCATCCTAAAATTCTCAGCACTCAGCCCAAGGCCTAGAGGCACCTAGAGGGCAAAATAATTCTTCATTGAATGAATGATAGTCAAGTAAATCGAATGACTCTGGCCCCCAGGCTATCATGTATGTTGTGGGTCTACTTAATATTATCAGAAACCTTAGATTAATCTTTCTACTATAGCCTGAAAAAGTGTGCGTGATAACGATACGTGCTTCCTGGACACCAGTATAAGCCAGAGGCTTTACTACCATCATTTCTAATTTTTGAAGCCAAGTAGAGATTAGTCTCTCCATTTACTGGCAAAGGAAATCAGGTTTGGAGAGACTGAGAGAGGCTGGAGGATAACGTCAAAGGCCGGATGCACACCCCGGCTCGTCCGTGTTGCCCAGGTTAAGAATCGAACCTTCAGGGACACTCCCTGGTGGTCCGGGGGTTCAGATTCAATGCCTTCACGGCTGGGTCCTGGGTTCGATTCATGGTTGGGGAGCTAAGATCCTGAAAGCTGCATGGCACAGCCCCAACAAAAAAACTCAAGAACAAAACAAACCAACAGCTGTCCTTAGCTCTTGCTCTGTTTCCTAGGAGCGCCTTCCTTTTCGGCCTCTGTTTCTTCCTCGACATTTGTCACCCCTCCCTTCCTCCCCTCCTATTTTTCTCCTTCACCCTTTGCTTCTTTCTGCTCTTTTCTGCTCTCTCTCTGCTTTTCCCTCTTTCCCTCCATTTCAGCACTTCCTCTCAGTCTTTGTAACCAGACCAGAGCCAGGTCATTTGTTTATTTGGAAGTTGGAGCTGAGAAAAGAAGTCAAAATCTCTCCACACATTAAAACAAAGACGGGGCATTTTATATTCCCTTTCATGGTCAAAAGATGATCCTTCCTTTCTTCTCCTTCACAAAATCCATTTCGGTGTTTATAGACCGGTTATCTTAACAATGACTGCCCTTTGCTTTTCTCTCTGTGCCAATTAACATTCTTAATTGCCTTGCTCTAACCCACTCACTTTTTGTGTCTCGGGCAGAGTTCTCTGACAAGTTTATTTTCAATTATAATTTATATTACAATGATAGATAGATATTTATGACAGTAAACTTTGCAGTGCTGGGCTTTTAGCTCTTAAAGGTTTGTTATAATAAAGAATGCTTGTGGCAAATTGACAGAAGTGCCTTCTCGGTGTCATTTTTTTTTTAAGACAAGTTCAGAATAGGTATTTTTTGGGAGGTGGGGGAAGCAGGGTGTGTGTCTGGAAGGTAATCACAAAAAAAGAAGAGGAAAAAGCAAGAGAAAACTTTTAGGAAAGGTTGTGGGGGCCAATACAGAAATGTTCAAAGAATGAATCAGGACTGTTAGCAAAGGGAATGCAGCGGAAAGCGCTTTTTAGCAGAAAAATTGTTCAATCAATTGAACCTTCAACTTGCTTTTGAAAATCTATACATTTCTCCTGTCCAGTTACGAAATATCTGAATGTCCCGATAAGCATGTTTATGGTTTTACCCTTTTAGCTTGAGCACTCATGTCACCCAGGCCCATGTCTTGCACAAGAACCCACAAAGGAATAAGAAAGAGTATTTTCAGAAGCTTTCGATGGGTTGTGAATTTGAGAAGCACCAACACTTATTGCAGAAAAACTGAGGATGTGTGGTCTTAAGAAAGCCCAAATTTGCACAGAGCCAAATCAACAGGATGTTCACTCTCATATTCTCTATAATAAAGACAACTCAATATATAACAGGGATTGGTTAAGTGGATTAAATGTTCATCCTTAGAGTGAAAAAATGACACGATAAAACACATTGCCAAAGATTTGTTGTTAGCAAGGTAGAAAAGGCTGATGCTATCCCGTTCAAGTGAAATAGAACTGCAAAATGTATTTTTTTTTCTTTTCTTTTTTCCAAAATGTATTTTCAAATAGATCTCAACTCTGTAAAAGTTATGATATTCATGAAAGAAAGATCAGAAGAAAATTCACTCAAATATTATCTTTCTGTCATCTGTAGAAGCAGCAGAAAAATTACTCAAATCATCCCAATGAGGGAATGAGGGAATAGAAGCCTGTACAATCTGAGAGAAAAGGCGGGGATGCATAGGTTTGATTCAACTGGGGGGGTTAACAAGGTTCCCCTGGAGAAGCTGTTGCTCAGTCGCTCAGTCGTATCCGACTCTTTCAGCTATATACCCCAAAGTGGACATGCTAGATCCTATGGTAATCTATTTTGTTTTTTTTTTTCCTATTTTGATTTTTTAAAGAAACCACCATACGATTTTCTACGACAGTTGCACATTGTACATTTCCATCAACGGTCAGCTCAGTTCAGTCACTCAGTTGTGTCCAACTCTTTGTGACCCCTTGGACTGCAGCACGCCAGGCCTCCCTGTCCATCACCAACACCCGGACCTTGCTCAAACTCGTGTCCATTGAGTCGGTGATGTCATCCAACCATCTCAACTTCTGTCGTCCCCTTCTCCTCCCACCTTCAATCTTTCCCAGCATCAGGGTCTTTTCAAATGAGTCAGCTCTTCGCATCAGGTGGCTAAAGTGTTGGAGAAGCTAAGGACTCTGTTTTAGTTGAGGTATAGGCTTAAAACAGCATTCAAAAAATAAAGATCATGGCATCCAGTCCCATCACTTCATGGCGAATAGATGGGGGAAAAGTAGAAACAATGACAAATTTTCTTTTCTTGGGCTTCAAAATCACTGCGGACGGTGACTGCGGCCATGAAATTAAAAGACACGTACTCCTTGGAAGGAAAGCTATGACAAACCTAGTCAGTGTATTAAAAAGCAGAGACATCACCTTGCTGACAAAGGTCTGTCTAGTCCGGGCTATGGTTTTTCCGGTAGTCATGTATGGAAGTGAGAGTTGGACTATAAAAGAAGCTGAGTGCCGAAGAATGGATGCTTTTGAACTGTGGTGTTGGAGAAGACTCTTGAGAGCCCTTTGGGCCACAAGGAGATCAAACCAGTCAATCCTAAAGGAAGGTGAGGTGAGGTGAGGTGAAGTCGCTCAGTCGTGTCCGACTCTTTGCGACCCCATGGATGGTAATGGCTTCTCCGTCCATGGGATTCTCCAGGCAAGAGTACTGGAGTGGACTGCCATTTCCTTCTCCAGGGGATCTTCCCGACCCAGGGATCGAACCCGGGTCTCCCGCATTGGAGGCAGACACTTTAACCTCTGAGCCACCAGGGAAGCGACCCTGAATGTTCACTGGAAGGACTGGTGCTGAAGCTGAAGCTCCAGTACTTTGGCCACCTGACGCGAAGAGCCAACGCATTGGAAAAGACCCTGATGCTGGGAAACACTGAGGGCAGGAGGAGAAGGGGACGACAGAGGATGAGATGGCTGGATGGCATCACCGACTCAGTGGACATGAATTTGAGCAAGCTCAGGGAGATAGTGAAGGACAGGGAAGCCTGGCGTGCTGCAGTCCATGGGGTCACAAAGCATCAGACACAACTCAGTGACTGAACAACAGCAACAGCTGATGTACACTATTACACAAGTCACAGGTGTGCAGCATAGTGATCCACAGTGTTAAAGGTTGCACTCCTTACCTAGTTATTATAAAATATTGGCTACATTCCCTGTGTTGTGCAATATGTCCTTATATCTTATTTATACTTAATAGCTTAAACCTCTTAATTCCTACCTATCTATTGTCCCTTCCCTCTTCCCACTGGTAACTAGTTGGTTCTCTATAGAAGATAAGAGGATTTACTGTGATTGCGACTTAGTACCTTTTTTTATTAGAAAGGGCTTCCCTGGTAGCTCAGATGGTAAAGAATCCGCCTGCAATGCAGGCAGTCAGGGTTTGATCCTTGGGTTGGGAAGATCCCCTGAAGGAGAGCAGGGCAACCTACTCTAGTATTCTTGTCTGGAGAATTCCATGGAAAGAGGATCCTGGCGGGCTACAGTCCTTGGGGTTGCAAAGAGTCAGACAGAACTGAGTGACTAACACTTTCACTTTTATTAGGAATTATTTTATTTTAATAAAAATTTAAATAAGTAAAATTATTTTTATTATTATTTTAAAAAAAGGATTAGATAGTTGCTAATATGGCCAACCTGTCCATCCTAAAGGAGATCAGTCCTGAGTGTTCATTGGAAGGACTGATGTTGAAGCTGAAAGTCCAACACTTTGTCCCCCTGATGTGAAGAGCTGACTTATTTGAAAATACCCTGATGCTGGGAAAGATTGAGCGCAGGAGGAGAAGGAGACCACAGAGGATGAGATGGTTGGATGGCATCACCGACTCGATGAACATGGGTTTGGGTAAACTCTGGGAGTCGGTGATGGACAGGGAGGCCTGGCATGCTGCAGTCCATGGGGTCGCAGAGTCAGACACGACTGAGCGACTGAACTGAAACTGAATATGGCCTTGAAAATCGTATTACCTCTAGACCTGGTTTCTCAGCTTAGGCACTACTGACTCGTAGCTCTCTGCTGTAGGTGGGCGCTGTCCTGGGGTACATGGGGTATCAGCATGCTCTCCTGGCCTTAGCCTGCTACGTTACGGCCTCTCCCTCCTGTGGCTCAGGAGCTCCCTCTCATTGCCCTATGTCCCCGGGCAGTGGGGAGGTCAAATCACCCCCACTGAGAACCACTGCCTTGGACTCAACAGTGTAAGTAAGGCCTGACCAGTCTTCTGTAGAGCATGGAAGTGCCCCAGATTGCCCTAAAGACCTGTGGGCATGGACCACAGTGGGCTCGTCAAGGGACTGAGGGACCAAAAAATCCCAGCAGCCTCAACTTTCTCATTCCTAGTCCATCTCCTCTTCAACTGAAGTAACTGGGAGAAACTCCTATTTCTGACAGTTCATTCCTGCTTTAATGAACTTGCTGGAGTAGCTATACTTTTTTTTTTTTTTCCTTTGAGTATGCAGTTGTGGGATTTAATATATTAGAGGATATATTAACAGGGAAGACTAATTGGAGCTAGAAATTGTTCAATACCAATTTGGGATTGATAAAATGTTAACAAGCAGAGAGACCGGAATCGGGAGAGTATCATCATTTAAGTGGTGATTACTGCAATTAGCCAGATTTTGCAAATATAAATCATCTCAATAAAAGAGTTCTGGGCCAGGACACTCAGAAGAGTGGACAGTTGGCCCCGTAATAAAGCACTCCCAACGAACGACAAAGATGAATTCTGAAGCAATTTTCGCTCAACTTCTAAATCTAGATTTGAACGGCTGCTTCCTGATATACAAAGCCTTCTATTTGGGGTAGGCAGATAGCAAATCGATGAGTCCATAGCCTCCAAGAGGTTGGTCCATGTTGAGGAAAAAAGCCACTCTTTTTACTTCCTGAATCCAAACCTTAGATTTCCCAAATTAAAGCAGCAGTGGTTACCACGCTGGTCCACTTAGCTGTTTCCTGGTACAAATAATTAGGGACCCAAAGGGGTGATCATTTCACAGTGGCAGACTGTGGTTTACGGACACCAGCCTTGCCATTTCTGTCTTTTCAAGACTAAGATGCTGGGAATCCATGTAGGAAAAAAGTACGCAGGTAATTATGGCTCTTTCAATTATAGGGACAACCAAATACCTAATCGGGAAGCCCAGATGGCTCAGTGGTAAAGAATCGCCTATGATGCGGGAGACATGAGTTCCACCCTTGGGCCAGGGAGATCTCCTGCAGGAGGATGTGGCAACCCGCTCCAGTACTCTTGCCTGGGAAATCCCATGGACTAAGGAGCCCGGCAGGCTACAGCCCACGCCATGGCAAAGAGTCGGACACCGCTGAGCACCCAACGTAACATAAATACCTCGTCACCTTCTTAACAACAGCTTCATTTAGACATGCTGTACATAGCATAAAATCCACCCACTATAGGTGTACACTTCAGTGATTTTTAATAAGTACATATGGTTGGGCAGCCATCAGTTTGTAATTACCTTTTTTTCCAGTTGTGGTAGGATATACATACCATAAAATTTCACCATTTAACCGTCTTTAAGTGAACTCATCAGTGGTAAAGTAGGACATTTATATCACTGTGCACTCACCAGCACTCTCTGCATCTTGCAAAACTGAAACTCCGTACCCTTTAAACAACAACTCCCCGATTCCCCCTCCACCCAGCCCCTGGTGATCACCCCTCTACTTTCCGTCTGCATGAATGTGGCTGCTCTAGGTCACTCACAGAACTGGAGTCGTGCTTGCCCTTGTGGGACCTGTTTATTTCCCTTGGCCTAATATCTTCAAGGTTCATCCAGGCTGTAGCAAGTCAGAGCTTCTTTCATTTCTAAGGGTGAATAATATTTCATCGCAGGTAGACACCGCGTCTCTTTAGCCATTACCTTGTTGATGGACTCTTGGGTTGTGTCTGCCTTCTAGCTCCGGTGAACAACGCTGCTGTGAATATGAGCGAACAGGCTTCTCTTGACGTCCCAGCTTTCAGTTCTTTCAGCTACATACCCAAACGTGGAAATGCTGGATCCTATGGTAATTCTATTTTGATTTTTTAAGAAACCATGACTGTTGCAAACTGTACATTTCCATCAGTGGTCAGGTCAGTTCAGTTCAGTCACTCAGTCGTGTCCGACTCTTTGTGACCCAATGGACTGCAGCACGCCAGGCCTCCCTGTCCGTCACCAACTCCCGGAGCTTGCTCGAACTCATGTCCATCAATTTGGTGATGCCGTCCAACCATCTCATCCTCTGTCGTCCCCTTCTTCTCCAGCCCCCAGTCCCTCCCAGCATCAGGGTCTTTTCCAGCGAGTCAGTTCTTCGCATCAGGTGGCCAAAGTACTGGAGTCTCAGCCTCAGCATCAGCTTCACCATCAATGGTAATTGGCTTTTAATACCCTGTTTTATATTCAGCCCCCCAAAATCCTTCTCCAAAGTCACTGACTGTGACTTCCGTGTTCTGTTACGATGGCTGTGCTAGAGACGCAGGGGTGAAGGTGTCTGCCCTTGTGGAGCCTGCACGGTGCAAAACCAATCATAAATGCATATACCATTCAATCTATAATTATACATTTTGAACTGTGCTATAAAAGGAAAGAATTGGCTTCTAAAAGATTTAGACTAATAGGCGAGACTGTTCTAATTTGGATGAGAACAAACCGGTTTTAGGAAGAAAAATTCGAGCTCAGACTGGGGGCTTAATAGAAATGGGCAGGTGAAGAGAGGCAAAGAATAGGAGGGGAGAAATTTCCTTGCAGAACACAGCAGAGGTAGGATTCTGTGGACTTGGAAGGTTTGAGTTCCATGGACAACTATACCTTTAACTGGAAAGTTCCTGAGTTTAGGCGTTCAGCTTACAACTGTTAGTGCCCGGGAGGCATTGGATGAAATGGGGATAAAAAAGGATTTTAATGATGATGAAATGGGATTATGTATCCCAAATACCCTTAAACACGATAAAGCCTCAGTGTTCATGGACTGCTTGTGGAAAGGTTTAAAAGAAGTCAATTTCCCGACAATTTCTGTCTGGGGCAAACAGGGAGGAGAACCTGATTATATACAAACCCAGTCATCTAACAAAAGGCATTACAAAGTTTAATCCTGTGCAGCGATCTTTTTTTTTTTTTTTTCTCTTCCCTGACTCTCATCACACGTGTAGGTCTTTCGGTTGTTTAAGGAATATTAAATAATCAAAAAATTACCTTGGCTTAGCGACTAGCCTTCTGCACCACTCACCCCCCTCTGCTTTGTTCTAAGGTCTTACTTCGCCTCTGGATTACTAGCTGCTGGCCGCAGCTCATCAGTTGGAGGGAGATTTGAAAAGTGTACTGGGTCTTTCTTTTCAATATTCATGGAAGATTTTCCTTTGGGGAAAACTTCTCTTTGACTTTATCTGTAGAAGTTATTTCTGCAGACCCTGGATTTTTCAGGACAGGCTTAATATAACATGTTTTCATTTACGACAATATTTTCTTGTTTGGCTATCTTGTCTATATTCAGCTACAGCTGGATAATGGGCATCAGGGCGTGATAAAAGAATTTTGAAGTTGGGCTTAGGAATTGAGCTCACCCGCTTCTTAATTATGTTACTTCAGGTCCTTAAACCTCAGTTTCCTCGTTTTCAAAATGGACACAACAATGCCTCTCCCTCTTGGAAGAGAAAACTAGGAAGTGTCCATCTCGCGAAGTCTGTGGTGCATGCCAGGGGCTCAATCAACTGTTATTATTATCACTTGGAGACTCACGCGGTACACTTTTACTACCTTGTTCTAAGCAGAACCAACTATCATGTTTTCACTGTCACCAACTAAAATAAGTAAATAGAAACACCTACATGTGAAATGAAGTTTTCCTTAAACCACTAATATTTCACAAGCTGTAAGCCTCTGTGCACACGCGTTTACACTGGTAAGTTACATCGCCTACCTTACACAGAAAAGGTGTTGGGAATATAAGCAGATTAGTCAGCGAGGCAGGCGTTAATTGGCTTTTTTACTCAGTATGAGAATGCTAAACAGCTTCCATGTATTATGAAACCAAATTCTTATCTTTCCAACTTGGGCTGTTGACTGTAATTCTATCTTTTCTGGTTTAGGGAACTTAATTCCAAGTATTCAAACAAAGACTCAAAAGCTGGAAGTTAACCTCACTTCCTTCAGTAAGTTTTTATTGATGACCATGAATATCAAAAAGATGATCAAGCTGATTTATTTTCTGCCTTGGGTTGTCCAAACAAACAGGTGAACACATTTATCAGCTTAGGATTCTATTTTGCTTGCATTCCCCACGAGCTTACAAGAAACTGTTACAAGCTGGGAACCTGATGACTAACTAATCAAGAAAATGCAGTGCACAAATGTGGAAGAAGGGTTTATAATTGCTTAGTTCCTTACAGTCGAGTCCGTGCTAAATTAAGACACACGCAGAAAGCTACCAGGGAATCACTGAATCAAAGACTTAGAAGGCTGAATATTTCATCATTTATTCAACATTTATTGACATCGTGCAAGGCAGTTAATGGAATAAAATACATCGAGATTTACTATAGTTTTTTATACATAGAATATTATACACACATACACAATTTTAGAAGATTTCAGGCGTCTCTGTGTCAGGATGAGGCAATCACTTTGAACTATACACATCTTTTCGACAGTAAAGCTGGTATAGCAAAACATTCCAATAATGCCTGCTTTAGCAACACCCAGTTTCTCTGACAATGCCCATTGCTCATCCATGGGAGAGGATTGTCTCAGTTATAAAATGATGTTAGCAGACATTTATGGCTTGTAGGGGAAAAAACGCAGCCTCTCCATGTTTTGATATTATCTCTGACTATATTTGTTTTTAATCTGCTTTTTCTATATTTAGTATCCAGTCATTTTAAAGTTAAAAAAAAAATCAAGATCTGTACTGTGACAAAAAACCCAGAGTTTGTGAGTATGAATCCTGGAGGTTATTACTTAGCATTTAAAGGAACTAAATCACGGAGAGGGGCTACTCTGAAATTTGGGAAATTTGAAGGCCACTTTAAGTGTTTGAGATGAGGGGGTAAGGTTGAATATCCCGCCATTCTTCGGATATCTCAAAACTCAATTTAAACATTTCAATGAAAAAGGAGATGGGAGGGGACAAGGGTCAAATCTCAGGGTTTTTTGTTTGTTTATTTTTTTGTTAGAGGTAAAAATTGAGACAAAATATTTCACTGAAAAGACCTTCCTCCCCAGCTTGCGAGGATATCAACCTTACAAAAGTAATTTCTGGAGCACACTACCAAATACGCTTGTTCCAAAACTGTTATGGAAACTCCTAGTTTTTAGTAAGTACACAATTATTTCTCTTTCTCTCCCAGAACTCAGATAGCTGAGGCGAGGATGGTCCCCCCTCGGATTTCGCCCAGCACCCAGCCAATCTGAGCCCGAATGCTAATTAGTTGCTCTCCCCAGATGAACACGCCTTTGTCGCTTGTAGGGCCGGACTACAAAGCCCAGAATGCCTCGCCCCTCCCTGATCAATGAGGGCTTATTTAAATGATCTCTGAGGTCTTGGACCCAGGCCAATCAGCTGTCAGGGCTCATGATAAATCGCAATGCATTATTGATAATAATAATTACTGGGACATGCGCGTTCCGGCCGAAGGGGGGTAAATTTCCCAACTCCAGGAATTTGTGGCGGAGTGGGCAAATAACCGCGGCTCTCCAGGCGCCCCGATGCTCGCACCATGTCGAGGCGCAAGCAGGCGAAGCCCCAGCACATCAACTCGGAGGAGGATCAGGGCGAGCGGCAGCCGCAGCAGCCGGTCCCCGAGTGTGCAGACGCGGCCCCGGCGGCGGGGGCGCCGGGTGAGTGGGGCCGGGGGGCGCGCGCCCCGGGCGGGCAGCTTCTCAGACGCTCGCCCGCCCCTCGGAGGCGCGGGCTTCGGCGAGGCCGCGGCTCCCTCCGCAGATTCGGGAACTTGGATCCGGGGGCTTAGTTCCAGGGGCGAACCGGCAGCCTGGCTCCCCACCCCCACCCCGCCCTCGTTAAATTTGCACTTTTCCTCGCTTCTCTCTCGTGGAAGTTTCACCCCCAGGTCTCGCTCTTGCTGTGGGAGGGACCCCGAGCCTCTGCCTGCCCCTCGTCCTGAGAGGTCCCCTTCTCCTCGTCCTCTGCCCCTCTCTTAATTGGCTGCACTCCCCTCACTAGCAACCTCCCCCCCACACTTGTAACTTAGGCTCCCCTCCTCCCTCCCTGGCGCCGCTTTTAAAAGAAAAGACCCCGGGGGTCCCCCACTCTATTCCCTCCCCCGTTGGGGGCTTTTCTAGGCGGCTGGGGAAGGGGCGCACCTTTGGAAGACCCCCCGGGGGAGGCCGATCTGTTGCACGCGCCCCTCCCGTGCCGGGAGGGGGAGGGGGCGCGACCTCTCCCCACCCGCCGGGAGCTGGGGTGCGGGCCACCCGCGCTGCGGAGGGGACTGAGGGCCGGAAGAAGTAGGGGACGAGGGCTCGAGACTGCCTTCTTTTCCGTTTCAAAATTTTCTTTTTTCGGCTTCCCTCTTTTCTCCCGGGGCTACGCCGCCTGCCGATCTTCGCCCTAACCTTTCGGGGCCTGACCTCCAGCCATCTTTGATTTCCGACTTCCTAAAAATAACCGCGGGCGGCGGGAGGGGTGCGGGCCCCCGGGCGCGGGGGTCGCGCGCGCCCTGCAGCCCCGCTGGGGTGCGCCCGCCTGGCGTTGCGCGTGGCTTTTCTGGCGCGCCCCGCTTTCCGAAAAGCGCGCCCCGGGGCCGGAGGGGCGAGGTCGCGCCAGGGCTGGGCGGTCGCAGCCAGGGCGAGCTCCCGGGGGCTGACCCGGCCCACGCTTCCGCGCCGCGCCTCTCCGGGGTCGGGAAGAGTTCGGGACCCCCAGCCCAGTCGGAGCGGCCGAGCGGACTCCTCTCTCCCTAATCATTTAACCTCGGGGCTTTAGGAGCGAGTCGCTTTCTCGCTATCTCCCCTCCGCCCTGGCCCGCCAAATTGTCGCCTGATAAGTTTTTCGCGTACGCGTGGGGGGAGGGGGCGTCTTTAAGCTCCTCTCGGGCCTTGGTGGCTTCGCTCCCCTCGCCGCCTGCTTTCTAATTTCCCAGCGGGTGATGGGGGTGCGCGCGGCGACCCCAGTCGCTCCAATCCACAAGGAGGGGGAGACCCGTCGCCACTTTTTGGTTACCGTACTCTTTATTTCGGGGAGGGAATGGAATACATTTTCTGAACCTATAAGATAATGTAAATCCCTGTTCACACCCCCCCTCCCCAAATAATCTTTTTCCAGGGTAAGTTAAAGAGATCGGCTTGACCAAAGGGGCGGCTCTGCGGTTTTTGGGGCGTCCGATGGTCAGGGCAGCGCGCACCGGAGGTCGGAGGAGGGCGGCCTCTCTTTGTGCCTTGGGAGGGGGGTGGGGGGGAAGGACGGAGAGGCTTCGTTGCCTGGCCCACCTGGAACAAAAGGGTTAACCCTCCGCCCGCCCGCTTCCTCCCGGGAAGGAGGGGCGAGCTCCTGGCTCTGACCCCTCCCCTGGTCCTGCTCTGACCTCCCCTTCCCCCTACCCGCTTCGTTTTGGGTGGGCGCACTCTTAGTGCGGCTTTTGGTGGGATTTGGCATCTTAGGGGGAGCTCGTTACGGGGGGCGAGGGGACGTTCTTAAATGAACGCTAGCTGGAGTCGGCCACCAGTTAACCCGAGCTGGTTAGGATCGAGAGCCTGGCCGTGCGCTCCCTCCACAACTGGGGAGGGGGGTTGCTATTGATCGCTGGGGTTGCGGTGGCCGCTGAGCTGCGCGCGGGCGTCCCCTGGAGGCCCAGCCGGGAACCTCGCGCTCTGCTGAGAGGCGGGTCCCCTCGCAGGTACCGGCTCCCACCTGATGAGAGGGACGCGCTGGGGCTGGGGGTTGAAAAGCTCTGGGCCGGGCGCTCCTTGGGACACCAGTCCGTTCTTTTGCGCTTTCCCTGGCGGTGCCGAAGTTTCTTTGCCAAGTCTTTAGCATTCTTGGAAAGAATTCTTCGATCCTAATATGTGTTTGCAGAGCCCCCAGTTGCCGCCGTGAAACAGAAGGTAGTAGTAGTACATTCCCAAGCAGTCCATTTTAATGGATACGTTTTGTGTTTGAGCCCCTGTTGGTGTGTATGGGTATAATTAAAGACATCCAGTTTAGACTGATCTTATAGTGCACAGCCGATTTGAGACCACTTAAAAAAGAAATGCACTTTTTGAGGGAGGAAAATGAAGTGTGGCGATCAGTTAGATCAGCGCATCGGCAGGTGGTCAGGGGACTCAGGCATGTACAGGAAAATTAGCGTTTTTCTCAAAAGAGGTTCAAATGCCCTTTGTGCTAAACTGGATTACAACCATCAACGATTAAGATTTCCCAAATTCAAATAACCGCTTAGCCCGTTTCTAAACTGAAATGACCTACATCTGCGGTAAGGAGTCAGAGTAGGACACTTGGGAGTTTCTGTTTTAGTTGAGGGAAAGGTAATCTTGGTGACAGTAGCCTCCGTGAATGTTGCAGGCCAAGTTTCTGCGTTTGCATCTGGCTTTCTGAAAGAGAAAGGCTACAGCTTGCCCACACCTCTTTTGTTCCGTTAAAAAGAAGTTGCACAAGTTGGTGCTAGCTGATCCTTCAAGCCCCTTCAGCCTTTCTCCTGTTAGGGAGCCATCTTGGGAGGGAGGGATAGAGTTAATGCTTCCTCTTTTTAAATGAAATGAAGTTTTTTTGTAAGGTGTAAGAGTGAGGTGTGCATTCCAATCTGGTGGTAAGACTTGCAGCTGCGTAAGCTTTGATTTCTGAGCTTCTGGGTTCTTTCTCTGTACCAGGGAGATGAAGCACCCTATTTAGATAGTTTCAACTATAGAAGGCCCACTGTGTGCTGGAAATGTGATCGGTAATTAATTTGATTCAAAATAAAAATTAAAATTGTGTCAGGACAACTGAACTGCCAAAGTGGGATGATTCTGCAGTTTTATCTGTAGCCCACACCAGGCTGGAGACCTCATGTACATTAGTTTTGATTTTTCGTTTTTGCTCAGTTTAATCTTCAGCTCCTGGTTGCAATGGCTTGCCCAGAGTTTCCTTGTCCTGTTTGATTTGAGCTGTGCTCTGAATCCAAGAAATTGTGTTTATCGTGGTTTTAGAGGAGTTGGTTATGGGGTGGTATTTTCCTATCAGTATTCTATCAGATGGAGGAGCCGGGCTGCTGTAGGCTTTAGAATAAGGGGTCCCGGGAAGCAATTTGGAAATTAAACAGAGTTTTGCATTTGGTGCTCCAGGCTTTATTGCCTTGGAAAAAATGATGGAAAGAGTTTAAAATATCCCTTTTTCATCACCCTTCACATGTGTGCCTTTGATTGTTTAAAAAAGCATCTAAAGCATCTTTAGAAGCCTCTAAATCCAGATAAGAACTTCATCTCCAATCATTGCCATCCATTTTCCCCCCAAATTTCGAGTCCATGTCAGGTATTTGTTCTAAGGGGTTCTGGGGAAGAAGTGAAGTGAAGTCGCTCAGTCGTGTCCAACTCTTTGCGACCCCATGGACTGTAGCCTACGAGGCTCTCCTGTCCATGGGATTTTCCAGGCAAGAGTACTGGAGTGGATTGCCATTTCCTTCTCCAGGGGATCTTCCCGATCCAGGGATGGAACACGGGTCTCCCACATGGTAGACACTTTACCGTCTGGGGAAAGAGAGAGCAAAATCTGCCCGCATGAAGTTAGCAACTTGCTTTTAAAAGATGAGCTCCAGTTGAGGCAAAGGGGGACCTGTCTCTAGCATAAGCAGCAGAACTTGCACACATTAGCACAAAAAACTTCGATTTTTTTTTTACTTCTTCCTTTTCAGCAAACTTGAATTTTGATTCAAGACAGTTTGGAACAATTTTTTTTTTGTACCTTTATTAAATGGAAACTTAATTACAGCTTTAATTTGCCACCTACAAATTGAGTTAAAGGCGTTTCTCAGATTGCTGAATGCAGATGTAAAATTAAACTGGTTTGATTTTAAGCACTTTTTCTGAACTGGTTCAGTACTTAAGGACGGCTCAGTTTCCTTTTGTTTTTTGGTAAGCAGCTATCCTGCTGGTGGGGCTGTGGGGTAAGAGATATTAAGTACTTTAGATAATCTACTCGTAGTTCTTTTAATACAGGAATGGGAGGAAAAAAAGATAAGCTTCAGGCATAATGCTTGTCTCAAGATATAGGTTGGTTTCTTAAGCATTTTCATAGGCTCAGAATTTGATTGGCCTCTGGCAGGTGAGCTTTTCTTGCTATACAATAGTAAGAGTATTTTCTATCCATTTGGCAGTGATTGAATCTAAGCCCCCTGCTGGGTTTACTGCATTCTTCCAACTTATTGGATAACTAGATGCTGAGAGATAACATTCCTAAAATTCGGGAGTGGGGGTGGGGTGGAAGGATGGAAGATCTAGTTGCTGTAATCCCTCTGAACTTTGCTTTTTCCTTTCGGGAAGGGTTAACTTAAGCATACCCAGTGATTGTTCATAACAGAGTCCCCTTACTCTTGGGCAAATACGCTTTCAGTATTTGCCAATGGTGGTCTGGATGTCGAAGTACTTTACTGCACCAGCAAACAGAGCTCCTGCTGTTTGAAGACTCAGAGTGGGATGTTGCCAGTATTGCTTGGAGGCTGCAGAAGAGGCCAGCCTGTGTATACAGTGCCTGCAAGCTGGTATTCAGGTTGTAAATCACTCTTGGGAACTGCTGGGTCCTTCTGGGGCAGGGAGCTTAACCTTTTTTGTGCCAAAGTTCCCCTCCTCCAACAGAAATATTGAACCGCGGACAGTGAGATACATAGAAATACCAAGGAAATAAATTGCGTTGAGATACACTGAGCAAAAATGATTGGAAACATTCGTGATACAGTAATACGTGCTTCTTTAAGAACACAGTAAAGAAGATCTAGCAGTCAGTTAGGTAACCAGAATTTCCAGTAACACAACCACATTAACATCATAGGAAAATACCTGCTTTCTGTTGACGACCTAGACACGGGCTCTGCAAATACTGCTGAGGTGTGTGATCAATGCTCACGATTGAAAGAATATTGTCTGTGTAGGGGTGAAAACTTTTTCTGGGTTTGGGGGGGAGAGGGAGACAAAAACGTATATTTGGGACGTCCCTGGTGTTCCAGTGGTTAAGACTTCTCACTTCCGCTGCACGGGGCACAGGTTCCTAAGATCCTGTGTGCTGTGATCCTGGCCAAAAAAAAAAAAAGGGTGTTAACAGTGGTTTGTGGTCTTCCAAAGGATCATAGTGCATAAACAGATACACAGTATGTTTGTGGTATTAAAAGTTTTGGACTGGGTGGGGGGGAGAGTAGGGGGAAAAAATGCTTTAAAAGCTTTCCTAGAGGGGTAAAAGGAAAAAAGAAAATGTTCTAGCAGAAAGAGTAATAAATGAGGCCGCTAACTTTAGTGCCTTTTTAAATGTATTTACGACTGGAGTCCCTGCTCTTGTGTTTTCTAGTGAACAGTGTGGCACCTTGAGTCATTTATTCCTGAGCCTCAGTTTCCACGCTTGCACATTGGAAGCAAAGATGCTTGTCTATGTGGCTGCAAAGATGCATGAGTTAAGGTGTGAGAGTTGCAGTGGGTGCCCTGTGGCAGTGTGTGGGGGATGGTCGTAGTTGTGCTTTGGCGCTTAACAAGCAGAATGGGCATTTGTACATGGGCTTTGCTAGAGATTTCCAGAAGTAGCGAGGCTGAGACTAGAGAGGAGAGGTGTAACATGCTAATTAAAAAAAAAGCCAAAAGTGTATACATTCTGAAGTTTCTCTTCCACCCCAGGCCTGTGCCAGGGACCAGCCTTAGCAACGCTTATTTCAGAAGTTTCCCACGGACATATTCATGTCTGTTCCCAAACATGGCAGGGGGGAAGCACATTATGTGTACAGCCTGTTCTCTGCACTTTTTCTTCCTTTTGAAATCACACTTGAGTGGTTGTCCTATAGAGCAAGCGCATGTGGTAGAGAGAGCTACAAAGTAGTCATCTTTTTTCTGTACCCTGATTTATTTCATCAGAGTCTTGCTGGTGAACCACAGTGTGTCCATTTTTGTTTGGGCTGTTTATTGCTGTGAGCCCTGAACCCTGGCATCACAGAAAGTAAATACCTACCAAGGGAGTTGCTGGGTGGAAGAATTGCACTATAAGGATGGTGGTGGTGGATTGTACTCTGAAGAAGTTGTATCTGTTTATGCATTTACCTGGCTGGTATATTTCCCTCCCAAGAGAAACTTTCTAACTTTCCCTTGGAAAGTTCTTGACACATAATTGCCAGAGTTGCACTTCCAGAAAGATGGTGCCACTTAACACACCTCCACAAGCACCCCATTACAAATGTACAGGTAGATAGATACACCATCTTGATTCTGGGAACTGATGAATACTTTTAACTTGATTCTTGGGAATTTTGTTGCTTTAGAGCAGTTGTGGAGTTGGAAGGAAGGTGGTACCTACCTACTGTTCCCCATGGAAGTAGCTGGGGTGGATTGTGTCTTAACCCTCCCTGTCCCGCCCCACCCCAACCTGCCTCTTCAAGCATTCCTGTCCTCCCCAGGGGTTTCTGCAAGAGGCAAGATAGTTGCCATCTCAGTAGAAAAAATTTAGTAGGAGAGGAAGGAAGTGCATGAATGAAGAGAGTTCAAAGGGAGGATCTGCGCCTGCCTGGCTTTTTCGCTTCACTGCCTCCGGGAAGTTAATGTCCTGTGCCTCAGTTTCCCCCTCTGTTAAATGTAATAGTCTCTTTTGTTAATTTGTTAATAACATATAAATTACACCTGTACATAGTAAGTGCTCAAAAGTTATGACTACATTTTTTATTGTGTTGTCTTGGGTAAAAGTCACATCTCGGAGTCTGTTTTTCTCATCTATAAATGGGACTGGTGTTTAATAGGATTGGATGGATGTAGCGTGGACCACGGGGCACCTAGAGGTTCTAGTCTGGACCGTAGGGGACTACCAGGCTGGTCGTCTTTGCGTCATCAGACCCCTAGCCCTGCCTTGCACTCAGTAGGAAGTGAGAAGGGTTGTTAAAATGAGTGAGGCTTTAAATGACTGTTGCAAGTCTTATTTTCAGCAGCCCTAGTTGCCTAGGTAACCAAGCCATGGAAATAGACAAGGTGAGGAAATTGATGTTCACTGAACACCTACAGTATCTGCACTTTCCCCAGATCCTAGGATGGTGCCAGGCTCATAGTCAGCACCCACAAACACTTATTAATCACATTACTTAACCCAGGCATCTACCTTATGTAGCTGTCATGATTGTACATGTTTAATAGAAATCCTGAGGGATAAACCTACCATATCAAACCTGTGAATGATAGATTACTATAATTTCTGTTTTCTTTCCCTTGGCTCACCCACACACCCCTTGCTAAACTTCTGATTATTACCTAGTCTGAAATTAGGAAAGATTAAGTCAATTTATTAAGGCTATGCTGTGGAAATTTTAAGAGAGTCAGTGTTTGAAAGCCTGTTGGAAAGTATAGATCTTTCTTAAGAGAAATACAGTTTCAAGATCAATCCCTCCCCCAAATTGTTGACTGACTCCTCAGTCAAAACCCATGGTGTTGGGAAATGTAATCACCCAAGAAGAGGCAAAATAGGTTCATTTATTTTTAAAAAGTGATTTTATTTAAGAAATAAATGAATACTTCCTGACATTGTGGCCGTTTCCCCATTCATTTGTACATTTCAAATAGGTGTTTTTTGTTTTAAACAAAAGTGGTCACTTGTTGCATACTGTTTTGTAACCTACTCCCACCTAATTTCTGTCTCCGAATTCAGGACATAGGAAAATTCTACATTGTTTCCATACTGTGGGTATACCAAAATTTATATTCCACCTCCCCCTCCCCCCCCCCGCCCCGGCTTTTTTTGGTGGCTGTAAACATTTCTGTGAAAAATACCCTTCTTCCTAGGTGGATCTTTGTATCCATATGCAAAGATCTGTGATTTAGCTCAGCACACCTGGGGTTGCTGCATCTGAGGTGTGCCTGTGTGACTTCTCAGGTCAGGGTGTACGTACAACAGAACAGCCAGGAAATGGAAACAGTCAAGTCGCTTACAGTCTCCACTCGCCAGGGTCCAGGCAGACTGGCAGTCACTGTGAAGGAAATTAGACCCAATTGGCAAAAGAAACCCAGGGACCAATCATTTTTAGGGATAGAGCTGCCCAGACTATAAAGGTGGTTTGACTTACTGTAACAGTAGTAGAAGCTGCAAATGGAGGGCGGGGAGTACACCCTCTCCTTCTGTCCGCTCCTGCTTGTCTTGGGCTTTTTTGTTTAATGGCTTGTTAATCCTTTAATGTCATGCTCAGGCATTTCTGCAGGTTTTCCATAAGCAGGAAGGTCAGTAAAGTCTTTTTCTTGGACGTGCAATCTTTCCTTTTTTTTTTCTTCCAGTCCCCACCCCCGCCGCCACCACACACCCACACACAAAACATTCCTCGGCATATTGGCTTTGTCTTACTTAGGTCTCCACATTTTAGGTGAATTTAGTACCACCCTCATAGTTCTTGGCACCTTTAAACTTCCACGGTCTCTGGTGGGAAGGTGGAGTTCCCACATTGTCTGAAGCAGTGATTTATTACAGTTTCACTTCTGATGGACCCAGGCTGGAGATGAACAGCAGGCTTCCAGTGTCATTTTAATGGATGACATGAAATCCATTTGCTTTTGTAAGCCAGCTCTGAGGTGGGGCAGAGAGCTCCATGGGGATTATTTTAATAAATTATATTGAGGTTCCCAGCACCGCCTTAATAATAAGTTGGTACAGATTACTAGATGGCCAGTGCAGGAAATGCCAGATACCCGACTTCAATCCCTGGGGATCAGGATCCCCAGGCAAAGGAAATGGCAACCCATGCCAGTGTTCATGCCTGGAAAATTCCATAGACAGAGGAGCCTGGCAGGCTACAGCCCTGGGGTTGAGAAGAGCCGAGCGTGACACACTAGATTGCCCAAGACAGGTCTACTTGTACTGTTCTGGAGGCTGGACCCCTGAGGCTGAGGAGCAGCAGGGTCATTTCCTCTTGGAGGCTCCCAAGGCGAGTGTGGACCACGCAGCCTGCTTGCTGCCTTCTGTTGGGTCCAGCATCCTTGGCTTAGAGCTTTGTTTTCCTGCCTTGGCCTAACATGGCCTTACTCTGTCTCATGTTTTTGTTTTAATTTCTACTTACTTTTGGCTGCCCTGGGTCCCTGTTGCTGCATGCTGGTTTCTCTAGTTGCGGTACACGGGCTCTTGGCCCGTGGGCTCAGTAGTTGTGGTACATGGGCATGTAGAATCTTCCTGGACCAGGGGTTGAACCTGCGTCCCCTGCCTTGGCAGGTGGCTTCCTAACCACTGGGCCACCAGGGAAGTTTTCCTGTCTCTTTTCTCCTTAAGGACACCAGGCTTTGGGCTTGGGCTCCACTCTATAATTACAGTTGTACAGAGCCTCCCCCCGACCCCCCGAAAGAAGACCACATGCACAGGGGAATGGGTTAGGACTGGATATTTGGGGGGGTTATATGAATGGTTGGCTCCCTGAGACCCTTGTTATGAGACCCTCATTCCATGGTCTCCTTATTAGGACACAGATCATGAAGGCCTCTGAATTGTGAGTTGTGGTTCTCCCCGCCGCAGAGATCGCCCTGTATCCTTTCTAGGGTGAGGGTGGAATTCTCATCTTCTCCTTCCTTCTCCTCCCAGGTGCTCCAGTGAACTATCTTGGTGGCAGCGGCAGCGACGAGCTGAATGGGGACGGAGCAGGGATAAAGAGGCCCCGGCGGGAGGAGACCCACGTCTGCGAGAAATGCTGTGCCGAGTTCTTCAGCTTCTCGGAGTTCTTGGACCACAAGAAAAATTGCACTAAGACGCCCCCCGTGCTTATCTTGAAGGACAGTGAGGGGCCCATGTCGTCCGAAGACTTGTCGGGGACTGTGCTCAGCCCGCAGCCTCCGAGCCCGGGCCGGAGGGAGGGCCACCGAGACGATGGCAGCGGCGGAGGGGGCCCCGGGGACTCCAGGGAGAGGCCGGGGGCGGAGCCCGTCCTGTATCTGAAGACGGAGGCCGCCCTGCCGCCCGCGCCGCAGGACATAAGCTACTCACCCAAAGGCAAGGGGGCCAGCACCAGCGCCACGCTGCAGGCGCTGCGCGGCGCCAAGGTGGCGGGGGGCCAGCGCGCCGCCGCCGCGCCCCCGGCGCCGCCGCCCGGCGCCGGCAGCCTGCCCTGGGTGCTCGAGCAGATCCTGTGCCTCCAGCAGCAGCAGCTGCGGCAGATCCAGCTCACGGAGCAGATCCGGGTGCAGGTGAACATGTGGGCCGCGCACGCCCTCCACGCCGGCCACGCGCCCGACTCGCTGAAGACGCTCGGGGGCCACGTGTCGCAGCAGGTGTCGGCCGCCGTGGCCCTGCTCAGCCAGAAGGCGGGGAGCGCCGGGCTGCCGCTGGACGCCCTGAAGCCCGCCAAGCTACCTCACGCCAGCGTCCCTTCTGCCGGCGGCTCCGCCTCGCCGGGGCTGCCGCCCTTCGCGCTGAAGCCGGACGCCGCCCGGGTGCTCCCCGGCGTCCTGTCGCGCCTCCCCGGGGCGCTGCTCCCCCAGGCCCCGGGCTCGGTGCTCTTCCAGAGCCCCTTCTCCGCGGTGGCCCTAGACCCGTCCAAGAAAGGCAAGGGGAAGCCACCGAGTGTCTCCGCGGTGGAGGTCACACTCAAGGACGAGGCGCTCTGCCGGCACAAGTGTAAGTACTGCAGCAAGGCTTTTGGGACTGATAACTCCTTGCAGATCCACCTGCGCTCCCACACCGGAGAGAGGCCGTTCGTGTGCTCCGTGTGCGGCCGCCGCTTCACCACCAAGGGCAACCTCAAGGTGCACTTCCACCGGCACCCCCAGGTGAAGGCTAACCCCCAGCTGTTGGCCGACTTCCACGACAAGACGGCGGGGGGCGGCGGCCTCCCCTTCGCGCTGGCCGGCCCCGCCCCGCTCGAGGAAGCCGGGCTCTCCCTAGACAGCAAACCCGCGCTTGCGGCGGGGACCCCCGGTGTCCTAGGGCTAGCTCAGACTTTCCCCTCGGGGCCTCACCCCCAGGACGTCGCTGGGGGCCCGCTGCCCAGCGACCTGCAGCCCGGGCCGTCTCCGGAAAGCGAGGATGGCTCCATCCCGCCTGGGGTGGGGCTGACCCATCCCGCCCCCAGGGTCGGAGGCTTCCCAGGGGGTGGGCCGCCCGAGCCGGGGTCGGAGACCCTGAAGCTGCAGCGGCTGGTGGAGAACATAGACAAGGCCACTGCCGACCCCAACGAGTGTCTCATCTGCCACCGCGTCCTCAGCTGCCAGAGCTCCCTCAAGATGCACTACCGCACGCACACCGGGGAGAGGCCCTTCCCGTGCAAGGTCTGCGGCCGCGCCTTCTCCACCAAAGGCAACCTGAAGACGCACCTGGGGGTGCACCGCACCAGCGCGTCGGTGAGGACGCAGCACTCCTGCCCGATCTGCCAGAAGAAGTTCACCAACGCGGTCCTGCTGCAGCAGCACATCCGCATGCACATGGGCGGCCAGATCCCCAACACGCCTCTGCCCGAGGGCCCCTGCGAGTTCGCGGGCCCCGAGCCCTCGGCGGCCGGGGAGAACGGCAGCCCCCGCGCGCCCGCTCACGACGGGGTCGTGGAAGCCATCGAGGTAGACGAAGCCTACCCCCAGGAGGCCCCCAGCAGCTCCTTGAGGGTCCCCGGGCCCCTCGCCGGCGTGCACGCGGCGTCCCCTACCCCGGGGCTGGCCACGGCGGCTTCGCTGGATGCCCCGGTGAAGGCGGGGCTCGCCGCGCTCGTCCTGCAGCGGCAGGGCAGCCGAGAAAACGGGTCCGCGGAGAGTGACGGCCTGACCAACGACGACGCCTCCTCGGTGATGGGCGACCCCGAGTGCGCCAGCCGAAGCCCAGACGTCCTGGAGAGCACGTCTTTCCAGGCGGTCTCGCCGGCCCATAGCCAGGCGGAGAGCGTCAAGTCCAAGTCTCCGGACGCCGACGGCAAAGGGGACGGCTCCGAGAGCAGCCGCACTGAGATGGAAGGTGATAGCGCTTTGGATTTCACTTAGGTCCATTCTGGGCTCGAGGTCATCCGGAAGGAACGGGGGTGACCTTGACCGATGGAGAGTGAACTAGCTCCTCTGTAGGGCAATTAGTGACTACCTCTGTCATAGTCCTGACTTGCTTAGGACAGTTCTTGCAGATTAGGCGTGGACAGTTTACTTTGCTTGGAGGCCCGTGGTGGCCGCACGGAGATTCTTTTGAGTTAATGCTGTCCTAGAAGAGGATTTCAGGAAGTGGACACCAGTGAGATAATTCATAGTTCCTTGATTCAGAGATCCCACTCCCTAATGTAAGAGTCACAGATGGGTAATTCTGGAGGGAGGAAAGAGAATCTAACCTATTTTAAATTGTGGGATGCCTGTTGATGGCATTAATGGTTGAATGGAGGGGACACCATTGTAGAATTGGAAAGATGGTGTCAGAGCAGACTTTAAAAGTAACTTGATGCGGGGATTGAACTTGTAATTGCGTTGCATGTGTTTCTGATGCCGATACCTTTTAAAATCCAAAATACTAAGTTGGCCAAAGAGTCTGTTTGGGCTTTTCCGCCTCCTGTTTTGGGGAAACCCGAACGAATTTTTTGGCTCACCCAACAGGAAAATTCTTTGAAGTTTTTGGAGTCGTCATTCTCTGTGTAGCTAAATAAGAAGAAAGCTGCTTCCAAGGTGTAAATTTCCTGAAAGGTGTTTCCAGACTCTCAAACGTTGGGGCAGTGGTGGTCAAAACTCCTTTATTGGTTTGGAGAATGAACGATGACGTGATGATAAAAGCTTTTTTTTTTCCTTTCCCCTCTGTGCAGGTCGGAGCAGCGTTCCATCGACATTTATCCGAGCCCAGCCAACCTATGTCAAAGTTGAAGTTCCTGGTGGGTTTGTGGGTCCCGCGACCATGTCCCCAGGTATGACGCCTCTGTTAGCGGCCCAGCCCCGACGACAGGCCAAGCAGCACGGCTGCACGAGGTGCGGGAAGAACTTCTCGTCGGCCAGCGCGCTTCAGATCCACGAGCGGACTCACACTGGTGAGAAGCCCTTTGTGTGCAACATATGTGGGCGTGCTTTCACCACCAAAGGCAACTTGAAGGTGAGCTTCCTTAAGGCTTCAGCTGGGGGGTGGGGGGAGCTCGATATTAAGCAGTGACGTTCATCCCTAATAAATCCTTCCATCAGGGCCAAGTGGGATATTAAATCATGCCGTCTCAAAACTGGCTCTTGAAATAGTATTTTTTAAAAAGGAATAGTGGATAGGACTGTGTGCTTCCACTGCTGGGCCCCAGGTTCAAGCCTGGGTTGGGGAACTAAGATTCTGCCAGCTCTGCAGTGCAATGAAAAAAAGAAAAAAGAAACAGGCTTTCCCACATTACAGCATCTCTGAAATTGGGATGTTAGTTGCCTTCATAAAATCCTGCAGATCTGGAAACGTAGATGGTGATTGTCATGTTCGCAATATAAAATTGATAAATCCTTTATGGGTTTGTCTTGAGCTTTTAGACTTGACTACCTACCATGGTCTTCAACTTTTTATTTTAAAAAAGGGATTTGAAAACTCAAAAGCCAAACTGGGAAAATAATTGCAGAAAGGAGGCCAGGTTGAAGAAGCAGGAGGCAGTAGAGTATCTTTGCTCTTCAGAAGAGTCTCTGTCTTGTTTGCCACCATAGATGAAATAACATTCATTTCTGGTGGCTTGGGTAACCTTCCCAGCTAGGCTTATTTTTTCCTCAGCAATGATTGCTCCTGTTGACACTATGTATCTAGGTAATGTCAGCTCCATCAGGGCAGGGTCTGTTTTGTTCAAAAATTAATTTTTATAACTCAGATTTTTTTATTTGGGTCAGTTCCCACAAAGGGGGAAGTTGCACAGAGAGGCTCACACACTTTGCTAGTTTCTCCTGGTGGTAGAATTTTAATTTTGCTCAGCTGTAGAATAAATGGGCTTCTCAGGTGGCACTAGTGGTAAAGAACCCACCTGCTAGTGCAGGAAACATACAAGAGACGTGGGTTTGATCCCTGGGTTGGGCAGATCCCCTGCAGGAGGGCATGGCAACCCACTCCAGTATTCTTTCCTGGAGAATCCCATGGACAGAGGAGCCTGGAGGGCTACCGTCCATGGGGTTGGTCGCAGAGAGTTGGACACAACTGAATTGACTTAGCATATGTGCATAGAAGCAGCCGTAACTAGGGCGTTGACACTGATGTAAGTTCCTGGTCTCACATATCTTCCCATTTCATCTGCGCTCAGTGTCTGTCTGCCTTTCGTTCCAAACCATTTGTTACCTCTGTAGGTTTGTGTTAACACATTGTAACCCTAGCACTCGAAACGACACTATACTCCATAGTAGGTGCTGAGAGAAGTGCACGTGAGTTGCGGATGGGGAGACTTGGAGTGTGCTTCCCCAACTCTGCCTCTAGGGAGGAAGGTGGACCCACTGTTACCAGATGGTCTGATTGTCCCCCCCCCAAGAGAATAGATAATCTGGATCTTTTAATATGGAATCTAAGTTTTCTCTTGGCTGCTCTCTGCAGCTTGTGAGGTCTTAGATCCCTGACAGGGTTTAACCTGTGCCCCTTGCAGGGGGAGCATGGAGCCAGAGCCACTGGGCACCAAGGGATTCTCTGAAATCTAATTTCAAAGTAGAAGTTTAGATGGACCAAACCTGTGGGCAGACTTGACTTTGATTGGCCTGCATTCGAAAACCTCTGTTTTGGTGGAAACGTCCCTCTTCCCACAGGTCCATTACATGACACACGGGGCCAACAACAGCTCAGCACGCCGTGGCAGGAAGCTGGCCATCGAGAACACCATGGCTCTGTTAGGAACGGACGGAAAGAGGGTCCCCGAGATGTTTCCCAAGGAAATCATGGCCCCTTCGGTGAGCGTGGACCCCGTCGTGTGGAACCAGTACGCCACCATGCTCAACGGTGGTCTGGCCATGAAGACCAACGAGATCTCCGTCATTCAGAGTGGTGGCATCCCCACCCTCCCCGTGTCCCTGGGGGCCAGCTCCGTGGTAAATAACACGGCTGCCTCCAAGATCGACGGCTCCCAGTCTGCCACCGGTGCCGAGGTGGAGAAGCCAGGGACGGCTGACAACGTCCCGAAACACCAGTTCCCGCACCTCCTGGAAGAAAACAAGATCGCAGTCAGCTAAGCCACAGGAGGACGCGCCTCTGAGGAGCAGTGCACGCAGTGACCTCTCTAGAGAACTGTATCTTTTTTTGTTCTCTCTTTTTTTTTAAGGCCCCCATCTCCTCCAGTTTTCTTCCTGATGTGCAAATAATGTTTACAGTTGTGACCACAACCTAAGGCACATCTTACAATCACAATGTTGCTATGCTGCTTTGCAAAAAAAGAAAAAAGAGGAAAAAAAAAAATCTTACTAAAACAAATACTAGTATTTTTTTTAAATTTTGGAAGAAAGCGGGTCTTGCAAAGTAGTTTTGTTACTTGCAACAAACTATATACATAAAAACCTTTGTACAACCTCCAGTAACTGTTTCCAAAGACGGTCACCTCTTTCAAGTTGGAAGGTATTGAACCACCATGGAGAAGACACCCGTTTCANTGGTGGGGGTGGGGGTGTGGGGGCAGCTGTATGCTCGATTCTGTGGGGACTGGATGCGGGTAAGTGGACATGGTCTGTCATCTGTTTTGGGACCCATTTTTGTATTCTCCCAACCCTGCACCCATTTTTCTTTTGTTTTTTTGAATGTATTTTTTTTTGAAAACCAAGGTTGTAGAATTCAAAGTGTGTTTCAGCCTTGGAACCTTAAGTAGGATGCCCTCAAGTGGACTGATCTTAGTCCTTAGAGAGTCAGTGTGCGTGTTGCTGCTTATTTAAATACAGTCCAGTTGGAGCCTCAAGAGTGCCAAGGTCCTCTCCACCCTTCCAGATGCCACCTTCTTCCTAAAACCAGGAGAGGTGAACACCTGAGCAGGGAATCTCAGGTGATATAATTTAGTCCACCAGTGCCTGCTCTGTTGAAGACCTCGGTGTCCATTCTTGAAGAAACAAACTCGTGGAAGGGCATGTTTTCTTATTATATACTAAAAACTTCTTATACTGATTTGTACCAACATTTCCTTGATTGTGACTTACGCCGAGTAATTATGAAGATTTTTTTTCTTCTGAGTATTGCATGAAGGCTACCAAGTTGGAACAGGCAAGTCCTGGATGTGAAAGCTTTAATTTATCTACCTCATTCATGTGTTATTTTTGTAGCTATAGTCTCTATTTTCCTATTGGATGACCGCTGAAGTGTTCCTAGAGCCTATTATAAACGTAAGAGTTGATGTATTGGTGGGAGCACCTGGAAGTTCAAGATGTTGTGATTCTTTTTTTTCTTCTTCTTAATTCCCCCTTTTGTATATGTGATATTAAGCAGACAATGAAGCATTCCTCTTGAAGATTTAACAAGCAAGGAGAAAGACCCACATTTCTGGGTGGAGAAGTCTTTGCCCCTCTGTTTGGAAGAGTGGATTGTGGCTTTTCTCAAGTCTGTCTCTTGGTAATTGCACCTGACTTTAGGACTCCCCCCCCACAAATTTTTTTATTTTGTTTTGCCAAGTTGTGCCTTTCCTTCTGGAATTGTAAGTGAACACAATGATAGTACCTGTTTACACTGTGAAGCGGATATTGTTACAGAAGTTAGACCAGAGGCTTTCTCACTTGTTAAGCTTAATAATGCCTTGTGAATGTATGATCTACGGAGAAACCCCTGTAGTTTTTACCTGCTGATGCTGTCTGTCTGTTGGAGAATAAATTTTGAATGGTTCTTTTTTTTCACCACCAGGCGTGTATGTAAATTTTTCTGTTAGTTTCTGGTCCACACCTGAGAGTCCTTTCCTGACAATCATTTCCAGCTGCCTTGGGAGAAATTCCACCCAACTAAGTAGGATAGGGGCTTCTGCGATGGCTCAGTGGTAAAGAATCTGCCTGCAGCGCAGGAGACACGCTGGGTCAGGAAGATCCCCTGGAGGAGGGCATGGCAACCCACTCCAGTATTATTGCCTGGAGAGCCCCGGGGGCAGAGGAGCCTGGCGGGCTGCAGTCCATGGGGTCGCAGAGAGGCGGCACGACTGAAGTGACTTGAGCACGCAGCACAAATAGGCCTGCTTCCAGCTTTCTGAACCAAACGAGCGAAATGAGGCGGCTGCCGTATCGAGCACTTCCTGTGTCCCAGATGGGATGGGCATAAAAGTTGGTCCCAGCTCTGGACCTCGAGGATTCTCTTGGTTCAGTCTGTTGAGACTGAGGAAGGCAGGCACGTGGGGCCAAAGCCACGTGCAGTGGGCGCCTCCTTCCCTTTCCAGACAGTGGTTCTTGGCAGTTCGTGACCCAGGAAGCCTGCGTGCAACGGCACGCTTCATCCTTCTCCAGTAATGTACAAAGAAAGCAGGCCAGTGCGGTCGATTTCTAAGGTGGGTTTTCTGTGTGTCTTCAAATATGGACACAGAGCAACAGTATTTCAGTGGGAGTTGCAGTTTCCTTGGTTCCAGAGAGTACATTTTATCCCCTCCCCACAACCACCTTCGTCAGGTTACCCCAGGACATTTGAACGCCTGTGGCTGGAAGTTACAAAATGGCAGAACCTTGGTTGTAGGCTCTTTGCTGGGTATGGGGGAAGCCTGTTTTGAATCCATCAAAGAGGTATATTTGGCTAAGTTTGTGATTCTGACCTTGTGTGTGTGTGTGTTTTTAAGTGTGGACCATGTTTAAAGCCTTTATTGAGTTTGTTAGAATATTGCTTGTGTTTTGTGTTTTGTGTTTTTTGACCACAAGGCATGTGGGGTCTTAGCTCCCCAAAGAGTCCCCCTGCATTGGAAAGTACAGCGCTAACCACTGGACCACCAGGCAGTCCCCGACCCTGTCTCTGATTAAGATCTAAACACTGTGACTTCACTTTCTTCTCCCCTCGGCCCCATTTATTTTATAGATTTTTATAGATTCGGTAACCATGGTCATTTAAAGGGGCACTTTTTCTGGTGGAGAAGGCATATGCTTGTTGTGGTGTAATCATTCTCTGTCCTGGCAACTCCCTCAGTTCTGTTTCCTTGTTTGCAAACAAAATTCATTAATGACTACAACAAGAAATGTGCAGTTCTCTTCACAGAAAGTGAGTTATTAGCTTTCAGAGCCATTAACATCTCCTAATATGCTGAGAGAAGCAACTCCTTTTGGTCTAGGGATCCTGCTTTGGTCCTGGTATCCATGAAAATTCAGATTTCCCCCTAAATAAAAAAAGAGCAAAAAACTCCAGGTCCTTACCACTTTGCTGTGATTCAACTATTTCTAAATAATGAAAATGGAGCATTAGCTAAACAAGGCCAAAAGAAGGGAGCAAATTTGCCTCTCAGAAGTGGATGCTGCAATTGAGGTATTAAGGGTAAGACCTCACAAATGTGTTTAAAAGAAGCATCAAACTGCATTTGAAAGTGTGGAATTTTTTCTTGAATTTTTGATTGTGCTTGGTGTTGGCTGCCGCTTGAGGGCTTTCGCTGGCTGTGCACGTCGGGCTGCGGGCTCCTGGTTATGGTGGCTTCGCTTGGGGAGTCTGGGCTCTGGGGCTCCAGGACTTCAGCAGCTGCAGCACCTCAGGCTTAGTTGCCCAGAGGCACTTGGAGTCTTCCCAAGCTAGAGCCAGGGATTGAACCAGTGACCCTGCCTTCCAAAGATGATTCTTAACCCTAAAGTCTAAATGTTTGAAAGTGACCTTTCTGGGAGAAGGAACTCCCCAAATGATTTGTATTTCTTCCCCTCTTGTCCCCTCTTCTGTCATTTCCATCCTCCAACCCTCAGTTCAGTCGCTCAGTCGTGTCTGACTCTCTGCGACCCCAAGAATCGCAGCACGCCAGGCCTCCCTGTCCATCACCAACTCCCGGACTTCACTCAGACTCACGTCCATCGAGTCAGTGATGCCATCCGGCCATCTCATCCTCGGTTGTCCCCGTCTCCTGCCCCCAACCCCTCCCAGCATCAGAGTCTTTTCCAATGAGTCAACTCATGAGGTGGCCAAAGTACTGTAGTTTCAGCTTTAGCATCATTCCTTCCAAAGAAATCCCAGGGCTGATCTCCTTCAGAATGGACTGGTTGGATCTCCTTGCAGTCCAAGGGACTCTCAAGAGTCTTCTCCAAGACCACAGTTCAAAAGCATCAATTCTTCGGCGCTCAGCTTTCTTCACAGTCCAACTCTCACATCCATTCATGACCACAGGAAAACCCATAGCCTTGACTAGATGGACCTTAGTCGGCAAAGTAAGGTCTCTGCTTTTGAATATGCTATCTAGGTTGGTCATAACTTTCCTTCCAAGGAGTAAATGTCTTTTAATTTCCTGGCTGCAATCACCATCTGCAGTGATTTTGGAGCCCAAAAACATAAAGTCTGACACTGTTTCCACTGTTTCCCCATCTATTCCCCATGAAGTGATGGGACCAGAGGCCATGATCTTCGTTTTCTGAATGTTGAGCTTTAAGCCAGCTTTTTCACTCTCTCTCACTTTCATCAAAAGGCTAACCCTTTGGAAATCATCTATTAATTCAGGTGTTGTGTTGTGTCTGACTCTTTGTGACCCCATGGACTGGCTCACCAAGCTCCTCTGTCCATGGAATTCTCCAGGCAAGAGTACTGGAGTGGGTTGCCATTTCCTTCTCCAGGGGATCTTCCTGACCCAGGGATCAGACCTGCACTGACAGCAGGTTCTTTATCATCTGAGCCACCAGGGAAGCCCATCAACTCAGGGAAAGAGGTAAAGTGAAAGAAATACCTGTGTTCCAAAGGCTTGGGACAAAGGATGCAGAGGCTTATTTTACGCTAAACGGATAATTGTTGGTCCTCAAAAGCACTGAAACGACCTTCTGTATCATCCCGTGGTTCGTGCTTTTGCTTCTTTAACTATTTACTTCATCCGAACCAGCTTTTTGTTTTGTTTTGCTTTTTAATGCTTGCTGGCTATCCTGATGGCTTTCAGGCCATCCTGGTGGGAGAAATCGTTTTCACTGACCTTCCTAAATATCCTAAGTTAATTGTGTTGGAGGCTGATTCTGTCTTCACTTTCTTGTGTGGTGAAGACCCCAGGGGACCCAGGACAGGAAATTATAATGGAATTTAGGGTTGCTCATCTTTGGGATTCCACACAGCAGGAAATTGTTCTTATAAATGGGGAAATAGAAGAGAATTCCTTACATTGCCAACTTTTTATCAAGTAAGAATGATAAAGTCCCTCTTTTGTGCTTCCCTGTTGTATTATCTACATGGCGTTTTGCATCTGAAATGTTGGCTTGTTTATTCTGTCTGTCCTGTTAAGGTATAACCTTTTGGAACGGGAAAATCAAGACTCCTACAAATGTAAAATCATGTATCCAAGATTCTACCAACAGTTACAACTGATGGAAAAGAGAATTGAAAAAACTCCTCAATTTCAGGTGATGAGGAAGATTAAAGTAAACTGATGCCAAAAAGGAATCAATCTTCAGGGCTAGAATCAGCTGCATTCCACTGGGCAACGTTCATTTGCATCCCTACCAAGGAGAATCATTTGTGCTAACTACAGTATTCTGTTGCAAAGTAGCTTAGTGACAATGAAAGAGGCAGGTAACCCGGAAGGCCTGCTAGACAGGTCATCTGGTCATCTTGTTGATTTCAGTCTTGTCTTAGATCTAGGCACCAGCAGAGACCTCAGCTCTGGGCAGCAGGTATCCCCAGTGCCTGGAATATTGTAGGTGTTAGGTGAAGATGGCTTGAATGAATGAACGTTCAGTGGTGTTTTCCTTAAACTCCCCAATGTCTGTCTGGAGTTAAAAACAGTAGGCTTAGAGGGTAAAGCATCTGCCTGCAATGCAGGAGACCCGGGTTCGATTCCTAGGTCAGGAAGATCCCCTGGAGAAGGAAATGGCAACCCACTCCAGTACTCTTGCCTGGAAAATCCCATGGACGGAGGACCCTTGTAGGCTACAGTCCATGGGGTCACAAAGAGTCGGACACGACTGAGCGATGGCACATTTAGAATATACAAGCTAATATAATTAGATCCTAACTAGATATAGTTGCTTATGGAAAGCACTTAGAGAGTTCTTTCCCCAAAAGGGAACCGGGAAGATGAGATCAGTGTTAGAGAGATGGTCTTAACTAGATTAACACCACATTTCTAGCCCGGTGGGTCTCAAGTAGGGACGGTTTTACCCTCGAGACATTTCGCCATGTCTGAAGACGTCAGTGGAGGTCACAGCCTGGGAGAAAGGGGTGAGCTGCTCCTGGCACATCGTGGGTAGACACCAAGGTTGCTTCTGCATATCCTCCGGTGCACGGGGCAGCCCCCACAATTTGGAATAGTCCCAAAGTCAATAGTACCCACGTTGAGAAACTCCAAGGGACTACCTGGGGCATTCGTCCACAGAGAAGATTGTAGGCACCAAAACAAGTCTCCCCAGTCTGGGTTTACTCAAAACATTAAGAGAAAAATCGGTTTGGCTGCCCTGAGTCTCGGTTGCAGTATTCGGTGGGGCACGTGAACTCCCGGTTGCAGCACGTTAGGTCTAGGTTCTTGACCCTGCGTTGGGAGAGCGGAGTCTTGGCCACTGGACCAACAGGGAAGCCCCTATTCCACACAGTTTCGTTAAGCCTTCAGTCCCCTTTTCCTGCTTCGCTTTTACCCCTGCTAGCACCCTGCACTCTGCAAACAGCCTCAGCCAGCTTGTCGAGCTGTGGAAATGAGGCTCCAGGGTAGGCTGGCCTGACTCTCAAAATAGATGATGGTCTGGGCCCAGTATCTGTTGGTGAGGTCTGGTGACCTCTGTGGGCCTCTGGAAAGACGAGGCTGGACTCGGTGGGCCTGTCAAAGATCATTCTGTTCCAGGTGTCTAGGTGTCAGTGACTTCCTGTTTGATGGAGCCTGCTCCAGAGCCTGTTGGGTGGACATGGCTGTCAAAGGCCGCGAAGGGGGCTCCTCAGAAAGCAGGACCCTAAGGTAGCTGTTTAGGGCTTCGGATGCCCTCCCCCCAGCCCCACCCCATCACTGCCCCACTCTGCTGCTCTCCTGGACCCTGGCACTGTTCCCGTCAGCCCCACAGGCCCTCTGCTATCTCACACAAGTCTCTGGATCTTTCTCACCAAGAGATAAAAGCCTTTAAGTGCCTCCCTTCCTCAGGGATTGCCTTCCTGGAAGGGAGTCATTTTTGTCTTTTGCAGTGATTATAAAAGCACACAGAGAAATTTGGAAAATGCAAAGGCAATAAAACAGTGCCTCTCTTTCCCTATGAAAATATTCTTACCTTTGGAGATTAGGAGGGGCTCTTGGTCTTTTCAAAATTCATTTAAAGAAAAACTTTTAAAAAGCGATACCTGTTGATTTAGAGAAAAAGCAGAAAGTAGAGACTAGGAGAAAATTTCAGATCCATTTAGATGTACCACAATCATGCAAAATGTTAATGAGGAAAACTGCTGGGTTTGGGATCAGGTTGGATATGGAGTGGGGTATATGGAGCTCTCTGTACCAACTACTACAGAAATAATTATATTTCAAAAATCTACCTAGAACGTTGTCTGGAGACCACCATTTGATAACACTGTGACGGTATCTTTTACTATTAAAGAATTCTGTTTTGTTTTCTTTGTGCCGAGTCGTTGTTGCAAGGGCTTTGCTCTAGTGGCGGCTGGGGGCTGCTTCAGCTGTGCCCGGGCCCCTCACTGATGGCCTCTCTCGTTGCAGAGCGTGGGCTCTTGGGCACGTGGGCTCAGCAGCCAGGTATCTGGGCTCAAGAGCACAGGCTCAGCCGCTGTGGCGTGTGGGCCTAGTTGCTGCTTAGAATGTGGGATCTTCCAAGACCAGGGATCAAACCCAGGTCTCTTGCATTGGCAGGCAGATTCCTTACCACTGAGGCACCAGAGAAGCCTTGTTTTTAATGGAGGAGGAGGAGGAGAAAGTATAATCACTAACCCTGGTGACCATTTACTATGTGACACGCAGTGCACTGTTTTACATTTTGCTATTACTGCTCTGAATTCTTGCAACAATCCTGAGCTGCCCACAATTTTTCCTGTATGTATGCAGCTTTCAAATTGCTTTGTGTAAACAATTGGTTCATTTAATCCTTCCAACAATCCCATGAGGTGTGTGTTTGTGTGTTGCTCGGTTGTGTCCGATTCTTTGTGACCCCTGCCAGGCGCTCTGCCCATGGGATTCTCCAGGCATGAATACTGGAGTGGGTAGCCATTCCCTTCTCCAGGTGATCTTCCTGAGGCAGGGATCCTTTACCATCTGAGCTACCAGGGAAGCCCCCCATTTTACAGATGAGGAAACTGAGGCCTAACTGTTTGAAAGTCGCCTCTGGTTCTACAGTTGTGAGGTGCTGAAGCGATACAGGATCTCAGATGAGGGGCCACTATTATTACTCTGTACTCTAGACAGCGAGGGCACAGCCTGGTGAGTGAGTGAGGCCAGAGGTGGGCACCCCGAGGACCAGAGGGAGCTGGAAGGTGTTTGAGATCAGGATCCGTAGTTGCCTGGAAATGTCAGGGTCGCTGGTTCCACTGGTCACTGGCGGGCAGTTTTCCTTCCTCCTGGAGCACAGAAGGCCAGGCCTGGGGCCCAGGCTCGCTCCTTCCTAACCACGCTGCTTTGTGCAGGCCGCTCTGAGTTTCTTGTTTCCTCACCTGTGAAATGGGTGTGATCATTTAGACAGCTGGCAGGGCTGCTTGGAGGATGAAATATGGGATTCCATGGTGTGAGGTGCTTGATAAAAGCAAGAGCTCGCGTATATCGGCTCCCAGCTGTGTGTGGGCCCTTGGATTAAAGGGCCATGATCTCTTTGCTCTTCTCTGTCCCCTTGTGTGCTGGTGGAGTGGAGAAGAGGGCCTGAGGTGGGTGGGGTTTGAGAGGGGACCTCCGGGGAGCAGGTGGGAGAGGGTGGGGCCCCCTCTGATGCCATAATTGGTGGTCAGGGTGTTTACATTGCCTCCACTCAATAATCCTTTCCTGAGAGTTGACGGCATCATGCGGTGTGCCTGGCACCGTCCTGCATACAGAGAGAAACCCCGACGCAAAGCAGGTCAGGTCTGTTAGCCAAAGTATGCTGTGTCCCCTTCAAAGGTGCAATACAGCAATCTAGCGACATGCTTTTCTTGAGGAACTTCATCGGGACATGAGATAAGTCACACTTCTTGGTTTGGTATCCGCCTTCATTCAGGGCCCCGGACACAGATACCTGGTGGCTTTGCCCTTATTCATAGCAAACGAATTAAAAGGCACCCACATCCCACATCAAATGTGTTAGGTGTAAGTACTTAAAGATTCCCTTTAGTTGCGGTAGGTTAGTTAACATTGTGTTACAGTTTGGGGTTCTTTCATTACACATGGATTTTTAACTNCCATTTTAGTTCGCTGATTCCTAGAATGTTGACGTTCACCCTTGCCATCTCTTGTTTGACCACTTCCAATTTGCCTTGATTCATGGACCTGACATTCCAGGTTCCTATGCAATATTGCTCTTTACAGCATCGGACCTTGCTTCTATCACCAGTCACATCCACAGCTGGGTATTGTTTTTGCTTTGCCTCCATCCCTTCATTCTTTCTGGAGTTATTTCTCCACTGACCTCCAGTAGAATATTGGGCACCTACTGACCTGGGGAGTTCCTCTTTCAGTATCCTATCATTTTGCCTTTTCATACTGTTCATGGGGTTCTCAAGGCAAGAATACTGAAGTGGTTTGCCATTCCCTTCTCCAGTGGACCACATTCTGTCAGACCTCTCCACCATGACCCGCCCGTCTTGGGTTTCCCCTCGGGCATGGCTTAGTTTCATTGAGTTGGACAAGGCTGTGGTCCTAGTGTGATTAGATTGACTAGTTTTCTGTGAGTATGGTTTCAGTGTGTCTGCCCTCTTGCAATACCTACCATCTTACTTGGGTTTCTCTTATCTTGGGCGTGGGGAATCTCTTCACGGCTGCTCCAGCACAGCCGCTGCTCCTTACCTTGGATGAGTGGTGTCTCCTCACTGCCACCCTTCTTGACCTTCAACGTGGGATGGCTCCTCTAGGCCCTCCTGCGCCCGCACAGCCACCGTTCCTTGGATGTGGGGGTAGCTCCTCTCGGCCACTGTCCCTGGCCTTGGACATGGGGTAGCTCCTCTCAGCCGTCACCCCTGACCTCGGATGCGGGGTATCTCCTCCCGGCCGTTCCTGCGCCATCGCAGCGTGGCACTCTTGGTGGCTGCCCCTGACCTCAGACGTGGGATAACTCCTCTTGGCTGCCGCCCTTCCGGCATGGGGTCCTCCCGGCTTCTGCCCCTGACCTCGGACGTGGGGTAGCTCCTCTCGGCCGCGCTGAGTGCGCCGGCTGCAGCTGCCCGCGCTGAGTGCGCGGAACTTGAGATGTCTGTTTCTGTGATTAACGGTCATGTTTGGATGTTCAATTGCATCTCTCCCCCACCCCACCCTTCACACGGCCCCAGCAAAAATTCATCATAGCTCCTTCCTTACCTGTTTGGAACAGATCTTCAGAGCTGACTGTATTGGGCCATATAGTCCTCAGTAATGTGCCCGAATAAAACAACTTTGAGGTTGTATGATTTCTGTTTTTTTTCTTCCTTCCTTCAGTTGACAGATTTCCTTGAAGCAGAGAGCTGAAACCTCCATCTTAATTCATAAATATTGACATTAAACATGCAGGATGCATCCAGAAACGCTAAGCTCTAAGTACATGAGGTTAAAAAAAAAATTGTTACTGCTACATCAGAGAGACCTGGGCTTAAATTCAGACTTTGTCACCTCCACTCTGTGTGTCCTTGGGCAAGTCTCAGTTCCCCCATTTGTAAAATGGGGGGTAACAGCCTGCCTCGCTTTTGCCCTGAAGTTTGGGATTTGCAGAAGCCCTGACAACAGGTCAAGCTCCTCTTATCCCATGAGCAGCAAGCCAAAATGCTGAGAAGCTGAGGTTTACAACAAAGAGGATTTACTCAAAAGGCAGCCAAGTGAGGAGACAGGAGAACAAACCTCAGATCCTCCTCTCTGAAAGCCAAGGGCTCAGGGTATTTACTTGAGTTTCTCTTGGGTTTCCTGGTAAAGAAACTGCTTGCATTGTGGGAGACCTGGGTTCAGTCCCTGCGTTGGGAAGATCCCCTGGAAAAGGGAAAGGCTACCCACTTCAGTGTTCTGGCCTGGAGAATTCCATGGACTGTATAGTCGATGGGGTTGCAAACACTGAGCGACTTTTTTAACAGGAGGGAAAGGGGTAGGGCACAACTTTTGAAAGAATGATGTAGCCCAAGGACACAAGATAAACCAATTAGAATCAAGTGGGACCAAGATGGCAGACAAAACTAGACCTTGATCCTCAATCAGCAAGTGAAATGACACACCCAGAGGTGCCAGGACAGTTCCAAGGCAATGTCAAAAGACCAAGAAGTGGGCGGTGGCCCAAATCCTGGACATCTCCGCCCCTTCTCACAAATAGTTGGGATAATCCTCCCACTCATTAGCATATGAAATTACCCATATAAAAACTAACCATGCCACGTTTTGCGCTGCACCCGCCCTTTTGATGGCGTATGCTCTGTCTGTGGAGTGTGCTTATCTCTATAGCTGAATAAATCCACTACTTACCTATCATTTTGTCTCTCACCGAATTCTTTCCGTGAGGAGACATCAAGAACCCGAGCTTCATTAGGTCCTGAAACTGGGTACCATGGGTTTTGGCTGGGTTTGAGTCCCAGCCATGTGGGTTCAAGTTCCAAGCAGGGTTTTGGCTGCATTTGAGTCCCAAATATTGTTTCCTTGGGCTCCAAAATCACTGCAGATGGTGATTGCACCCATGAAATTAAAAGATGCTTGCTCCTTGGAAGAAAAGTTATGACCAACCCAGACAGCATATTAAAAAGCAGAGTCATTACTTTGCCAACAAAGGTCTGTCTAGTCAAAGCTGTGGTTTTTCCGGTAGTCATGTATGGATGTGAGAGTTGGACTATAAAGAAAGCTGAGCACCCAAGAGTTGTTGCTTTTGAACTGTGGTGTTGGAGAACACTCTTGAGAGTCCCTTGGACTGCAAGGAGATCCAATCAGTCCATCTTAAAGGAAATCAGTCCTGACTATTCATTGGAAGGACTGTTGCTGAAGCTGAAACTCCAATACTTTGGCCACCTGATGCGAAGAGCTGACTCATCTGAAAAGACCCTGATTTTGGGAAAGACTGAGGGCAGGAGGAGAAGGGGATGACAGAGGATGAGATGGTTGGATGGCATCACGGATTCAATGGACATGAGTTTGAGTAAACTCTGGGAGTTGGTGAAGGACAGGGAGGCCTGGTGTGCTGCAGTCCATGGGGTCGCAAAGAGTCAGACATGACTGAGCAACTGAACTGAACTGAGTCCCAGTCACATGGGTTCAAGTTCCAAGCAGGGTTTTGGCTGAGTTCAAGTCTCAGCCACATGAGTTTGAGTCCCAAACTGGGTTTAGGCTGGGTTAGAGTCCCAGCACGTGGGTTTAAGTCCCAATCTGTGGTAAACGATTTCACTTTCACTTTCAGGGTATTTACAAGATGAATAAATCTGCTGGGTGATTGGAGGCATGGGGACCATGGGGCAGGTAACTGGAAGAAGGCGTGAAAATGATGGTTCTGTGCAGGCATAACTAAGCTACAGGCCTCCACACATTCAAAAGGTCACAGAGGGACCCTCACCATGCCCAGGTAAAGGGTGGGTGACCCTAACCCATCTCAACCAGCTCAGTTCAGTCTAGACGCAACTGACTCCGACTCTGGTAAACATCTTATTGTTCAGCTACGGGCACTTGTGACACGTAGCAGGGTCCTACAGTCCTTCTCCCCATGCCCCCTGCCTGCCTTTTGTCTGTGGAGAAACTTTCACCAAGAATGAGTTTAATCGGAGAAGTGAGAAAATGCAGACACAGAGGAAGAGAGTCCAACAAGATTAAATAATAGCTTTGTCATTATGGGCAGTCAAGGACCTTTCGTGGGCTATAGATACTATTCTAGGTAATATCTTGTGAGCTGTCTGATAGATGCTGAAACCCCCACCAGTGGAAGAAGTTAACTACATGATAGCCAGAATGGCCATGACATAAGCTGCCATAGTTCCAAGAACTGGCCTCAAGAAAATGGGAGCAAACCCACCCTGGATCTGAAGCTTCAGTTCAGTTCAGTCGCTCAGTCGTGTCCGACTCTTTGCGACCCCATGAATCGCAGCATGCCAAGCCTCCCTGTCCATCACCAATGCCCGGAGTTCACTCAGACTCCCGTCCATCGAGTCAGTGATGCCATCCAGCCATCTCATCCTCAGTCGTCCCCTTCTCCTCCTGCCCCCAATCCCTCCCAGCATCAGAGTCCTTTCCAATGAGTCAACTCTTCGCATGAGGTGGCCAAAGTACTGGAGTTTCAGCTTTAGCATCATTCCTTCCAAAGAAATCCCAGAGCTGATCTTCAGAATGGACTGGTTGGATCTCCTTGCAGTCCAAGGGACTCTCAAGAGTCTTCTCCAACACCACAGTTCAAAAGCATCAATTCTTCGGCGCTCAGCCTTCTTCACAGTCCAATTCTCACATCCATACATGATCACAGGAAAAACCATAGCCTTGACTAGACGGACCTTAGTTGGCAAAGTAATGTCTCTGCTTTTGAGTATGCTATCTAGGTTGGTCAGTCCTTTTCTTCCAAGGAGTAAGCGTCTTTTAATTTCACGGCTGCATTCACCATCTGCAGTGATTTTGGAGCCCAAAAAACTAAAGTCTGATACTGTTTCCACTGTTTCCCCATCTATTTCCCATGAAGTGATAGGACCAGATGCCATGATCTTCGTTTTCTGAATGTTGAGCTTTAAGCCAACTTTTTCGCTCTCTTCTTTCACTTTCATCAAGAGGCTTTTTAGTTCCTCTTCACTTTCTGCCATAAGGGTGGTGTCATCTGCATATCTGAGGTTATTGAGATTTCTCCCGGCAATCTTGATNGTTTGAGCATTCTTTGGCACTGCCTTTCTTTGGAATTGGAATGAAAACTGACCTTTTCCAGTCCTGTGGCCACTGCTGAGTTTCCCAAATTTGCTGGCATATTGA
Source organism: Redunca redunca (assembly GCA_006410935.1). Classification (NCBI taxonomy): domain Eukaryota; kingdom Metazoa; phylum Chordata; class Mammalia; order Artiodactyla; family Bovidae; genus Redunca; species Redunca redunca. The sequence continues at coordinate 323,512 of SJYQ01092254.1, forward strand.
GTGCAGCACTTTCACAGCATCATCTTTCAGGATTTGAAACAGCTCAACTGGAATTCCATCATCTCCCCTAGCTTTGTTCGTAGTGATGTTTTCCAAGGCCCACTTGACTTCACATTCCAGGATGTCTGGCTCTAGGTGAGTGATCACACCATCGTGATTATCTGGGTCGTGAAGATCTTTTTTGTACAGTTCTTCTGTGTATTCTTGCCACCTCTTCTTAATATCTTCTGCTTCTGTTAGGTCCAGACCACTTCTGTCCTTTATCGAGCCCATCTTTGCATGAAATGTTCCCTTGGTATGTCTAATTTTCTTGAAGAGATCTCTAGTCTTTCCCATTCTGTTCTTTTCCTCTATTTCTTTGCACTGATCGCTGAAGAAGGCTTTCTTATCTCTTCATGCTATTCTTTGTAACTCTGCATTCAGATGCTTATATCTTTCCTTTTCTCCTTGGCTTTTCACTTCTCTTCACAGCTATTTGTAAGGCCTCCCCAGACAGCCATTTTGCTTGTTTGCATTTCTTTTCCACGGGGATGGTCTTGATCCCTGTCTCCTGTACAATGTCACGAACCTCATTCCATAGTTCATCAGGCACTTTGTCTATCAGATCTAGGCCCTTAAATCTATTTCTCACTTCCACTAAGACAATGAGGGTCAGACTGCCATACAACCAGTTTCAAGATGACTGTGGGAGCTGACGGCGCTGTTCCTATGTGCAGCCCCCTTCCTCCACTTAAGGAGCTCTTTCCCACTGTTTGTGGTGGGTGGGGGTGAGAAGTCAGCCTCTGGACTGAAATCCTTCCTCCACCACCCTGGCTGCGGGCAACAAAAGTAAAGCAAACTTGTGTTCCATTCCTGTCGCTTCTTTGCCAGCTTTTGAGCAGGGAACGGTCCATGCTCCACTTTTAGTTATGCTTGGGGGACACACAACTCTTAACATGACCTTAGTGGAGGCAGATGGAATAGATTCAACCCACGCTTGCCCCTATTTTTGGATCATTCCTTAATCTTAAGGAATAAAGGCAACAACCGTTCTGACTCCTTCTTGCTGAGAAGGGGTGTAGCTTGATGAATCAAACCATTTAGCACCATTCATTTGAAAATATTCTCTTGTTCCCAGATTCAAGTTAACATCTTGATCCCAATAAACAATCACCACCTATGTACCAGCTGTCGGCATTTATAGGCCCAAGATTGGTAACCGAAACCGCAAAGATGTAGCCTGAGGGGGAACACAGAATGCCAGACATTGGAAGGTCCAATACTTTGGCCACCTGATGCAAAGAGCTGACTCATTGGAAAGGACCCTGATGCTGGGAAAGATCGAAGGCGAGAGGAGAAGGGGACAACAGAGGATGAGATAGTTGTTTGACATCACGGACTCAATGGACAGGAGTTTGAATAAACTTTGGAAGTTGGTGATGGACAGGGAAGCCTGGCGTGTTGCAGTCCACGGGGTCGCAGAGTCGGACACGACTGAGCGACTGAACTGAACTTCTTATGGAAGGAACATAGCCTGGGAAAACTGAGTACAGTTTCTACAATATCTTGACCAAGTAGAACCTTGCCAGGGGCAGACACCAAGGTCTTAAAAAAAAAAAACAAATCCAATCAGAGGGCCTTCCCTGGTGGCCAGTTGTTAAGACTTCACCTTCTAATGCACGAGGTGTGGGTGTGATCCCTGGTCAGGGAGCTAAGATCCTTATATGCTTTGAAGCCAGAACACCAAAACAGAAGCAATATTGTAATAAATTCAATACAGACTTAAAAAAAAAAAGGTCCACATTAAAAATACAAAAACATAACTTTAGAATCTAAGAACACAAGGAGAAGACCAAATTTCAGCTTAGTCAAGGAAAAAACAGGGGACAGGAAATTTTCTTATTAGCCCAATATATTGCTTGTGAAGGGAGAAGGAAATGGCAACCCACTCCAGTATTCTTGCCTGGAGAATCCCATGGCAGAGGAGCCTGGAGGGCTATAGTCCATGGGGGTCACAAGGAGGCCAACATGACTGGAGCGACTTAGCACAGCCTTGCTTGTGAAGACAAAGTGAAGTTAGGGAGAGTCAGAAAATTAATGAGAGGCACAATAAAGGAATCAGCATGATCCAATACAGAAAATGGATTTTGGATGACATGTCCAATAGCTAGAGAGATCAGCATTATTCAAACTTTGGCTCAAGTAGTTCGTCGTCGCTGAATTGTCCTTCCAGGCCTGGGAGGGTAGAAGCCAAGAGAAGGCGGAACAAGAGAAGAATCATCCTGGTAACCAAATGAGAGAGTTAATTCTTAAGGTAGGTTGATAAGGAGTCCAGGGCCCTTAAGGAGGAGAAAGGGGTCTGGGGTTCTCAAAGAGGAGAAAAGGACATTTTTTTTTCCTACATTGCTTGGGCTTCTTTGGTGGCTCAGCTGGTAAAGAATCTGCCTGCGATGTGGGAGACCTGGGTTTGATCCCTGGGTTGGGAAGATCCCCTGGAGAAGGGAAAGACCACCCACTCCAGTTGCTGGCCTGGAGAATTCCGTGGACTGTATAGTCCATGGGGCTGCAAAGAGACCCGTCTGAGTGATGTTCACTTCCACTTCACTTTTGTATTAGTCACATAACATAAAGCATTTTTTTCTTAAACTCTGAGTTGTCTTTAAGACTAACTTGCTTTAAGCCCAGAGCTCATGATTACACAATAAAGCAACTCATCTTGCTCAAGGGTATGTTTTTCCTTAAACTCTGGACTAATGATTATATAACAAGAATGTATCTTGGTCAAGGACACATATCTCCTTCTTAACAAGAAACTTCTGACTAATACTGTTATCTTCAGATGCATGTTGTGGGAGTGGGTCTGGTAAAAGTATATCAGGCCTTGCTAAGACTAGGGCACTGTCCTTCCCCCTTCTGATGTCTGTGTCAGAAGATTTCTCTGTCCCTTTTTATAATTTAATAAAACTCTGCTACACAAAACCTCTTGAGTGGTCAAGCCTGGTCCCTCGTCCCGAAGTTAAATCTTCGGAGATCACGAATCCAACATCAGTCACCGTAAGCTGTCACTAACAAGTTAATTAAATTGTGTTCTGGAACTTCGCTGGCGGTCCAGGGGTTAAGAATCCACCTGCTAATGCGGGGTACATGGGCTTGATCACTGCTTGGGGAAGATCCCACATGCCTCGGGGCAACAATGGGCATGTGCCCCAACTCCTGAGCCTGTGTGCTCAAGAGCCTGTGCTCAGCAACAGGAGATAGTAATGTTTCGTAGAAACCAACACAATTCTGTAAAGTGATTAATGTTAATTAAAAAATAAAAAGAGAGAAACCACTACAATGAGAAGCCCATGCACAGTAATTAGAGAGTAGCCCTTGTTTGCAGCAACTAACAAAAGCTGGTGCTCACCAACAAAGACAGTGCAGCCAATAAATGAATAAATACAATTTAAAAATAATGATCAATAAAATCTATAAAAAGAAAAAAAGAATCTGCCTTGTAATGCAGGGGACATGGGTTCAATTCCTGGTCGGGGGACTAAGATTCCGCATGCTTAAGAGCAACTAAGCCTGTGTGCCACAGCTACTGTGCCCGCGGGTCACAATGAAAGATCCTGAATGATATAACCGAGACCCGGTGCAGCCAAATAAACAAACAGATATTAAAGAAAAAAGCACACTGCCTTCTGAGGATTCCAGAAGGCAATTGCCACCTCTGTAGCAATCGTGCTCACCTTAGCTTCTTTCTCACGGCTTCTTTCTGAAAAGAAACTTGAGATTCCATAAGGGGCTCACTGCCCCCTTGCAGAAGTCAGTGAAACTTCTGGAACCAGCCAAGGTTTGGGTGATCTTGGTCCCGGTTTTTCTTCTGTGGCGAGCACGGTTTGTGTTTCCCCATTATGTTCCTCATAAGGTCTGATCCGGTGAGGATGGAGCTGGTTTTCTGGATGTTTATTCTTTAAGATTTCAGCCTAGAGGTTCATGTTTCCTCTTCAGAGCTTCCTAAACGAGTTTCACTATAAGTCCAAAGTTGGGGATCTGAGTGTGGTAGAGCCCGGCCATCCCCCCAGGAATCCCTGTGGGTCTAGAGCTTCCTTTTTGTCGGGGAGCAAGTCTCTCTATCCCTGTGAGAGTTCAGAACCGAGTATTTTACAGAGGGCTGAGAACTCTGCCTTTCTCTTGGACCCCCCCACCCCCCAAGCCTCTTTCAATCAAAAAAGTTCAAAATCGATACTCTATTCTGGTCTGAGGTGTTTGTTTTATTGGACATCAGAGGACTGTCCACAGCACTGGAGCAGGGCTCCCTCCTTTGGCGGAAGGCCCCTCAAATCTTTTGCCAGAATTTCTCCAAACTTCGTGGGAGGAATTTTTAACCCCCTCAGGAAACAGTGTCCTAGAGTAGCGTTATTTAACTCTTGCATCTAGACCTTCCTATCTGACAGCAAACAGAGAGCGGAAATCTCCATCTTAACTCACAAATATTAAAATCAAACCTCCAAGACATGCCCCAAAGTGCCAGGCATCAAGTTGTTGTTAGCAGTACAGATTCTGGAGTCAGGGAGACCTGGGCTCAAATTCAGCCTGTGTTCTCTCCGCTCCATGTGAGCTGAGGCAAGTGACTCCAAGCCTCAGTGTCTCCATCTGCAAAATGGAGACAACCTTCCTTCCTTTTACTGTCAAGTTTGGGATTTGTAGTAGGCTGGCCTACTGCCAGGGACGGGGCAGCCTGGTGGGCTGCCGTCTATGGGGTCGCACAGAGTCGGACACGACTGAAGCGACTTAGCAGCAGCAGGACCCTTTAAGATCCGACCTCCTTCCTCTGTGACTCACGTCCCCCCTGCCCCGGGGACCCTTGCCCAGCAGTGGTCGTGTCACCAATGGAGTCACCAGCCCTGGGTTCAAATCCCAGCTCTACTACTTGGGAAGTGAGTTGCATTAAGCAACGGGCTTGACCTCGTGGACTTCCCTTTTGGCTGCTCCCATGGGGACAGAGCCCACTGTCCTTTAGTGGGTGTCAGTCTGTTTCTAGTTTAGGGAAGCCATTGACCCGGAGCACAGAGGGGAGCGTCCAGGTCGCCGTCACAAAGGGGCACAGCAAGGTGAGGGACCCAACAGGTCTGACCCTGGCCCTTTGCGTCCCTGTTTATATCTGCTAACTGGCCCCGTTTCCACCAACTCCCCGCCCTTGGCATGGAGCGGAGCATTTAGCAGAGGTTGAGAGAGCCTGTGGACTTGAACAAGAAATATCGGAAGCAGGACGACCCATGGAGTGTTTAGGAAACACAATCAGGATGGTGGTTATTTCTTGTTTCTCTCTTTTGAACAAAGGCCACGAACATTATTACCTTGCCCTGAATCTCATTTTGGATGGTGCAAGCAGTGACGTCCTTGTAAGAAACCCTCCCCAGAGGAGGGCCTTCTCGGCCAGCCAATTCTGGGGGACAGGGATGGAGTGGAAAGCGCTGAGGCTCTGGGCTGGACAGATGTGTGTATTCAAGTGCAGGGGCCTCCACGTCCTGGCTGGACGACCTTGAGCAGGACACTGACTCTGTCGCTGAGCTGGTATCATGGAGCTTGTGAACCCCATCCCCTGCCTGGCATAAGGGGATGTAATCACCTGCTTTTAAAGACATCGTCCAGTCTACGGCCATACCACCCTGAACACGCCCGATCTCGTCTAAAGACATCGTCCTCTCTCCCTTCCTTGGAACACCAAGTATAAACTGTTTAATGAGCTAGGACCATGGTAGCAAATCTGGAAGCCACACAAGAGCCAATAATGAGAAATACTGCCTGGGGGTGAGACACTAGGGAGAGGTGGGGAGTGTGGAGAAAGTGAGAACAGCAGTCCAAAGTGGGCAGCGGTTCTCAGCTCTAGCCTTCTGCTTCCCTGACCAGGGACTGAACCCCAGGCCCCTTGCATTGGGGCCTTAGCCACTAGGGAAATCCCATCTCGCCTATGTTGATTATGCTGGGTGCAGCCCAAAAGTTGACAGATTTTTCGTTTCTCCAAAGAAACGTCAGGCCTAGATTTTAAAGCAAAATGTCGTTATTTGTTTTAAACAATTGGCCCATCTGCCTACTGGGTACAGAGGGCTGCCGGATTGTAATCCCTGTTGTAGGCTTTTAAAACGTATGCGGAGATAGTGGTAGGGAACACAGAATTACTGGTAGCACACAAGACCTTTTTAGCAAATGGAGGCACTACTGCCTATGGACACCAGGGGGCAGTACCTCACTTGTCATCGCTTCTTCCATTCAATCCCCGGTCAGGAGATCCCACTCTATTTTCTGTCTACATTCAGCTGCGCACAAAATATGGTCCCTGAAGCGGTATTGAGAAGTGGGCTTTCTCCATCTTAAGCACTCCGTATTTGGTGGAAATTGCCTCCCCGTGGTCCACGGAGCGGTTTTCTAAACGCTTACCTTGACACTTGACAAAGAACCTGGGAAGTGGCTGCCTGGGAGATGTGTCCATTATGCAAAACAAAACAAAACAGAAAGCCCTCATGCATCTTTAAGAAACAGCAGTCAAATAAATGCTTCCTCCTGGCAGAGGTGAAATCCGGATGACTCGACTTCATTGAAAAGAAAATTCTCTTGCGCTGGGACTCTTTTCTCACTCTACTCTTTTGCCTGGATTTTTTCATTTCCCTGTGGCTCAGACGGTAAAGACTCTGTAATGCAGGAGACCCGGGTTCAATCCCTGGGTCGGGAAGATCCCCTGGAAAAGGAAATGGAAACCCACTCCAGTATCCTTGCCTGGAGAATCCCGTGGACAGAGGAGCCTGGCGAGCTACAGTCCATGGGATTGTAAAGAGTCGGACACGACTGGGTGATTAACCTAAGGCTGAAGAGGCCCCGGAAGGCCTTCTCTCTGATTACTGATCAGTCCTTATCAAGCTCAGTGTGGTCAGGCCCAGTTTCTGAGGCATTCCCCTCCTACCCCAGAGACAGGAGTTTGAAGACCCTGTGTGGGTGTCCCTGGGCTGATGGCTCATGCCCTGGATTTAGGACGCATCTCAGGTCATGGCGTGTCGGATTGATTTTCACCACTGAATGGATCTCAGACATGCAAGGAAGTATTCTCAGAGCAAGTCACTTGGGGAAGCCATAGGTCCTACTTTCAAAAAATTGAACCGATTTTTTCTTGTTAACAAATCAATGACATTATTTCTTAAAAGCAAGATGGGGTTATTATAGATGTAACAGAAGGCACAAATAAACAACAATGAGGAGAGACTTCCCTGGTGGTCCAGTGGCTAAGACTCCATGCTTCCAATGCAGGGGGCCCAGGTTTGATCCCTCGTTAGGGAGCTAGATCCCACATGCCATAATTAAAAGACCCTGCATTCTGCAGTTAAGACCTGGTGCAGCCAAAACAAATAAGTAAGCAAATAAATAAATAAACTTTAAAAAATAAAAAAGAAAGGGAGGAAGATGGTAGGTTAGAAAATTGGTAAAGTTAAAAACAATAAGAAAATCACCCATGCACAATTGCCTTGATATTTTTCTATGCATATCTGGGTTTAAATTAAGAAAGATTTCAGGCACCCAGAATGCAGGGATAATACAATAAGCACCTGCATACCTGCCACCCAGTTTAAGAAATACCGTGTCATATTACAAATGCACCGTGCAAAGCCCCAAGGAAGCCCCCCCACCCCCACACACACCCTTCCCCTCCAGGGGTAACTGCTATCTTGAATTCAAAGCTTATTATACTCATGCATGGCCTCTTGCCTTCATTCATACGTATGTATTTCTAAATAATATTCAGCAATTCTCCGCTTACCTATCCATGGGTACTTGGATTGCTTCTAATCTTTCGCTGTTATAAGTAACCGTTCCCCATTACAAGTGGCACTGTAGTGGAATTCTTAAACGACTTTCAGGGCACATGTGCTGAAGTTTCTCTCTGGCAGTTTCTCAAAGAATCACCCGGGGAACTTTTAAAGATGTACCCCTACCAGGACTGGACCCCTTTGTGGTCCAGGGGCTAAGACTCTGCACTCCCAGTGGAGGGGGCCTGGGTTCAACCCCTAGTCAGGGATCCCACCTGCTGCAACTAGGACCTGGCACAGCCAGATCAATAGATAAACAGCACCCCTACCTTGGCCTGCTCCAGATCAATCAGTTCAGTTCAGCTGCTCAGTCGTGTCTGACTCTTTGCGACCCCACGGACTGCAGCATGCCAGGCCTCCCTGTCCATCACCAGCTCCTGGACTTTACTCAAACTCATGTCCATTGAGTTGGTGATGCCATCCAATCACCTCATCCTCTGTTGACCCCTTCTCCTCCTGCCTTCAATCTTTCCCAGCATCAGGGTCTTTTCAAATGAGTCAGCTCTTCGCATCAGATGGCCAAAGTACTGGAGTTTCAGCTTCAGCATCAGTCCTTCCAATGAATATTCAGGACTGATTTCCTTTAGGATGGACTGGCTGTATCTCCTTGCAGTCTCTCCAGTCTTCTCCAACACCACAGTCCAAAAGCATCAATTCTTTGGCGCTCAGCTTTCTTTTTAGTCCAACTCTCACACCCATACATGACTACTGGAAAAACCATAGCCTTGACTAGATGGACCTTTGTTGGCAAAGTAATGTCTCTGCTTTTTCATATGCAGACCAATAAAGTCCTCCAAAACTCCCCTTAATTCTTAATAGATTTTTATTATTATCTAGGATTCAATATTTGCTTACTTAAAAAATACAATAAAATTACAAATCTTTAGGCCTACCACTGATGATTTCGACTAATATATTTTCTAGTGTAATGCAAGCTCCTTAAGAGATAGAGAAGATTACTGGAACTCCCTCTCAAGCTGCCAATCCCTGTACCTACCCCTATCCCCCACCAGAAGCAACCACTCAAACTCTCTGTATCTTAACTAGTTCAGTTCAGTCACTCAGTCATGTCCCACTCTTTGTGACCTCATGGGCTGCAGCATGCCAGGCTTCCCTGTGCATCATCCACTCTTAGAGCTTGCTCAGACTCATGTCCATCGAGTCGGTGATGCCATCCAACCATCTCATCAATCATCTCATCTTATAGAAGAGGAAATAATTGTAGCTGTCACATGATCTCATCATTAGTAGTGGCAACTACCATTCATTAAGCACTCACTGTGTGCTAAATAGTTTATATGTATTATTTTAATGGAGTTTTGTCATGACGCCATGAAGTAGATATCCTTAAACCCACTTTATAGAAGGAGAAACTGAGGCTCAGAGATGTTAGGGCACTAAACTGAGGTCACACAGCAAGCATGTGGCAGAGTCAAGGTTTGCAAGCAGTCTTCCTGACTCAGAAGTTACAGTTTTAACCACTAGTGAAAAGTGAAAAGTGGAAGTGGCTCAGTCGTGTCTGACTCTTTGGGACCCCACAGACTGTAGTCCGCCAGGCTCCTCTGTCCATGGAATTCTCCAAGCAAGAATACTGGACTGGGTGGCCCTTCCCTTCTCCAGGGGATCTTCCCAACCCACGGACTGAACCCAGGTATCCCGCACTGCAGGCGGACTCTTTACCATCTGAACCACCAGGGAGGCCCTTTAACCACTAGGAGACCCTACAATTTCAGAGCCAACAGGTTACACTTGAACTCCTCAATTTTATAGTGGAAGCTGAGGCTGATAGGAAAGATGGAGCCCTGACACGAATCCAAGTCTCTAGATTCCTTATCCACCAACACAACACTTTCTCGGGTAAAAGTACTTTGGGAAAAGGAGTGAGGAGCAAGGAGGGAAAACTCTTTAAAAGCCAACTTTTATTCTCAAGACAGTTTCTGGCTCTCTGAGGGGCATCTGGATCTGTTCTATCTCAGTTATCCATTGCTCTGTAACAAACAGCCCCCACACTTAGCAACTTAAGACAAGGGAAGTCACACACTGTCACTTCTGCCAAGCTCTATCGGTCACAACACAGACCAAACTTGGTAAAAAGTATGGGAGGGGACTACCTAAGGTTAACGGAGAAGGGGAAATCACTGGGGACCATCTTGGAAGCTGCTGACCCTACACCACGGCCCCTGCCCCTCCTCGGTCCCAAGAGGTCTGCCCAGCAGCCCGACAGCTGGGACTGCAGGTTCCCCGGGCAAGGAGTCTTTGCAGGTGTGAGTTTCTCCACCTGTGAGAACAGTGGGCTCCCAGTTGCCAACTGCCATTCCTCCAGTTGCTTAATGAAAGCTTTCTAGCCATGTTACTCTCATTGGCCCCAGGAGCTGCCTGGCCTACGCCTGCCTGAAAATATGGTCATGTTGATGTGGAGACCGGCTCTGATACGAGAGACCCTGCTTTAGACCACAGCTTCTAAAAGGTGTGGCTGACGCCTTCGCTTCCCACACGGGGCTGGTGATGCAGGGTGACCACTAACCAGCATGCAGTGGGGACCCTGAGGTGCCACCGCCCGCATCCTTAGATTTCCCTGCCTCACCTGATTCCGGGCTGCCCTTCCTGCCACGTCCATTGGCTAGGCATCGGGTGCCTGGGAGATGCTGGGTAGAAGGCTGCAGACCACCTGGGTCTAGAGAGCAGGCCTTTTGGGCGCATCCTAAAAGCTCTCGGTGAAAGCTTCCTGTTGCCATAGTAACATGTTGACATGGAAATTAACATGGGTCCCTTGCTAGCCAAGAAAGCCAAGCTTTTAAAACCCATTCCTCTCTTTCAAATAGATAAGAATTCCTAGGAGGCCTTTGGAGGGACATCAAAGCATCTTTTTCAGGTGTTGAGGAAATGCTTGTTAAAAATTACTGTGAAATGAGTGCAGCCCTAATCAGGGAGATGGTGGAGGGTTTGGAGCTCTTAGAGGAATTAGAGGCATCAGTTTAGAGCCAAGGCAAGTTAAAAAAAAAAAAAGCTTTCTGAGATATAATTTGCACAGCACAGTCCATCCATTTAAAGGTATGCGATTCCATGGTTTTTTTTAATACACTTAGAATTGTAAAGCCATCCCCACAATGCAGAGACCTGGGTTCAATCCCTGGGTCGGGAAGATCCACTGGAGGTAGGGCACGGCAACCCACTCCAATATTCTTGCCTGGAGAATCCCTCAGACAGAGGAGCCTGGCGGGTTATAGTCCATCGGGTTGCAAAGAGTCAGAGGTGGCTGAGCACAGAATTGTAAAGCCATCCCCACAGTCAATTTTAGGACTTTTTTATCACTCCCCCTGAAAAAAACCCCCCATCCCTTTCAGCAGTCACTCTCATTTCTCCCCCACTGTCCTTCCTCAGCCCCCGGTGATCTATTTTCTGTCTGTGTAAATTTCTCTATTTTGGACAATTCCTAGAAATGGAATCATACAACATGTGGTCTTTTGTGACCGGCTCCTTTCAGCGTTTTTATTCTTCTTTGCTTCCTTAGGCTTCTCCATGGTTTCTCTGACAAAGGCGTTTCCATTCTCTTTAAGAACAATTCGCTATGTCTGGAGGTGCAGCTGCCAAATTAGCCACCGGGGTTGGAGATGGATGGAAGGAGGCAGGTTCTTCCAAGGCCGCCAACCCTGGCCCTCACGTTCGTTCTCGAGGTTTCCCTTCGAGAGACACAAGCCGTGTGTGAAGGGACTGTTGGTCGCTGGCAGCAGGGAGCAGAGTGTCAGAATGACACAGGCCACAGATGGATGGCCTTGGCCCAGCCTGGTGGATAAAACACTGACTCTGAACCCTGACCTGGGTTCACATCCGAACTCTACCATGTCCCAGCTATGCAACTCAGGCGACTGACTCCACCTGCCCGAGCCTCAGTTTCTCTAGCTGTAAAGTGGGGCTAACAATAACACCTACATCAGGATTGCACGTGAAAAGAATGGGCTTCCTAGGTGGCTGAGTGGTAAAGAATCTGTGTGCCTGTGCAGGAGATGCCAGAAACTTGGGTTCAATGCCTGGGTCGGGAAGACCCCCTGGAGGAGGAACTGCAACGCACTCCAGTGTTCTTGCCTGGAGAATCCCATGGACACGGAGTCTGCTGGGCTACAGTCCATGGGGTTGCAAAAGTCAGACACGACTGAGCAACTAAGCGCGTGCATGCACACACACACACACGCACACCGGAAAAGAAACCCCATCCTGCTGTTAGCCCACCTGTGAGTCATCTGTTTTATGATTCTGTAGTTGCTGTTTAGTCGCTAAGTCGTGTCCAGCTCTTTGTGAACCCACGGACTGCAGCAGGCCAGGCTCGCCTGGCCTCCACTGTCTCCTGGAGTTTGCTCAGTGATGCTGTCCAACCATCTCATCCTCTGCTGCTCCCTCCTCCTCCTGCCTTCCATCGTGAATCATCCATTCTATGATTTACTTTTTTCCCCTCCAGTTTTTGACCGTACGTGGGGTCGCACAGAGTCAGACACGACTGAAGCGACTTAGCAGCAGCAGCAGCATGAAATGTGGGATCTTAGTTCCCCGACCGGGGATTGAACCCACACCCCGTGCAGTGGAAGGCAGAGTCTTAACCACTGGACCTCTTCCAACATATCTCTTTAAGTCATCCTTTAAACACAGAGTTTCATCCTGAAGGCAATGATATTGGTGACATCACGAGGTTCAAAGGGGTTTTCCCTAACATACACTATAATGGTACTTAAAAAGTGATTGTCCCAGAAATTAAACTTCTTAAACAAGGCCAGGAATTTTTGTGTATTTTGCTTTCTGACAGGGCTCCAGCCCAGTGCCTGGCACACCACAGATGCAGAGTAAAGGTTTGTTGAATGAATAAATGAACGAATGACTTTAAGTCATCCTCCATGCTTTGGGAAACATGGAGGCCATGCATAGGAAGTGTGCTTGGCTTTTGGCCTGCAGTGAGCATTTGATAAATGTTGGTATAATGACTATGAGCTGGGACAGCCAGAGGAACCGGGGTCCTTGGGCAGGAAGCCCACCTGCCCTGCCCCAGACCCCAGCAGCCATCTTCCTGTCCCTTTGGTGGGTGGGGGGGAAGGAGGTGGGACTCAAATCCACTGAACCTGAGACAACTTTTCTTTCCTCTGAGCCCTTGGTCTGGATGGCTGGACTGAGCTGAACCTTGACAACGGGAGAGCAGCTGTGAGATCTCGATGGAGATGTTCACGGTCTATGAGGGCTCAGGGTACACAGAGGCCAGACCAGTCCTCGGCCACTATTTTAGTGTTGCAGGCACTTTTTTGAAAGAGACGGCAGGAGTTCGGGCACGTCGCTGCTTCCAGCTGTCCCCCATGAATGCTGTGTGCTTGCTTAGTTTCCAGGAACATAAAACCCGCTGTCAATGGACTTGCCCAGAGCCTGCATTCGCTGTGTTTTTGTTCTTGTTTAGTTATTACATTAAGTCTCCTGTGATTACAGAGCCGACAGCTGGTAAGGATTTGCATATGGCATGAAATTAAGTTAGTTCATTTTAATGTCTAAACTGAGCAGGGTGTGAATTTGTCTGGTGGAAACTCTTGTCTCCCTTATCTGTGTTTGCACATCTGCTTTGGGCACTAGCTTCTGAGGTCTTCAAGTTTAGTTTCTCCTCACTGTGCCCAGGCAGGACAGGGGGTTGGCAGCCCCTGCGAGAATTCCAGAAGGGATTTCTGCACTTGGGGCTTAGAACGTTCTCTTTTACATTTCAGGAGGAATTAAGACTCAAGGGCTGCTGCGAAGCGAGTTAGAGTTCTGGTGCCCCAGCTTTGCATCTTTCAGGGCTGGGTTGCCTTGGGCAAGTCTCTTTCCCTCTCTGGGCCTCAGTTTCTCCATCTGTCAAATGAGGGGTTGGAAGTAAATATGTGTTCATCTGCGAGGCTGACCTTTGGAGTGAAATGACCTTTCACCGTGCGGGACTAGGACGGACATCATATGGTGTTTAGCATCCTGGGTCCTTGGGTGTCATATGCCAACAGTCCCCCCCACCAACCCCAATCACCGCCAGCCCCAAAACCCCCGTGCACGTTTCCCGATGCCTCCGCAGCCATCACAGTCAGGGCCCTGTGCACCTCCCGGGGTCCCCTTCCTGTTTTCACATGCACTGCCTTCCAAAAGTCTCCAACGACCAGCACCGCGTGCTCTTTACCAGCATACTAGCCTCATGCTGCCAGAATCCGTTCTGCTGGGAATTTAGGTTTCCCTAACCCCTGGGCAGCCCTTAGTCAATGACACAGAGGTGTGGTGTCGGGGGGTGGAGCGTAAATACTTCAGCTCCCTCGCCTCTGACCTGGTCAGCTCTAAGTTGGGGCAGCTGCAGTGTTCCCTGGGGGATCTCCCTGGGGGATCGAGTGCAGGCTACCCTCCGTGTGACTGTGCCCAGAGATAAATCCATGCACCTACGGGCAGTTAACAAAGGCGGCAAGAACATGCGACGGATAAGAGACAACCTCTTCACCAAGTGGTGCTGGGAAAGCTACTGGAACACAGGGAAATGTGAATATTCCCCTGCACTGTACACGAAGGCAAACTCAAAATGGTTTAAAGACCTTAATGTTAGATGACACCATAAAACTAGGAGAGAACAGAGGCAAGACATTCTCTTGTCGTAAATCGTAGCAATATTTCCTTAGATCGGTCTTCCAAGACAAAAGAAATAAAAACAAAAATGAACAAGTGCAATCTAATTGGACTGGTCAGGGAACCAGATCCCGCATGCCACAACTAAGACCTGGCACAGCCAAATAAGTAAATATTAAAGAAGAAACAATCAACAAAATGAAAAAAAAAACAAAACACCCTATAGAATGGGAGAAAATATTTACAAACAACGCAACTGAGAGGGTATTAATTTCCAAAATACATTAATACAAACAGTTCAGTATCAAAAATCTCAAACAACTCAATCAAGAAATGAGCAGAAGACCTATATAGATATTTCTTCCAAGGAAATAATATGTGTTGGAGAGGATGTGGAGGAAAGGGAACCCTTGTACAGTTTTTGGGAATGTAAACTGGTGTAGCCACCATGGAAAACAGTGTGGAACTTCCTTAAAAAAACTAAAAACAGAATTACCATATGAAGCAGCAATTCCACTCCCGGATACGCATCCAGGAAAAAAATGAAAACGAATTTGAAGATACTTGAAAGCAACCCAAGTGCTCATCAGCAGACAACTGGCTTAAGAAGATATGATACGTGTATATTCAATGGAATATTACTCAGCCACCGAAAAGAATGGAATGTTGCCATTTGCAGCAACACGGATGGCCCTATATTATAGGCTGAGTGAAACAAGTCAGACAGAGACAGATACTCTGTGATATCACCTATGTGTGGAATCTAAAAAAAATAATACACATGAATCTACATATAAACAACGACTGGGGCCCAAGTCCAGCTCTTTCACCCAAGTGGCAATCAAGCCAAGGGGACTTGGTCTTGGGCTGGGCTTTCCAGAAGGCCCGGAAACAAGGATCTGTGTGTCCCAGGGGAGTGAGCGAGGCAGGGCTGGGACAGGAAGGACGCCAGACAAGGTACAACCTCAGCAAAGCCCCGGGAGGGAAGCCTTAGCCGATCCGTGGGGGCGCCCGGGCGGGTGAGTGACGTCCCAGGAAGAGAGCTGGGCTTCCACTCAACGGCCCTGACAGTCATCAGCTAAGGGTTTCTTGGGAGAAGCGCTCAGGCAGTGCTGGCCCCTGCAAGCACCAGGGGAGAGCCTCCGGCAGCGAGCGTGGGGCTGCAAAGGAGAGGCCCCGGGCTGGCTGGTGGATCTCACTGGATGGAAGCAGGGCCCCACCTCCTCCGGTCCAGGCCCGGCTGAAGGTGGGAGATGCTGGGACATACTGGAAAGGCTGCTCTCAAAATCCCAGCCTGACCTGGTGTTCTCTTGTCACTGTGTGACCTCGGGCAAGTCTCTGAGCCTCTCTCAGCCCCAGTCTTCCCATCTGAGAAATGGAGGCAGCATTTGTCCCTCTCCCCAGCTGCCCAGGGCTTGGCAAATGGTAAAACACGACACACATGCGGGTTCTTTGCCTTTCTCTGGGTTAAGGATTTCTCTGTTTCATGCCTCTGTTCGGTATTTTAAATCGAATGGAATTGTGTATTACGTTAGTTTGCCAGGGCTGCCATGACAGAAGACACAGGCTGGTGGGGTGGGGGAGGTGAGGGGAGCTTAAACAACAGAAACGTGTCTTACTCACGGTTCTGGAGGCTGGAAATCCAAGCCCTGGGTGCTGACGGGGCTGGCTTCTGGTGACAGCCCTCTCCTCGGTTTGCGGACGGTGTCCTCTAGCTCTTTCTCCTTCCTCTGTGCACACGGGGCAGGATGGGGGGCTTAAAGTCTTGTTTTCTATTTTTTTTTCTATTTCTTAATGAGCGTAAGATCACTGCATGTGGGTGAGCTGGGGGTTGTGGGCATCAGGCATCGTTACTGCGGCAGGCTCGTTGCACGGATGGTCCCAGTTAACGTTCTCCCTGTGATTATGAGGTTCGTTCTATGAAGCTCGGTCCCCTCCCGCTCTGGATCTGGACCGATGGCTTTCTTTGGCCAGCAGCGTGCTAGCATTTGTTGCTGTGTAGTTGCTAAGTCGTGTCCCACACTTTGCAACCCCGTGTGGCCTGGAGCCCGCCAGGTTCCTCTGTCCGTGGAATTTTCCAGGCAAGAATACTGGAGTGGGTTGCCGTTTCTTTCTCCAGAGGAATCTTCCCTACCCAGGGATCGAACCTGTGTCTCCTGCACTGGCAGGCATGTTAGCAAGCAGAACGTAAAAACAGACTGGAAAAAGTGCTTGCCTATTTCCATGGCTCTGACGGGCTCCTGTAGTCACCATGGGAACATGTCTGGGCAAGCTGGAAAATGTGCCCAGGCCAGAATGTGAAAGGGACATGCATGTGAGAGGCACGTGGGAGAGAGCCGGGTTGTACCAACTGAGGCCAACAACCAGCTGACCACCAGACATATGGGTGAGGTCGGCTGAGGTCAAACCTGCTAGCCAACCTGCAGACTTGTGAGCAGTAACAGGAAGTGTAGTTGTTTTCAATCATTGGGGTTTGGGGATGTTTGTTACACAGCATTACTACAGCAGTAGATAACAGCTATATTTGTACTCTGTACAGACTCCCTGCCTCCTTCTTCAGCTCATATTTATTGAGCATCTGTAAAGTGGCGGGAATACAGTGATGAACAAAGCTAGATCCAGTCCTTGCCCTTAGGTAGTCGACAACACTGCTCCTATTTGTCACTCACCTTGAAAGACTGAATTCAATAAGAAGGTGACTTAGTTTGTACTTAGAACAACACAGTCTGTTCTGGGCTGATCTGGGATGAGCTGTTTCTCACAGCGTGGTTTGTTCCTTCTCTCGTACGCATTTTAATTGGTCCCCAAGCCTCTGCAAAGACCTCCACTGGTAGACGCTGCTCTTCCCAGTAATGGAAATCTTTCAAAATGATGTGTTCAACCAGGGTGCTCTTAAGTAACTTATGTAAAGAGTGAGCAATTCCTTGTATGTTTTTTTTTATAAGGTAGGGAGAGTTTTATGCACTATAAAGTATGATGTATTGTGATAAATGATGCTTTGGTCTGAGGTCTATGCAGAAAAGCATGGTGTTTCTCTGAGTTCTGGGAAATACACTGTAAATAAAAGTGGTGGTTTATTTTTTGGCTGGGCATTTTTTTCTAATAATGTAAAGAGATGTCAACACCTATTTCTTAAGGGCAAAATACGAGGTTCTCTTCCCTTCTCACCAGTGAGAGTGACTAAGGCTTGCTGAAACCTTTAGTTGCTTACTGGAAGTGAGGTCTAGTCTAGAGTATGGGTCACACTGTGGTCCTCATGGTTCCTGCTGGCTTATCCGAGTTCAGGCAAACTGGGGAAGTTGGCACCCTCTGACCCTGGGCTCCTGTTTCCCTTTGGATGTCATTCCCAAAACAAGTCATCTGTGATCAGGCTGCGGTCGGCACATTCCCCTGTAAAAGAAGAAAAGCCGGTCACGGTTCCATTCCTGGCCTCAGTTTCCCTATCTGTACAGCTACTCACTGATAGCTCATGACCTCTCTAGCTGTGCCCCTCTACAAACAAGCCCAGCTGTAATTCCTCCCCCGGCTTTATGCGTTTGTCAAAGATGCATCTTGGAGACAGAGAGACAGAGAAGTGGGTCTCTCTGCTGGCATTTCAGACAGCGTGATGGGAAGTGGGAGGCCATTCTGACCTGGCATGCACTTGGGGAATGCTGCTGCTTGCTCCCAGAATGTGCTACGTGGGGTGGGGTCCTGGGGCTTTGATGGGCTCCCCGAGTTGGCAAGGTTCCCCTTCTGGGCTTCACTTTCCGTTAGACGGAGCTAGCAGCTCTTGCTTCGCTCTTCTCACTGACCCAGCGCCGTGGTCAAGCGGGATCCAGGACACGGGTGTAGGAGGAGAGCCTGAAGCACCACAAAACCCACCGTCACCTTCCTTCCCCTTGTGTTGTTTGAACCCGCTGCTGCTGGCTGCACCGGCTGGGCGAACGTCTTCTGTATTGATATGGCCACAGAGAGCCCAGGCCGCTAAGAAGCACTCTAACAAACATGGATCACAATGCCCAAGTACCTTTGAGCTGGGGCTGAGTGTGGCTATTTCCCTGGGCCCAGGAACCATTTCTGGGAAATGGGAACCCGGACGGTGTTTCATCAAACACTTATGACTATTGGTTTGGGGGGTGAGGTTACAAGGCACTGTAGGCTGAGCATTGGGAAATTAAATTTCTTGCATTTTTGACTCAATCCTAATCACGCCGCCAGCCATGGGATTTATGAGGCTGTAAAGTTTTAAGCCTGGTGCGGGCTGGAGTCCTCACTGATGGCTTCTGGCCTGAGTCCTTGACAAAGGCACCTGCCAGGAGCTGGGGGCTCAGTGGCCCGTGGGTTCAGCTACCCCCTGGCAGGCAGCTGCTGGGTGCTGGGCGCGGGGGGTGAGCAGCGCAGATTAGGAGACCTGCTCTCTTGTTGCCTGCAGCTTCCTCATCGGCACGGCCAAGCAATTCTGCAAATAAACACACGTGCAAACTGTGGTTAAGGGAGTGAGGGGACGTTCCAGATGATCTGGAGAGGAAGAGCGGGTTGAATAGGGGACCCCACAAAGATATGTCCATGTCTTAACCCCAGGAAGCTCTGAAGGAGAACTTATTTGGGGGAAAAAAAATAGGGGTCTTAGCAGATGGAATCAAGTTAAAGATCTTGAGATTTTCCTGGATTTTCCAGGTGGGTCTTAAAATCCAATGACAAGAGAGAAGGGGAGGGACTACCCTGGTGGTCCAGTGGCTAAGACTCTCAGCTCCCAATGCGACCCAGGTTCGATTCCTAGACATCTAGTTCCCTGCCTAGGAAAGGACACAACTAGGAACTAGTTATGTACATGCCGCAACTAAGGGTGTCATGCCACAACTAAAGGTTCTGAGTGTCGCAGCTAGGACCCGGGGCAGCCAACTAAATAAATACATAAGTAACTATTTCAGAGACAGCACGAGAGAAGGGGAGGAGGACACGTGAGGGCAGGGACAGAGGGTGGAGGGATGCAGGCAGAGTCCAAAGGACACTGGGAGCCACCAGAAGCTGGGAGAGGCAGGCGAGAATTCTTGCCTAGAGACTCAGAGAGGTCAGGGCCCTGCTGACACCTTGATCTCAGACTTCTGCCCTCCAGGACTGGGAGTGATTGAATTTCTACTGTTTGAGGCCATCAAGTTTGGGGTGCTTTGTTATGGCCCATGCAAACGAATATAGATATAACAGAATTATGACCTGCTTTGGGAAATCAAGGAAGGCTTCTGTGAGGAAGTGACTTCTGAGCTGGCAAATGTAGTTTAAGTAGGAGTTCAGTTGGTGAAAGGGTTTGAACTGGAGGCGAGGGTTTTGACAGGGAGGGGAGAAGTGTTTTGGGAAGAAACAGCATGTGAAAAGGCCCCTGAGGTGGAGGAACTGACTGTGTTCCATCCACAGCCCCTCCTGTCCATTCTGTCAATTTTTCAGAAGTATCCCACTCTGTCACACCTCAGGACCTTTGCACTTGCTGTTCCCTCTTTCTTCCAGGTTTTTGACCCATCTGCTTCATCCTTCAGAGTTCAGCTGAAAGGAAATTTTTGGCGAAGCTTTTCATGATCACCCTAACTAAATGCATTTCCTCCTTCATTCTTTACCCCTTCATTAATTTGTCTCCATTACAGCATTTAAAATAGCAGTGATGAGAATAGCTAAGGGTGAAATAGCCCTCACTATGTCTGATGCACTCTACTAAATGCTTTACATGTATTATCTCATTTAATTTTTCCAACTCTGCAAGGGGACAAATACTACTTTTTCATGGTTGTTAAATTCCCATTCTACTGATTGCAAAACTGAGGCATAGAGAGTTTAGGTGACATGGTAATAAGAGTTGGAACTGGGATTTGAACCCAAGCAGTCTGGTTGTAGAGCTTGTATTCTTGGAAACGATGTCACACTCTTCAAAATCCGGACCTGGCTGTTTCCTGTTTGTGGTCACTCTTCCCCACTAGACTGTAGACTCCAGGAGGTGTGTTTCCAGACACTTCTTGCTTACTAATGGGCCCCAGGGCTCAGTGGGGCCAGGGCTCATGTTCAGCAAACCCTTGGCAGCTGCCTCCTGCCTTCTGGGCTTCGAGAGCCTTGAGCCGTCCTGACTGCAGGGTCCCCACTCATTCGCTGTCAGATTCACCAGGGGACAGTGATGGGTCCTCAGGAGCACTGGTCGTGCACTCGGATTCCTTCCTGTCCCACAGTCTTCAAGGGAGCGTGTGGCCCTTCTCAGCCTCCTGTCTCCTCCATCCCGGCAGGTGGTGGGAGGAGACCCCATTGCAATGTTGCCAAGAGGCACAGAGGGTCACTTCTGCCCCAGAAACCTGCCCTCACCGCCCTGGCTGGGCTGCTGGGTGTGAAGGGTTGGCAGGACTGAAGCTCGGAGACCACTCCAGCGGTTCCAGCTGTTGTGGGCAGAGCTTGGACATCCAGACGGAAGGCCCGCATCTTCCAGGAAGCCTGGACGTGCCACTGCAGGGTCCTGAAGCATCAGCCCCGTATCCACGGCAACAGCGCTGAAGAGCGGTGGTTACTGCCTGGCCGTCCACGGCTCACTCAAGCCGATTACCCATGGTGCAGCCAGCTGTGGCCCGGCTGGCCCGCGCTGCTCCACTCCTTTGGCCGCTAGGCACCAGCAGGGTATCGGGGGCGTCCTCTTCTGCCGACGGCTGAAGCTCATTTTAAGTCTTTGCCTGTGGCGTGTTCACTAGCATCCTGTTGGCCCCAGAGTCACATGAACAAGCTCACTATCGGTGGCGGGGGAGGGCAGATTAACTGCCTCCTGTGGGAGGCACCTGGCAGAGGCCTAATATCTCAGTACTTCTGTCCGCTGAGTGTGTGCCCAGAGGTCCCCGAGGCAAAGAAACACACGCAGATGACGGAAGACGGCCGCGGAGCCTCGCACACGTGCAGGGGGCAGGCCACCTGTGGTGGCCACCAAGAGCATCCGCTGTCACCATCAATTAAGGACAGAGGGGATGTTGGTTTGGAGGTGGGGCAACAGGGGCCAACTCCCTGGGATTTAGATCTTGAACACAAAGACCAAAAAAAAACACAAAAAACAAAAAACCCCCAAAACACACCACCAACCGGAGTTCATTCATCTTCGGGGAGATGACCCAAATGTGTCCCATTAGTTTCTGCATTTATGACACGTCCCCTCTGCCTTCCTAAGCTGCCCTCTGGAGCCTGGAGTTTCAGCTTTTCCTTCTATTTTCATTCATTCACCAGGATTTACTGAGCATATACTATGTTCCCTGGCAAGCCACTGCCAGCAACCAAAGGGTGCTGATGGATGTGGGGTGATCCTCTTCCTTGCACCCCAGCACCTTGTTTAACCCCAGAAGGGAAAGTGAGTCACCCAAACTTTGGAAATGAGTGTAGATCGGCCCTGTGACACAGAATGCCTGGTTTCTTTATTTTCTCAGATCAAGGGAAAGCTGGATTAGCCCTGCCCTGCCTGGCTGGTGAGATGTTCGTAGGGACTTCTCCCTACTCTAGGTATTAAGAGATCAGAGAGAGGCTCCCCTGGTGGTCCAGTGGTTAAGAATCCACCTGCCAACGCCGGGGACATGGGTTCAATTCGTGGGCTGGGAAGATCCCAGGTGCCATGGAGCAACTGAGCCTGTGCGGCGCTAGCTACTGAAGCCCGAGCACCCTAGAGCCCGAGCTCAGCAATAAAGAGAAGCTGCCGCCGTGAGATGCCCACACCACAGCTAGGGAGTAGACCCTGCTCGCCACACCCAGAAAAAGCCTATGCACTGCACTGAAGGCCCAGCACAGCCGAAAATAACCAAAGAAGCGATCAGATCGCCCACGGGTGTCCTACGGAGGTCACTGTGTAGCTTCTCCTTGCTTTGAGCAGTGTGTCTTTTAGGGAATGTCCATGAACTGGCTGTGTGATCCTCGGCAAAATGATGACACTGTTATAATCAACAGGGTTATGCACTGTGTATGCCCAGCTTTATCCCACAGGGCTGAAACTGACCATTTACTTGTTGCTTCCCTGGTTAGGCTGGGAGCTTGGTGAGAGTGGACATTTGGCCAGTCTTCCTCAATTTCCATCTGTCCAGCACTGCCCAGCACTTAGTAGGTTGTTCATAAATGTTTAATGATGGGTGAAAGAAGCGCTGGATTTGAAGCAGAAGCTCTGTGGCCGTCAATAGTCCACTTCTCTCTGGCTTCAGTTTCCCTGCTCGTGGAACAAGCAGGTTGAATTCGATCATCTCCAAGATGCCATCCAGTGCTAAGATTCTCTCTGCACTCAGGGTACAGCATAGGGCTTCACTTCTTAGTCCCTCTGCATTGGGCAGGGTCACATGACCAATCCCTTGTCATTGGGCAGGGTCACGTGACCAATTCTGCCCAGTGAATTGAGGACAGAAACGACAGCAGTCACAGTTTCTGGGCTGGACCATTTGATTGCTGGTAAACCATGCTCCAGGTGCAGTTCCCCTCTGCCTCGAGGTGGAGACTGCCTCTTGCAACTGGGGATGTGGAGCCAGGTTGAATGGGGCACAACCGTGAAATAAACCGACTGTTAGGAGTAACTCATTTGGGGGATTGATTGTTACTGCAGCATAACGTGGCCTTACAGTTACTCCTGGTGGTCTGAAAGGGAGTTGCCAGGGAGCACAATGCAAGCGAAGAGACTTTTGAGAAGGTTATTTCATTCCTGGAGGTGAGAGAGGATGGAATAGCGGTGTCCGGGTGAGGAGAAAGGAATGGTCAGTTGCAGGTTGAAGCTAAGAGGCCACAGCATGCGAATGGATATTAGGGATAAAAGAAAGAATTACTTCTGCTAGGCTTACTTGTGTCTGTACTTGGAAGGGCTTCCCAGACCATGGGTTGGGCTGGAGGTTCCTCCCATAGTCTCATATTAGAGAATGAATTCTGCTCACCTTTTAAGAAGTGGGTCTCTGTTTTCACTTTTCATAAAAGGCAAGGGAAAGCTCACTCTGGAGGGGCCCGGGGCCTAGGCCTGCCTCTGACAGCCACAGTGCTCTTGGCTGGCAGCATCACCGATTAGAACGGAACACGACAGGTGCTGGTCAGTTGGCCGCGCAGTGGGCGTTAGGGAAATGGACTTTGGCTTGATTATATTATCTGGCTGTCCCCAAAGAGGTGAGAAAATGGGCCTAAATCCCTCTGGCTTTGTGCCTTGCGCTCTCCCATCCCACACCACCGCCTTGTGTAAGACACAGCTCCATCAGAAAATGGCTTTTTAGAACAGCTGCCGAGAAAATGGGTTAGCCGGGGACAATCTTATTAGAGTGATAACTGTGTCAGGAGACAAGAAAGAGAGAGATGCAATTTAGCCCTGTATGTTCTCATTAAAATGACTGTGCATCTTTGTGAAGGACTGCTTTAACAGGACCAAAGAGAGACAAGCCCTGTGGGTGACCCCAGGGACAGGCAGTGGGGGGTGGGGCTCGGGTCACGTGGCAAAGCACAGCTGGCTGAGAGTGTCCATTCCAGAGGAATGTGCCCTTGTGTTTGTTCCAGCTTCTAGAGCTGAGCTGTGCAATGTGGCAGTGACTAGCCCCATGTGGCTATTTGCACTCAAATTTGTTAGTTCAGTTCAGTCACTCAGTCGTGTCCGACTCTGTGACCCCATGGACCGCAGCACGCCAGGCCTCCCTGTCCTTCACCAACTCCTGGAGTTTACCCAAACCCATGTCCATTGTGTCAGTGATGCCATTCAACCATCTCATCCTCTGTCTTCCCCTTCTCCTCCTGCCCTCAATCTTTCCCAGCATCAGGGTCTTTTCAAATGAGTCAGCTCTTTGCATCAGGTGGCCAAAGTACTGGAGTTTCAGCTTTAGCATCATTCCTTCCAAAGAAATCCCAGGGCTGATCTCCTTCAGAATGGACTGGTTGGATCTCCTTGCACTCCAAGGGACTCTCAAGAGTCTTCACCAACACCACACTTCAAAAGCATCAATTCTTCGGCGCTCAGCCTTCACAGTCCAACTCTCACATCCATACATGACCACTGAAAAAACCATAGCCTTGACTAGATGGACCTTTGTTGGCAAAGTAATGTCTCTGCTTTTTAATATGCTGTCTAGGTTGGTCATAACTTTCCTTCCAAGGAGCAAGCATCTTTTAATTTCATGGCTGCAGTCACCATCCATAGTCATTTTGGAGCCCCCCCAAAAAAGTCAGCCACTTTTTCCACTGTTTCCCCATCTATTTCCCATGAAGTGATGGGACCAGATGCCATGATCTTCGTTTTCTGAATGTTGAGCTTTAAGCCAACTTTTTCACTCTCTTCTTTCACTTTNTTCTAAAACCAGCTTGAACATCAGGAAGTTCACGGTTCACGTATTGCTGAAGCCTGGCTTGGAGAATTTTGAGTATTACTTTACTAGCATGTGAGATGAGTGCAATTGTGCGATAGTTTGAACATTCTTTGGCATTGCCTTTCTTTGGGACTGGAATGAAAACTGACCTTTTCCAGTCCTGTGGCCACTGCTGAGTTTTCCAAATTTGCTGACATTGAGTGCAGCACTTTCACAGCATCATCTTTCAGGATTTGGAACAGCTCAACTGGAATTCCATCGCCTCCACTAGCTTTGTTCATAGTGATGCTTCCTGAGGCCCACCTGACTTCACATTCCTGGATGTTCCAGGAGTGATCACACTGTCGTGATTATCCGGGTCGTGAAGATCTTTTTTGTACAGTTCTTCTGTGTATTCTTGCCACCTCTTCTTAATATCTTCTGCTTCTGTTAGGTCCATACCATTTCTGTCCTTTATTGAGCCCATCTTTGCATGAAGTGTTCCCTTGGTATCTCTAATTTTCTTGAAGAGATCTCTAGTCTTTCCCATTCTATTGTTTTCCTCTATTTCTTTGCATTGATCGCTAAGGAAGGCTTTCTTATCTCTCCTTGCTATTCTTTGGAACTCTGCATTCAAATGGGTATGTATTCCCTTTTCTCCTTTGCTTTTCGCTTCTCTTCTTTTCACAGCTATTTGTAAGGCCTCCCCAGACAGCCATTTTGCTTTTTTTTGCATTTCTTTTTCTTGGGGATGGTCTTAATCCCAGTCTCCTGTACAATGTCACGAGCCTCCATCCATAGTTCATCAGGCACTCTATCAGATCCAGTCCCTTAAATCTATTTCTCACTTCCACTGTATAGTCATAAGGGATTTGATTTAGGTCATACCTGAGTGGTAAAAGGGAATAAAATGAAAACTTGAGTCAGCCGGCTGCTCTGGCCACATTTTAGGTGTCCAGTAGCCACGTGTGGTCAGTGGCTCCCCTGCTGGGCAGCACAAGGTCCACTGCCTCTCCATCACTGCAGAGGTGCTGTTGGGTAACTGTGGTGTCAACTGTCAGGGAGGCTTATGGTGGAAGACACTCAAATAACAGAAAAAGGGAAGGCTGAACATCCCTGGAGGTCCAGTGGTTAAGAATCCACCTACCAATGCAGGGGACCTGGGTTTGATCCCTGGTCCGGGAAGATTCCACATGCTATGGGGCAACAATATGCATGGACCACAATTACTGAGCCCGTGTGTTGCAGCAACTGAAGCTCACGCACCCTAGAGCCTGTGCTCTGCAACAAGAGAAGCTACGGCAAAAGCACTGGGCACCATGTCCAGAGAGCAGCCCCCTCTCGCCACAACTAGAGAAAACCATCATGCGGCAACGAAGAGCCTGTGCAGCCAAAAATACTGAGTAATTTTTGAAAAGGTAGGATCTTCCCTGGCTCCAGCTTGAGGAGCCTAGACACCTCTTGCTTCTGTCTCCCACAAAGTGGCAGAACTGGGCTTAGAACCCAGATCTCATTTAATTCCAGCACCACCCTCCTCCCATGCCATCTTTAACCTCAACCTAACCTGGGCTGCAAGAGGCGGCTACAAGGTAGTGTGCACGCATGCTCAAGTGCTCGTCATGTCCAACTCTTTGTGACCCCATGGACTATAGCCCACCAGGTTCCTCTGTCCATGGGATTCTCCAGGCAAGAGTACTGTAGTTGCCATGCCCTCCTCCAGGGGATCTTCCTGACCCAGGGATCGAATCTGAGTCTCTTACATCTCCTGAATTGGCAGGAGGGTTCTTTACTGCTAACGAAACAGCTCAGTCTGCTAACTCTTTCTTGAGTGAGGGAGCTGGGGTATGTGTGCCCTGCCGCTGACAAGTCGTCCACCGAGGGATGCTCTCCTGGTGTCAAGGCAGCATTAATTGCAGACACTGCTGACTTGCTGAGGGCAGCCAGAGAAAGCTCAAGGCAGGGGTGCAGCAGCTGGTGGGAAGCTGGGCCAAACATGGCAAGTGTGGAGAGATGGGGGAGGACACTTTGGAGTGCCAGCTTCAAGCGACAAGACAGGTCAGACCGATCTTGGAGGCGAGGGGGCCACTGGCTCTGCTCCTTACTCACTCTTCGGCCCCTGCCTTTGCTCTCTTTGCCCGTCTAATCTCTCTCTACAGTTAGGAGTTCCCTTTACAATGGGAATCGGGAGTTCCCTGGTGGTCAAGTGGTTGGGAACCCATCTGCCGATGCAGCGGACGTGGGTTTGGTTTCTGGTCCGGGAAACTCCATGTGCCTCAGAGTGACACCAGGGGAGCATCCCTCAGTGGACGACTTGTCAGCGGTAGGGGATGCATACTCCATCTCCCTCGCTCAAGAAATAGCAAACTGAGCTGTTTCATTAGCGTTAAAGAACCTTCCTGCCAATTCAGGAGATGTAAGAGAGTACAGAGGCTGTTCACCCTAGAGCCCGTGTCTACAACAAAGCAGCCACTGCAATAAGAAGCCCACACGTTGCGACTAGAGAGCAGCCCCCGGTCTCCACAACTAGAGGGCAGCCCCCACTTGCCGTGACTAGAGCGAGTCCATACACAGCAATGAAGACCCAGTGCAGACAAAAATAAATAAAATTTAAAAAAGGAATTAGACCATGTCTATGATTTTTGCGTTGATTTAAAATCAAACGCAAATTCTAGACACACGCATATATGCGTGTACATGTCTGCGTACACCTGTGTTTCTAGATGTTTTTCCTATGTATTGAAAACCATAAAGTCACATTAATACCTCTGATTCTAATCCATCACTGTGGAATGCATGCTGGTTTTCTCTCTCTGTATTTGTGACTTTCTTCTCTTATGGTGAGAAATCTGACTGCTCTTATCCTCAATGTATTGTTTGATCAACAAAACAATTCTCCCATTACAGCTGCCACACCTACTTTGCATGGATGTCCTGGTCACCCTAACCTCACGCCAATGCCCTCCTCATCCTGCTTAGGATCTGACGGCAATTGTATTATTTTTTTTGTTATGATCACCCTTAGTAGGTCGACGGGACAGAGGAATAGATGGGGGCTGCTCCCATTGAGACAACCTGCTTTGATCGGGCCAAAGGAGCCCATCCAAGAGGCTCACGTGAGCCTGTCTTTTATATTCATAAGATGCTTCTCTATAGCCCCCGCTAAGAGGTCAAAGTAATTAAAAATCTTTCGCAATTACCCAGTGTTCAGAAACTGATGGCTGGTTCCAAGAGCCTTGCTTTTTATTCTGTTTCACCTCCCCCGCAGAAATCTAGGGGAGGGAAAGCAAGTAGCAGCTGATATGACCCCCCACTCACTTTCTATAAAGGGGAAAATTAGCTGCGCTAATAATCATGAATATTAATGTATAGCCAATTTCACTCAATTAAAATGATGATCTATAATGCTGCCTCACAGCTTTATGGAGGCCATTTCAATGACTCCGGAGTGGAGTTTGGGTACTTTTCAGAGCTCATGGGTTTAGCTGAACTTTCTCACCCCCATCGTTGGCTTCCACAACATATTCTCCCCTGACCCAGTCACTCAACCCTCACAACACACGTTTTCTCTGTTTCCAGGCACCGGGATGTATTGCTGCCATGGTAAGGGCTTGCGATTCTGCATAGCTCTGATTCTGATACCGTTTTTCCTGAAAACCACTTCTCCTGCTGCTCCTCGGAGGCAGAGTCCCTGGGATATGTATCCTTCCCTGGTGCCCTGGTGACTCAGATGGTAAGGAATCTGACTGCAATGCAGGAGACCTGGGTTCCATCCCTGGGTCAGGAGCCCCTCAAGAAGGGAATGGCTACCGACTCCAGTATTCTTGACTGGAGAATTCCATAAACAGAGAAGCCTGGCAGGCTACAGTCCCTGGGATCACAAGGAGTCGGACATGACTGAGCGAAGTAGCCATATTTATTCAATGAAGTTCTACCTTCTCTGGGCAGAGCCGGTAGGCCAAAGGGGGCGGGGCACCCCTTGCTCCAGATGGGCCAATTAGAGCATGAAGCTTCCCTGGGATTTTGGGATCAGGACTAAGAAGGTCCAGTGTCAGAAGGATGACTTTGAGCAAAACGATAAAACTCAGGAGCTGCAGGCAGCTATGTGCTCTTCCGTCACACAAACTGGGTGATGAGAGGAGCCGAGAGAGGAGCAGCCTGAGACCTGGACATCCGGAGGGCTTCCTGCCTCCCCTGGCTCCTGGCAAGTCCTGCCTCGGGTTCCTTGAAACACTTCTGTATCCTTATACCCAAGCCCCCTTTCATTCCTAGCGCTAGATGTAGAAGGCTTCTGTTACCTGCATCCAGAGAGCCCCAAAGCTAACACAGCTGTCAACAGCCAGGCGCCTGTTCTTCCTTCTGAGACTTGAGCGGGCATTCCTGCCAATCCTCACTGTTCAAACAGCCACAGTCTCCACCAGAAGAAAGCCCCAGGCCGGGCCAGGGAACAGAGCGTCAGTCATAGCCTCCAGCCCTCAGGTTCTATTCCTATCTACCCATGGACAATTGTGTTAAAAGAGAGGAGGAAAAATAAGACAACATAGATCAGGCCAGCGGAGAAGATCACTCGGAAGGTTTGGTGGTTTTGATGCCAAACAGTGGGTTGCCCGACGTGTTATGTTTCAGCTGGGTGTTTGGGGCTCCTGTAGACACAGCTGCTCTGTGTCAATGGCACTCTCCTGTTTTCCTGTGTGCCCTGTCACTCTCTAGCTCCTGACCCTGCTGTATTCTTCTGAGTGCTCAGCCCTGCCTGGTACTCTAATATCTATTTGTTAGTTCAATATGCGTTGATCATCTCCCTCAACTAGAGCAGGGACCTTGTCTGTCTTGCTCAGTTCGGTACCCCAGTGTCTAGAACGGGGTCTGGCACATACCAGGTAACTAACAAACATTTTGAACCGTGGTGCTGGAGAAGACTCTTGAAAGTCCCTTGGAGAGCAAGGAGATCAAACCAGTCAGTTCAGTTCAGTTCACTTCAGTCACTCAGTCGTGTCTGACTCTTTGCGACCCCATGAATCGCAGCATGCCAGGCCTCCCTGTCCATCACCATCTCCCGGAGCTCACTCAGACTCACGTCCATCGTGTCCATGATGCCATCCAGCCATCTCATCCTGGGTTGTCCCCTTCTCCTCCTGCCCCCAATCCCTCCCAGCATCACAGTCTTTTCCAATGAATCAACTCTTTGCATGAGGTGGCCAAAGTACTGGAGTTTCAGCTTCAGCATCATTCCTTCCAAAGAAATCCCAGGGTTGATCTCCTTCAGAATGGACTGGTTTGATCTCCTTGCAGTCCAAGGGACTCTCAAGAGTCTTCTCCAACACCACAGATCAAATGCATCAATTCTTCGGCGCTCAGCCTTCTTCACAGTCCAACTCTCACATCCATACATGACCACAGGAAAAACCATGTCCTCAAGGAAATCAACCCTGAATATTCATTGGAAGGACTGGTGCTGAGGCTGAAGCTCAAATACTCTGGCCACCTGATGCAAAGAGCCGACTCATTGGAAAAGACCCTGATGCTGGGAAAGATTGAGGGCAAGAGGAGAAGGGGACGACAGAGGATTAGATGGTTGGATGGCATCACTGACTCAATGGACCTGAGTGTGAGCAAACTCGGGGAGATAGGGAAGCCTGGTGTGCTGCAATTCATGGGGTTGCAAAGAACTGGACACGACTTAGTGACTGAACAACAGTGACAACAAGCATTTGCAGGATGAAGAAATGAATGAATGAACAAATGAATGGGTGAATTTTACCTCTCTTTGGTAAACCCCAAGCAGAGGCTCTGGCTATCGACCAAACATACCACAGATGAATGAATTTTTGTTTTGTTTAACCTTCTTCCCGGTACCCAAGAGCCACTCGTAAGGACAAGCTACTTTTCCTGGGTTCAGGCAGAGCATGTGGCCGGTAACTTAGCCCTTTAATCCAGCATGCCCAGGTCTGAATCCCAAGCTCTGTCACATTAGCTGTGTGCCCAGGGGGTAAGCTACTAAACCTCTCCAAGTTGCATTTCTTCATCTTTGAATGGGGAATGGTAATAGTTTCTAACTCATCAGGTTATTGCGCAAACTCAATGAGCCAATGAATGTCAGTTTCTCAGCCCTGTAACTGGCATATGGCACTTGCTCAATAAATGTGAGTTATCACTATAGCTCCGCTAAGAGATATCACCCTGCACTGGTGACCAGCACTGATCCATTTGTTCATCAGTCCATGAACTGATTAGTTAATTCATCAACATGTTTTGAGTGTGTGTGTGTGTTAGGATCCAAGGATATAAATGAGGGAGCAAGGTGGTTTGCCTCTCGCAAGGAGAACAAGCATCATAGGAGAGAACTCAGAGATGATCGGAGGCACGGCCGTCTCCGTGACTCTGGGGCCTCCAACACAGGTCTTGGAGGTAGGGCCCAAAGTGATGCTGGGGGATTCAGAGAAATCTTGGAGTGGGGAGACGTGGGTCCAGCTCTGGTTCCAACTTGCTGTTTAAACTTGGCACATGTGGACTTCCCTGGTGGTCCAGGGGTCAGGACTTCATGCTGATGGTCCCAGGGCAGGGGGCACAGTGTTCGATCCCTGGTTAGGGGAGCCCATGCACTGCCTCATGCAGCCAAAAGAAAAAAGAAAAACAACTATGTTTTTCTTAAACTTGGGAAATGTACATCACCTTGCCTAATCTATTTTCTCACCCCAAAAATGTGTGTGTGGCACTAGATCAGTTGGCTTCAAGCCCAACGTACATCAGAATTGTTTTTTTGGGGGAGATGTTAAAATACCCAATACAGGGCTCTGCTCTGCAGAAAGTGATTTAGATATGGGAAGGACTGAGGCTCCAGGTACAGCCTGATGCAGCCCTCGGGACACACTCTGAGGACCTGTGAAAGCAACAATAAAGTTTCCTCCCTGTGGTTTGGCATTCTTAAACACAGCATACTGTCCCCCTTGAGGATAAGGTGTAGACACTGGCCTGATTTTTTCCTCCTCCCTCTCAACTCAACCTTTAGCTCCCCAGGGAGCTTTCCATGGTCCTGAAGTCAGTCCTGGACTAACTTTCTTGCTTTCTTGTAGAAATTTCCCCAGTTGGCATCCTCTGGGTAGCTGTGCCTTTACAAAAGGAGTCTGAATTGATGTGAAGGTCTCCTCCGCCTGCCCTGAAGTTGTTCCAGTCCTTCCTCTGCGTTGGCGAGAGAAGAAAACAGCATTCTTGTTTCCGCGCCAAGTTGCCAGGGCACTGGTTTCCATGACAGCAGAGGGGGGAGCTGAAAGCCTGGCTCTCACCTACAGAGGAATTAAAAGCCACCCTCTTGGAGAACAAATGATGATTCCAGGAGGATGCTGGAGACTGGAGAGAGTAGGGTTTTCATTCATTCACCCGCTGGTGTGGGGCTCCAGGGAGGAGACGGCATGGAGAGCTTGGAGGTTTTCTAGGGACTTTCACAAGGAGGCTACATAATAATGTGAATGGCAATCACAGGGACCTCCCTGGTGGCCCGGTGATTGGGACTCTGTGCTCCCACTGCGGGGGGCACAGGTTCGATCCCTGGCTGGGGAACTAAAATCCAGTGTGCTGCACGGTGAAGCCAAAAAAAAAGGCAATAGGATTGATAACATTTCACATGTCCATCATGGTTTAAAGCTTGTGGCAGCCACTTTAGACCCTCAATATGTACGACCCATGGGTTTTACTCAGGAGGAAATGGGGATCTCGTGTGGAGAAGTGACTCATATACGACCTTCATGCTATCTCTCTGCAGTGCGTGGGATTTCTCATCACTTGACTGGACTTCTCCAGCGGTGTCCAAGCACTGACTCTCCTCTCGCTCGTCCAGATCTACCGGTCCCCGGTCTAACTCACTCCCATCACTGGCGATGATACGTCTAAGAAGCCAGTCTTAGCCTGAGAACAATGATGAATCGAAAAGCTATTGCCTCAGGTCAAGTTTATTCCTGGAGGCAGTATCCTAATTTAAAGTAACAATGCCAGTGGCAGGACTGACACTTAGCCAGATGATGGAGGCAAAGAATTTTTGCATACAGGTGCGTTTCCCCACTCTGTTTACACGAAGCGTTGCTCTCATTCATATTCCCTTAGAGAACTGTTCTATATATCCTCAGGACAACCTTGTGAGGTACTACTATTATTATCCACATTTTGTAGATGAGGAATGCAAGGTCCAGAGAGGCTGTCAAAGCTCACACTGCTAGGAAGTGCCAGAGCTGGGATTTGAACCCATGTCTGCCACACACGACTCAGTGATGAGAGTTGTGTTAGTGCACACACTCCACATGTGTGTCCAGGTCAACTGGACAAGAAGCCAGGATAAACCCTTCAAGAAACTCAGCTTGCTTGAAGCCAAAGGTCCTTCTAGGGCTCTGCTGTGATTAATTTCAAAGTGGTTTCCATAGTCAGGAGGATTTGGGATCACAGAAAGGTGTCTGGGAAGAAGGGGTTTGGGTTGGGTTCCTTTTGGAACAGTGACCCAGCACAGGCTGACATGAAGTTGGCTCAGTCCAGAGGTAGTAAATATAGAAGCCTCACAGTTACAGCAAAAGCAAAAACAAAAAACCCTCTGGAGTCGTGCTTTGCCATTCTTGGAGGGCCTGACAGCTTCTTCAGACTTATCGCCTTAGACTCCAGAGGTTGTTGGGTGGCAATGTCAAGATGAGAGTTTATGTTTGCAGAGACTCCAAGGTTGTGATCTGGGGGAATAATTAGGATCATGCCATCAGAGGAGGTCAGGATCTTCAAGTTTCAGAGATGAACAGGACCTCAGGAATAGTCAAGCCCAGTATATCCCAAAGTGTTTCTGTGTCTATCAGCAGGGATATATAAGATGATTTAGGTGTTGTATTAGTCAGGATAAGCTCATTAAGCCTACAGTAACAAACCCAGAAAGGGCTGGGTCTTAATGCAACAAAGTTTTATCTTTTCTCCCCAAATTCTGATGAGGGTCTGTTGGCCCTCCAGGGTGGTGGTCTTCCGTGCAGTGGTTCAAAGACTTGGGCTGCTTTGATTTTTGTAATGCTGCCATTTCACTGTGTAGCCTCCAGGTCATTCAAGCAGGGAAAAGAGAATCAAGGGGCTGGAAGGCTGTAAAAAATGACAATAGACACAGGATCTAAACATCTTTGCTCTAAACAAGAACCAACTAGCAGGAAGGAAGGAGAAGAGCATTCACCAGCTAGGGGCTTGGGACCACCCAGCTCCTTTTCTTGGCATGTCACAACACAGGTTCTCATCTATCCCCAGATATAACCAGAGACCACTTTCAAGATTTGTGCTAAAGTTAGCAGAGGAGAAGGAAGGAAAGATGAGGCTTCACGATGTTCCTTAGAGGAGGGGAATGTGGGCCTTGTAGCAAATTCCCAGTGGGCTACTATTTGAAAGGACTTCCCTGGCTGTCCATTGGTTAAGACTTTGCGCTTTCAATTCAGGGGGCACAGGTTCAATCCCTGATTAGGGAAACTAAGATTCCACATGTCACATGGCACGGCCAGAAAATTTTTTTTTAAAAATTAAGGGATACTGATATATATTTGAAAGATGGAACACAGACAGAAACTCGAATGCATGCGTACACAGAGATACACAATCACACTGAGGCTAACACAGAAAGACACACAAATCACACACATATTCAAGCACATACAGGCATACTCACACCCACAATGATACATGACACTCGGCTTCCTCTCTGTGTGATGAATCGTCCCAAGGCCAGGAGGACAGGCTGAAAGGTCCCGGAGGTCCCGTGGCGGGCAGTGAACTAGGTCTGGAGCATGTAAATCTGGGGTTGGCAGAAGAATGAGCTAAGCCACCCCCATCTCTCTCTTGTGGGCATCCCGTAAATCTCTCCCGGCCCCTGCCCTGCCCTCCCGGCAACAATCCTCACTGCCAAGCCTCCCAGGTTTACTAGATTTAGGTCCTGGAGTGCTTTGTTTGCTCCCCTCCCTGGCAGAGCCTGCCTGACAGGGGTGAATTTACCATCCCTGGAGCCTGCAGAATCAATACTGCCTTCTCCTTGCTGGAGGGATAGAGTGGGGTTTGCAGGAATGAACCACGCTTGGATGGACCTGGGTCCCTGCTCCTTGTGGAGGAAAGGGAAGAGGTTCCTGACACAGGAAAGCAGGACCCCAGCTCACTGTGACATGGCCACCTGTGGACCCCAGGACCCAAGGCTCTGGGGTCAAGGTAATTAAGGCAGAAACTAGCTAGGAGTCTTGGAGATGTCACTCAGCCCGTGGCCTCCCCAGTGCCAGGACGTACCCCGTGTAGGGGGTGAAAGTACCGATTCTATACTCAGCCTGCCTGGGTCTGAATCTCAACTCACCCACTGAGCAGCTCTGTGACCTGGGACTCGTTAGGAAGTACCTGAAGCCTCAATTTCCCCATCTGTAAAATGGGGATGAAATGGTCCGTCTCTTACAGTACAGTCATGGAGCTGTGACATGTTTAAAGCATTTCATACAGGATCAGAACCTGGGAGACAGAAGTCTACAAGCGCCGGCTGTTCTCATTAATGCCATGTAATGTGAATCAAGGAAGAGCCACAAACCCAGCTCAGGGAGAGGCGTTCACAGTGATGCTAGAAGCTTCCAACAGACAATGGCTGCTGAGTCTCCATCCATCTCATTAGGAGAAGTCTTGATCGTCCCAAATATGCCAGGACCAGACTCACTGGGGGGCCAAGCCAAGTGACAAATGACCCCCACTAAGGCGCGGTCGATGGAGGGGTGGGACCAGCTTCAGGGCCTGCTGGCCCATTTGGCTAACTGACTCTTACTTGGGTGTTTGGTGACAGGCATATCCATCCTGAAGGAAATCACCCCTGAACAGCCATTGGAAGAATTGATGCTGAAGCTGAAGCTCCAATACTTAGGCCCCTTGATGCAATGAGCCGACTCACTGGAAAAGACCTTGATGCTGGGAAAGACTGAGGGCAGGAGGAGAAGGGGGCGACAGAGGATGAGACGGTTGGATGGCATGATGGACTCAATGGACATGAGTCTGAGCAAACTCCAGGAGGCAGTGAAGGACAGAAAAGCCTGGCGTGCTGCAGTCCATGGGTCACAAAGTCGGACATGACTGAGCGACTGAACACAACAACAATGGAGGTTGCCATGTGGATCCCACAGGGGCCGCCCTTCTCTTCCTCTCTCCAGGGCCCAGTCTTTCCGTTCTTTCTTCTCGGGTCTTTATGGAGCACCTGCTAAGTATTGGGTGCTTGGACAAAATAGGCCTGCTCCTTAACCCAGCAGTATCTGAAGGGTGCACTGGGAAGACAGACTGTCAATGAATAGACTGGTAAATAAGGTAATATTAAGTGGTAAAGAGTTTTCTGAGAGAGTCACCCAGCTGATAAGATGGGAGGGATTTTATGTGAATCCAGGAGGCCCTCTTGGAGGAGGTGATATCTGAGTTGTGACCTGAAGGGGAGAAAGAGCGTGCTGGGCAGACATCTGGGGAGGGGATGGTGGTGCAGAGGAGAGGGCTGGGAATTCCAGGGAGAGAGAAGAGCAAGCAAAGGCCCTGGGGTGGGGTGGGGAGACTGGGGGTTTCCAACAGCAGGAACAGCACAGGGTGAGCAAGGCAAGTACTGCAGGGGAGAGGTCTGGAGGGCAGGCAGATCGAGTCCTGCCCTATAAACCAGGGTGAGAAATGAGGGTTTTATTTTAAGTGTGAGCAGAAGTCATTCGCTGGAGGCTCCAAGCTGGGGAGAGACACGTGATCCCATTTATATTTTAAACAGAGGACTCTGGCTGCCATGCAAAAAGGAGCGGCTGACTGGGGGAGACGCCAGGCTGGAAGCTGGGCGAGAGGGAGGAGGCGGCTGCAGAAATCGCGATGCCTGGGCCCCAGGCAGCCTCAGTGGAAAGGGAGAGCTGGATTCCCCGTACAGTTTGAAGGAACAGCCACCAGGACTTGCTGACAGGACTTGCTGACTGGATGGGGCATAAGAGTGAAAGATTTGAACCCGTCTGTCTTCATTTAGGCCCAGTTCTGTTTTAATATCAGCCTTTCTATCATGGTTAACGTTGCTGTGCCTCAGACTCCTGGGAGGGCGGGAGGAACAGACTGCAGGGGAGACTGCGATGGCAGAGGTCTGGGAGGTCGCCCTGTCTCCACTGCTGACGTGTTAAGGGATGCTGGCTGAATCACGACCCCGCCTCGCCTTGGTTCCTGGGTCTCCCTGTGAAATATGCACGACCATCATGTCTGGCGGAGGGAGGCCTCGAAGATAACTTGAGGTCAGGGGATGTGAACTTCGGGAGCTTGGGAAGCAGTGGGGCAGGATGGTGGCAGCAAGCCCGCATCCCTTTGCTGGCCGGTCCCTCCCTTCCCTCCCTGCTCTCGCTATGGTTCTGAAGGCCCTCTCCTCCCCTGTCTGATGCCACCAAAGTGGACTGACGTGTGGGATGGATGAGGACACGGGGCAGAGGGAGGGGAGATGGCTCTGAGGGCTGTCCTGGGGAGAAGGGCCTGGGAGGGAGCGGCCTGCAGCAGGACGACCAGGGAGGAGAGGGCCACGGCTGAGTGCTGAACAGCCCTCGTTGGGGTCGGGGTGGGAGGAGACTGACTTTCTGACCCACCTTTTGGGAATTCGCCACACAATTATTCTGGCAATTCTTCAGCACCATAAAGAGAAGGCAGGGGGCTTAGGAACCTTGTTGGGAGAGGGAGAGAAGGGCAATCTTGTTCCCTAACTAGGGGTGACTGACAGTGTGTTAGTTGCTCAGTCGTGTCTGACTCTTTGTGACCGCATGGACTGCAGCCAGCAGGCTCCTCTGTCCATGGGATTCTCCAGGCAAGAATATTGGAGTGGGAAGCCATTCCCTTTTCCAAGGGATCATCCTGATCGAGGAATGAAACCTGGGTCTCTAACTAGGGGCGACTGACCAGAGCCCCTGGGAAAGTTCCCATGAGCTGGGGCATCAAGGAACTCTCTGTCACTGTGAGTTGTGTGCGCTTGGGACTTAGCAGTCCCAACTGGGGAACCTCTTTTTAAACATCCATGAAATCATGATTGTGTCCAAGGATGTTTCATGGATCTTCTCCTCACCTGGAGACATCCTAACTGCCCATCAGTCTGGGACTTGTCCAACAAACAATATCACAACTGCACCATGGAATGCTATGCAGCCGTTGAAAAGGACAAGGTCAATCTCTGTGTCACCCCGATGGAACATCCTTAATACAAAAGGAAGTGAAGAAAGGCAAGTTGGAGAATCATGTGTGTAGTACTATCCCCCTTTTTTGTAAGGAAAACAGGCACAGAGAAAGGAATTCTCCAATAATCTGTTAACATTCATAACTTCACGGGAGTGGGCTTGGCGAATGGAGTGGGGGAGATTGTTGACTTTTTCTTTAAACTTCCAGCACATTACAACAGGCATGTGTTTATTTTCACAGTTCAAAAACTGACTGCGTGTTCTTGAAAGTTCAAGATGTTCTCAAACTTGTTAAATCTACAAGGAATTTTGCACCTGAACCCCAGTCCCTGTTATTAGGGGAAGATACTAGAGGCATGACTGAAAGAGGATGAGTGAAATTTCTAGAGCTGTATATCTCCTTTCTCCAGTGGTCTTTAAAAGTCTAATAAAACAGGAGCCCAGATGATGGAGTCAGTAACTAATGAATACCTCCTCGTGGGGGGTTTGTATCGAACATGAAACAGTTTCACCACCCAACACGTTAGCATGCTGCTGCTCCAGCCGGTCCAGGCCAAGGCTAGCTGACAGCCTGGAGATGAGGGGCCAGAGTTTCCTCCTGTGACCACTCTCCATCCTCTGGGTTGACAATTCTGCTGCTAGAATGAGTGATGGGTGAATGAGTGTTATGGTGATGCTGTGATGTCCAGCTCTGGAGGCTGTGATGGGGACAGTGATGATGGAGCTGCTACTTTTTGGGCAGAGCTGTTCACTACAGACAAACCCTCTGACAGGTAAATGCAAAGGGGTTGGTTGTTCCTTAGTCTGTTCATTAGCTCTGACATTGTCCCCAGGATATCTGTTAGCTGTAGTGCTGGTGGGGTAGGTGGAGGGGTGTGGATGGGTGGGGGACTTCTCTCTTCCTATCTCTCATCTGGCTGCCTCTTTCCACTATCAGAACAGAAAGCCCTGATTCGCCACTGGGATTCCACACTGGTCCAGACCTTGCCCATCTCCTGCCCTACCTGCCCGTGTCTCCCGGAGCCAGGGAGAGCTCCTCCCTCCCCCAGAACAGCAGCTCGGTATTGGATTCCCTTGTTCACGTTTTGTTTTCGCAGGTGAAAAGAGCTCGGGATGCTGTTTCTCCTAAGCGTTCTAACAGGAGCTTCCGTGAACACAATGCTGAATCATATGAGGGACTTGGAGGCATTTCAGGGATTTTGGTCAACCAAGGGATAGAAGATCTTAGGGCTAGGCAGCAAGCACTGGTTGTTAAATAACACCCCCCTTCACTATTTATAACGAACTGTGTGTGCTCAGCACATAACTCTTGGAAAACACAGAAGGGCAAAAAGAAAATTAAATATAACATTCCTCCATAATGTCTCCAGTCCAAAATTACATTAGCAACACATACACACACATGCACACACACACACTCACGTGCAGTGTATATATTTACCCCAAACAGCAGACTTGGCATATTCCTCTGTAATGGATTCTTTTCACATGGGCATACACCCGCAACTACCTTCTTTCAAGCTACTTTTTCCCAAATGCAAATATTATAAACAACACAAAATGTAAAAAAAAAAAAAAAAAGATCTGCTATTATCTCAATCCTCTGGGTAACCGTTATCAGTTAAAAAAGTCTTTTTAAGGCTTTGTTTCTATGCACGTATGCACCAGAGTATGATTCCAATAGGCTTGGCTTCTTTTTTCCCAGCCCCACGTCCTTAGCACCTACAGGAATGTCTGGCATGTGGTAGGTGCTCAGTAAATATTGCTGAATTAATGAAACATAAATGCATATTTAATAGTGTTCCTGGAGTAGAGTCAACTCACACATTTTTACAAATCAAAGCTTACAAATCAGCTGGGAAAGCCTTCATGCAAGACATTACATTCATTTTCTGCTTTCTGGGAACGAGCCTGAAGTTTACCTTTGAGAAAGACCGTCTCTTAATTCTGGATGTGAGCAGGTGGTGAGCAGAAGAGAAAACTGTGGCTCTCGGTTCTCTGGGGGGCGCTAAAAGCCGGAATGCTGAAGATGCAGCTAGAACTCTTACATATCCTAAAGAGGACTGAAAGGCAACTGTGTTAACAGAATGTCGCCTTGCAGGCTGGGAGAGAAAGGCCCAAACTTGAGAGCTGCGCGGCTCCAGGTCTCAGCGTGCTTATTTGCCCTGAGAGACAGGGTGTGTCTTCTTCTCCAGGCATTTGCTCCCCAGAACTTGGGGACTGAGGGCCAGACGACTGGAGTGTGCATCTCACGCACCGAGGAGGCTTCATAAATGTAGATCCCCAGGTTTACCTTGTGCAGCAGCTGTGTGCTGCTGCATAACAAGTTACACCCAAACTTAATGACCGAAATAGCAACAATGAGTCTTTGCCTCACATAGTGTTTGAGGGTCAGGAACTGGGGAGTGTCTGAGCTGGTTGGTCCTGGCCGGGGTCTCACACGAGGCTGCAGTCAAGGTGTGGGTCAGAGCTTGGCTGGGGCTGGAGGACCTGTTTCCAAGGTGGCTCTCCCACGGCTATCACATCTGTGCTGGATCTCGGGCACATGGAAACCTCCATAAGGCTGCTTGAGCATCCTTGAGACATGGCGGTTGACTTCCTCTAGAACAAGTGACCCAAGAGAGAGCAAGGCAGAAGAAGCTGCAATGTCTCTTCTGATCTGGCCTCAGAAGTCACTCCATTAATTCCACAATAGCCTACTGGTTACACAGACGTTATGGACTGAATGTTTGTGTCCCACCCCAAATTCATATGTTGAAACCTTAATCCCCAGTGTGATGGTAATAGAAGTGGGGCCTTCAGAAAATGATTAGGGCATGAGAGTGGAGCCCTCATGGATGGAATCAGTGTCTTGCCTAAGGGACCTCAGAGGACTCCCTTGCCTTTTTCTGCCAGATGACAAAACAGCAAAAAGACGGTCATGTATGACTCAGGAAGAGAGCCCTGACACCTTGATCTTAGACTTCCCAACCTCTGGAACTGTGAGAAATGTTTGTTGCTTACATACAAAGAACTGATGCTTTTGAACTGTGGTGCTGGAGAAGACCCTTGAGAGTGCCTGGGATTGCAAGGAGACCAAACCAGTCAACCCTAAAGGAAATCAATGCTGAATATTCATTGGAAGGACTGATGCTGAAGCTGAAGCTCCAATACTTTGGCCACCCTATGCAAAGAGCTGACTCATTGGAAAAGACCCTGATGCTGGGAAAGATTGAGGGCAGGAGGAGAAGGGGACGGCAGAGGATGAGATGATTAGATAGCATCACTGACTCAATGGACATGAATTTGAGCAAGCTCAGGGAGACAGTGGAGGACAGAGGAGCCTGGTGTGCTGCAGTCCATGACGTTGCAGAGAGTCAGACACGACTTAGTGACTGAACATCTACTACGGTGTTCTTGTGACAGCAGCTGTCGGAGACTAAGATAATGGGTCAGGCCTATTCAAGGTAGAAGGGGATGACACACAAGGATGTGAACAGCAGGGATCCATGGGAGGCAGGGATCATAGGGGACCATCTTGGAGGCTGGATGTCACAGCCTGATTTCACAGGCGTGTGTGGGCTGAGCTCAGGGGTCCACCTTGTTTCAAAGTGCTCAGGTGATTCTCCTGCTTTGGCCCCAACACAGAATTGCTGGCTCAGTGGGTGGCTATAAACAGCCTCCGGAAATTTGCTTTCCCAGGGTTGTGAGAGAGAAAGGTGAAGAACACTAGTTCCATTGGCTTATACGTGCAGTAGAAGAGTTTGGACAATCCTGAAAATGACCTCTGGGCCTTTATGGTCTTTGTAAGGAAAGGCAGTAAGCAGATCTCCTCTGTGGTGTCAGACAGGCTGAGAATTTAGGTGTTATTTGGTCCTTCTGAACCTGTTTCTCTTTCTATAAAATTAACTATTACAATAAGTGTACATGACTTTGAGTTTGAGAAAGTTCAGATGACCCTTTTTTGGAATCATCAATTCCCTTGAGAATCAGATGACAGCTGGGGAGCCTGGGGGGGATCAGTCATGACTGCCTGTCTGGCATAACTTTCCTCTCTTCTGGGAAACATCACTCTGATTTATCATGGGGCACCATCTCTGCTCTTAATCAATGGGGTTTGGATTAACCCCATTCCAGGTTCCTGGATAGACAATGGTAGGCCTGGCCAATCAGAGCACGTATTATATCCCCCAGGACAATGATTGGTTCAGGTAAGGCATGTGACCACAGAGCTGGTCCAATCAGAGTGAATTCCAGGACTTCTGAGAGAGTTACTAATACAGAGGCATTCTTTTTCTTCTTGGGCCCCCAGCTGGTGGGACTGTAACAGCAAGGAGCTCCTGCTGTCATTTATCCTGGGGTAGGTGGTTGTGGTTTTGTCACTAAGTGGTGTCTGACTCTTGTGGCCCCATGGACTGTAGTCCACCAGGCTCCTCTGTCCCTAGGACTTTCCAGGCAAGAATATTGGAGTAGGTTGCCATTCCCTTCTCCAAGGGATCTTCCCGATCCAGGGATTGAACCCTGGTCTCCTGCACTGCAGGCAGATTCTTTACTGACTGAGCTACCAGGGAAACTCCTCTTCCCTGGTAAATACCTCCTTAAGGGAACAAATAGAAAAGAACCAAGTCTTCATGCTATCTTGTGAGTACCTGGATCAAGTCATGCTTCAATTTCCAAGTTATACCAGACAGTAAATTCTCCTTAAAGCTTAATCACTTTGAGTTGGACTTCTGACACTAGCAGTCTTGCATAATATAGCAACTGAGATGAAACCATTTTGAAATGCTGAAAGCCCCCAATAGATGCAAATTATCCGTACTAAATTTTCATGCATTTGATACTTTTGATGGAGATGAAGCAAGGTGATATTTTCCTGGATCACTCTCCCATTCTCTTGGGAAAACAAATTATTTTCTTTGTTTTGAGAAGCCAGGCATCTGGCCACTCTGAGAGATACAACACAGCTCTGTTTCGAAGCAGGGTGGTGTCTTTAGAATGGCACATGTGACAGCTTTTACTGAATACGAGACATGCTCCTCTAAAAAAATCAACTTGTCTCCAATTCTCTCTCTCTTTTTTTTTAATATTTATTTATTTATTTTTGGCTGCGTTGGGTCATAGTTGCAATACTTAAGACCTTTTGTTGCAGCACACAGGCTTAGTTGCTCCAAGGCATGTGGGATCTTAGTTCCCCGACCAGGGATCCAACCCATGTCTCCTGCATTGGAGGGCAGATTCTTAACCACTGGACCACCAGGGAAGTCCCTGTTTCCAATTCTTAGGGGAAAAAAACAGCCAAATCCTGAATGAATAGAATTTATAGCTCTGGCTTTTCCTTCCATCATTTTCCTGCTAGATCACTGGCTCTTGCTACTGACTTGTAGTAGAGTTCGGTATAGGATGATAGTGGATTTAGCACAAAGTTTTATGAGGCAGTGTAGTTCATTGAGATACTCATTTCTGTTTTGTTTTGCACAGGAAAATGATCATGAAACTTATCTGTAAATTCTTCTCTGTGTTGGATACTATGAGGAAAGGCGGAAAGCCAATGGGCAGGCAGACAGACAACGTCTGCTACTGTTTGTTGTTATTCAGTTGCTAAATCATGTCTGACTCTTTGCAGCTGCATGGACTGCAGCACGCCAAGCTCCTCTGTCCATCACTATCTCTTGGAGTTTGCTCAGATTCATGTCTTTGAGTCAGTGATGCTATCTAATCATCTCATCCTCTGCTGCCCCCTTCTCTTGCCCTCAATCTTTCCAGCATCAGGGTCTTTTCTAATGAGTCAGCTCTTTGCATCAGGTGGCCAAAGTATTGGAGCTTCAGCTTCAGCATCAGTCCTTCCAATGAACATTCAGGATTGACTTCCTTTACAATTTACTGGTTTGATCTCCTTGCTGTCCAAGGGACTCTCAAGAGTCTTCTCCAGCGCAATTTGAAAGCATCAGTTCTTTGGTGCTCAGCCTTCCTTATGGTCCAACTCTCACAGCCTATAAGTGATGACTGCTGCTACTGGTGCTCAGAAGTGGTTTGTTTCCATTTCTCTCTCCTGTGTCTTGTTAGACACCGTGACAAACCGCAAGAGCAGTCGTGTGCAGGCAGAACTGTCCTAGAGAGAGTCAAACCTGCTTTGTAGCCAGTGACCTACATACAAAGTTTGTGATGAGACTTCCTTGGTGGTCCAGTGGCTAAGACTCTGCACTCCCAATGCAGGGGACCTGGGTTCAATCCCTGGTCAGGGAGCTAGATCCCACAAGTAAAGGCCTTGCATGCTGCAACTAAAGACCTTGGTACAGTCAAATAAATAAATACATATTTAAAAGTCTGTGAACCCACCTCAGGCAGAGGACTGGGCTGACGAGAGATTTCAGGGATGCTGTAGGAGAATGCTGGGCTTTGATGCTCTTCCTATTACATCCCGTCACCATTTATAAGTCAAGGATGGGCAGCTCAGATGATGCGGGCAGCTCATTCCAAGAAGGCACTTGTTATCTCAGAGAGGAAACTTGGT
Source organism: Redunca redunca (assembly GCA_006410935.1). NCBI lineage: Eukaryota > Metazoa > Chordata > Mammalia > Artiodactyla > Bovidae > Redunca > Redunca redunca. The sequence goes on from SJYQ01092254.1 coordinate 367,859, forward strand.
CCCTTCTGTTCATCCTCCAGTTGGCCACTCTTGGCTGATGTCTCAAAAAGGGGGAGGAGAGGAGCGACTTTGAGGTGTGGGGAAAAGGCAGAAGAGAGTAAGAGAGAGACTCCCAACACCAGAAGGGGGCTGGTTGGAGCTCGGTAGGGGCCGTGATCCCACACAGAATCCTGGGGCGATGGCTGGAGCCCCACTGGGGGCCAGGATGGGGAGGTGTGGAGTGGCTGGGGCTCCCTGAAGAAAGTGGACCCTGGATACGAGGGCTCTTGGTTCCTACAGTCAAGCTTAAACAGCTCTGCAAGGGCTGGATGACAGACCGTCAGGGTGAGTGGGGGACTGGAGACCAGAGGCCTGGCCTTTGCTTCCTGAGCCTCATGTTAAGCCTCTGAGATTCCAGTGTAACTTTAGAGAGGGAAGGACCATCCCAAAATACAGATTGAGTTTCTTGTTGACTCTACAGGAAGGGGCTCAGAGTTGATTAAAAATACAGGCATAGCACTCATTGTATATTTGATTTTGCAGGCTGGGCCTTGTAGACAGCTATCACTTACTGAATGGTTCCTCGTGCTGGGCACTGTGTTGAATATTTTACCTTCTGGTATTGTCTTTATCCCTCAAAGCAATTAGATTATTGCATTTTATAGATGAGGAAGCTGAGTCTCAGAGAGGTTAGGTTGCTTGCTGTAGCAAACGTTGCTGGTGCCCTTTTGCACCTACCCCTTGGGTCTTACCATTTCAGGGTTCCTGGACTGGTCTTTCAACCCCCGGAGTGGGCACCTCTTTGCCTGAAGGCTCTTGCAGGACTCCAGCGACCACAGGCCCAACAGGCTGGCAGTGCCAGAGAATGAATGCCCCCAGGGGGCAGCTCTCAAATAGAGACCCATAGGATAAGTCCCCTGGCTCTCTTGCTCCTTAGATGAGCTACCATTTGCTCCCTGGACAAGATCCCTTGATGGCTTCCTTGATAGTCGCCTTGCGTTGGTTCCTTCTCTTCCCCATCCCCTGGCTGGTGCTTGGAGAGGTCACCTTCCAAATCAGCTATTTGCACTTGACCCCCTTGTCTTAGAATAAGTTTCTGTGGGATCCCAGCCAGAGATACTTGCCCACGAGAGGTAGCAAATGGAGGAGCTGGGTTTTGAAACCCTGTCCTGCTTCTCTCTGCTGCCTGTGCACTTAGCCACAGCACTAGAGCTTTCTTCTAAGCTCTGTGGATCTGCACTTTTGGGTGTCTGCAAGGGCGCCATGAAGTTCAAGTTCTCTGCCACTCGACAAGCTTGAAGGCAGTGATCTTGCAGGATGTGTGCATGTAAGGCGAGCACTGACTATGCAGACCCCCATCTTCTTTGCCATCCAGGCGGCCTGGAAGTATAGCTCCTCCAGGCCCATCCTGGTGGAGTTCTGCTCTTCGTGGGGCAGGAGGAGGGAGGGTTCTGTTGCTCCGAGGAAGCGCCTGGGTGCTGATACTGACTCTAGTTAGCATGCTGCCCGAGTACATCTCCTGCAGGCTGGCCGTCTCTCAGCTGGGCGATAAAGTAATTTAACTAGGGCTGTCTTCTGGGCTAGAGCTCCTGGAGATTGCTCCCCATTTATCACAGAGGAAAAATCAGAACCCGCAGCTCCTGGGCTGCCAGCACCATCCAGGCTGCACGCTGTTGATCTTCAAATGGTGAAGTTCCGAGATGGGTAATGAATGGAGTCAGAGCCCTCACGCTCCAGCAGCTCTGAAGGCTCTTCTCAACCCAGTCCTCCGCCTGATTTGAATTCACAGGCTTCTGCGTTTAGTCACTGGCAATGGGGTGTGAGTTGATGGACCCGGGGAGGATTCTCCTGCCTACAGATGCCTACTCTGCTGGCTTGCCATGATGTTGCTCAAAACAGAAGGGATGTGGGGGGTAGGGTCGGGGGGGGGAGTTAAAGGAATATATTTTTTAAGTACTATTGCAATGGTAATTGTTTGCTTATATGCAGGGGTCTGCAAATTTTTTTCTATAAGGGGTCTGATGGTTAAGTATTTTAGGCTGTGCAGGTGACTGCAAATACTTTAGCCTCTGTGGAAATTGCTTAATCTTGCTGCTGTAACACAAAAGCAGTCAGACAACATGTAGGTCAATGATTGTCAGTCTGTTTCAATAAAACTTTGTTTACAAAAGCAGGCAGGGGACTGGATCTGGCAGATCAGTTGACCTTGGCCTATAGCAGTACTTTCCTCTTTTCCTCTTTTCTACAGGACCTGATTTTCATTCTACCTCTTTTGTGTTCCTGGGAGACTGACTCCAGCCCCAGACACTGAAGGTGGATTTTGACTGGCTGAAGTTAATTAGCTCATTTCATTTTCCTGGACACTGGTTGGTTCAGGGGTGGGCATGTCACCACAGTCCAATCAAAGTGAATGCCAAGACTCTTGCTTGTAATGTTGGGAGGAAGACATTCTTCCTTCGTGGACTGTGTGTTTTGAACATGGGAGCTGGAACAGCTGCAACTATTTTGCTATTAAGAGGAAAGCCTTTTTGTGGATGACATTATCCAAGGACCAAGAGAATTAGAAATGAAAAGTGGGCCTTGAGACTTTCCGATTATATATTACTCTTTTTAAAATGCCAGTTTGAGATAAGTTTTATGTATTTGTAGCAGTAAGGATCTTAATAGGTTTTCATGTAGCTAAACGTGCTTTACAGATATTGCCTAATTTAATAGTCAGAACAACTCAATGCAGAAGGTGTTCAAACCCTTATTTAGCAGATGTCGAAACTACAACATAAATAGATGAAGGGGCTTGTCCAGAGTCATGCAGTATAGACACCATCAGGCATGATCACCTGGGGCCCCTTCTTGACACCTGCCCATACCCCTTGACAATTGTGATTGATGGCTCACAATGCAAACTGAGGCAATCAGAATCCTTCCCTGGGAATTTTCCTCTCTAGAACTGGAGGAAAACAGCCCTTTCTTCTCCAGTTCTGTAGCTCTCCTTTCTAGAAACTTCTTTCCCACCATTTCCATGAGATTAGGACATGACTGTCTCTGATCACAGTTGATGAAACTGGATGGAAAAATGGACCCAAGAAGAACTCATCAGTTCTGTGGTTGTTCACATGTATATCCACAAGTCCTCTGCTCTTCTTCGAAGAGTTGAAGAATTCCCCTTCTCTTGAATGTGTGTTGGACTTAGTGCCTTAGTTAGTTGCATGATGGTATGTGACTTTGGAAGCTGGTCATAAAAAGTGTAGTTTCTGCCTGGTGTTCCCCGTCTTGGATCACCTTCTTCAGGGGAACCCAACGCTCAAGCAGCCCATAGAGAGGCCTGCACGGTGAGGAACTGCAATAAAAGCAGCGCGGACTTGTCAACCATGAGAGTGAACTATTTTGGAAATGGATTCTCCAGCCCCAGTCAAACCTGCAAATGATTTCCAGCATATGAGAAACCCTGAGCAACCATCACTCAGTTAAGCTGCCCCTGGATCCCTAACCCACAGAAACTATGCAAAGTAATAAATGTTTTTGTTGTATTAAGCCCCTCAGTTTTGGGGTAATTTGTTATGCAGCAGTAGATAGCTGATACAAGACCCTTCCCTGAGACTTTTAGGCTTGGGCTTGAGAGTCAGGCCAAGTGGGTTTGTGATCTGTTGGCAGCCATATGTACCACCATAAAGATCAGTGTGTTTGAAGAAGCCAATTTTCAGAGCAAAAGAGTGAGATGAGAGAGTGAGAAAAGGAGAATGAGGACAGAGATGCTCCATGGTCAATGCAATGCTATTTCTTCTTACCTAGGATCCCTTCTACCTCTTTCAGTGACAACACCCTGGTTTGCTTTGGCAAGAACCCTGTTTCCCACTCTTAGTTCATGTGGGTTGGGTAGAACTGATTCCACACTCTGCTTCCAGGGTGAGTGTGTAACTTACATAGTTTTTGTGCCTACATGAAGGAGTATCTGAAGCCACAGTTACATAAGACAATAAGTAGCTTCCCCCTCCACACACACCACTTTTTTTTGGCTAAAGTTGATGACTTGGGTTTCATTTACAAGTAAAAGAGACCTCACTGAAACAGAAGGAGAAATGAGCAAAGGACAGAGATAAAGACATTTATCCAGCTACCAGTTCCTGGATCTAGCCATTCCTGAAACCCAATCAAGTCTTGCCTTTAATAACAACAGCAGGGGCAGCAGCAACAAGGAACACTTACTGAAGGTTTAAAGTAAATTCCACCTTTTGCTTAGCTTCTTTCACTTGCAACTAAGGAAGTCTTAAAGGGTACAGTAGCTAATGCAAAACATGTCTGGAAAGGGAGAGAATGTGCCCTTAAAGGGAAACAAAACAAAGAAAGATTTACAAGGCCCAAGGGGGAAATGGTGCCACACTGTACCTGTAAATTCTGCCTAGACCTTCTCTGTGTTTAGGGCTCCTTGTGGTGAAAAGCACAGCCCCACAGGGAAACTGTAATGGATTGCAGGCCAGGGAGATACAGCCTTCAGGACGGGGCAGAGAAGACAAAGCAAGGTGTACGTCTGAAAGCCTTCCAAATATTTAAAACTAGGCCCCGAATCTACCTTATTATTATGGGAGATGGCATTGTAAGGGGAAAGTTTTTAACTGATAATAAACCATTTTCCTTCCTTATTTCTTTTTTTTTTTTTTTTCTGCTTAGATCCACCCCCTCTTTTTTTGTATAGGATGCAAAGTACAAGTAGTCACTCCCCTCTCTCTGACAGAGATAAAATGGGATAGTCATACAGGTTGTTGTAGAAGTTGTAGTTGTTGTAGAAGTCCCAGTAGGGGATTATGGATAGAAAGAGAAACCTTGGAAACTTCGGGAGACCATGTAGGTTAATGATTGCTCAAGAAAGCTACTGGAACATCATTCAATGAAGCAGGGTTGCTTACCTATAAAGCCATAAACAAAAGCATGAGATATGATCCAGGCCATCATGGGAAAGGAAAATGTCACCAGCCCTTACTGATTCGAATAAGCACTAAGATAGTCCTGGTTTTACCTCATAGGGTCAGACACTCTCCTGCCCTATATGAAGGAGGAGCTGGTGATGGAAGCCTGACATCTACTTGAAGAAGCTGGTCTTCCCTCCCTCCCCCACTTTCCTTTGATTATAAAATTGTAGCCCACTTAATCCTTGGGGCAGAGACCCCTCGCCTGCCTGCACCGCTCACAAGTGTCCAATATTAATACATTTCTCGCTTATCACTTTGCTTCTTGCTGAATTCCTTCTGTGCTGAGACATAAAGCATCTGAGCCTCAAGTCCAGACACCTGGTGAGTGATTCCAATTAAAAGACCATGGGTTTGGGCTTCCCTTGTGGTCCAGAGGTTAAGAATCCACCCTGCAATGCAGGGGACACTGGTTCGATGCCTGGTCTGGGAAATCCCACATACCTTGGGGCAGTTAACTTCCAAGCCTGCGCCCTGGAGCCTGTGAGCTGAACTACTGAATGTGAGAGCCTTAGAGTGCGTGCTCCACAAGAGAAGCCTTTGCAATGAGAAGCCTGCGCGCCGCAACTAGAGAGTAGCCCCCACTCACTCTCTGCAGCTAGAGAAAGCCTGCGCGCCGCAACTAGAGAGTAGCGCCCACTCACTCTCTGCAGCTAGAGAAAGCCTGCACGCCGCAACTAGAGAGTAGCGCCCACTCACTCTCTGCAGCTAGAGAAAGCCTGCGCGCCACAACAAAGAGCAACCATTAAAAAAGAAAAAAAAAAAAAAGATCGTGGGTTCAAATCCCAATCTGTCCTAAGAGAACTCACAGAACAACATGCGTACAAGCTTAGTCGTGTCCCACTCTTTGTGACCCTTTATATTGTAGTCCACCAGGCTCCTCTGTCCATGGGGTTTTCCAGGCAAGAATCCTGGAGTGGGTTGCCCTTTCCTTCTCCAAGGGATCTTCCTGACCCAGGGATCGAACCTGGGTCTTCTGCATTGCAGGTGGATTCTTTACCTGCTGAGCCATCGGAGAAGCCCTCAAGTTCCAATCTGGGTTTAGACTGTGTTTGAGTCCCAGCAGGTAGGTTCAAGTCTCAATCAGAAGTGAATGGTTTCGGGATCAGGCGAGGGTTCCCCCAAGGAGGAAACCATGACAGAGACCCAAGGAAGAGTAGGACTTAGCAAGCAGAAGCATGTCAGGAAGGGCTTTCCAGGGACGAACAGGTGCAAAGGAGGTGGAAGGACATGTCTGAGAAACAGGCCAGTGCAGCTGCTGGGCAATGAGCAAGGGGTGGGTGTGGGTGGGTGTGGGTGGGGATGGGTGTGGATGTGGGTGGTGTGTGTGTGCGTGTATGTGTGTGAGAGAGAGACAGATAGAGCTTGTGATGGTGTGGGGGGTGGGATATGAAACAACACATGGTAGGAAAGATGGGCAGGGCCCAGATGTCTTTTTACTTTATAAAGTGCAAACAATTTGTCCTTAATCAAAATCAAGGGAGAGCGTCCCTGGTGGCTCAGCAGTGAAGAATCCGCCTGCCAATGCAGGGGACATGGCTTCAATCCCTGATCTGGGAAGATCCCACACACCACGAAGCAACTAAGCCCGTGCGCCCCAGCTGTGGAGCCTGGGAACCGCCACCACTGGGCCCATGAGCCATAAGGACTGAAGCCCGCGCAACCGAGAGCCCGTGCTCCACGGCAAGAGAAGTCACAGAAATTAGAAGCCTGCACACCGACCCTGGAGAGTAGCCCCTGCTCGCTGCACTGGAGAAAAGTCCAAGCAGCGACAAAGACCCGGCACAGCCAAAAAAAAAAAAAGATGGAAAGCCATTAAAGAACTTGAAAACAGGCAAGGGACATAGTCAGCTATTCAGTTTGGGAAGAGCCCGTGGGCCACACACGGGGCCACGATCGGAGGCAGGAGATGGGGTGGAAGCAGCAGCAGCGATCCTATAACTGGCAGAAGGCATTGGTCACGGAGATGCAGGCGAGGCGGACGGAAACACTTAGGGAGGAGAGTGGAGCTGGGGACTCGGCTAGGCATTACTGGGTGTGTAGCGGAGGCAGGGGAACTGCTCAGCTCTGTGGACGGTGGAGACAGGGACCCACCAAGGGAAGCACCTGGCTGGGGGAGGTGGTCTGGAGTAGGGATGCAGGCGATCAAGTTAGGTTCGAGCAGCTTGCCTTCGAGGCATCTTTAAATATCCAAACATCCAGGTGCCATGGTCAATGGACAGGTTACTTCCCTCCCTGCAGGGTGGGCAGTTTACAATTACTAAAGCTGATTTTCTCACTGCAATCAGGAAGCAAAGACGAGGGGGGAAAAAGAGAACAAACTGCACCGTGGACACTCAAGATACATTTTGTTCAACTCCTAGAGCTGTAGTAGAGGACTGCCAGGCAAGGGAGGTGTGTAGGGGGACAGAGAGAGGGGTTCTGCTTTAGTCCCACTCTTGAAAGATTGTAGGGTAGCGGTCACTCAGTTCAATGCAATTCAGCGGAAATCCACAGCATCTGTTGAGTCCGTGTGTCCGTGCTCAGTTGCTTTAGTCATGTCTGACTCTTTGCCACCCTGTGGACTCCTCTGTCCATGGGATTCTCCAGGCAAGGATACTGGAGTGGGTTGCCGTGCCCTCCTCCAGGGAATCTTCCTGACCCAGACATTGAACCCAGGTCTACTACATTGCAGGCGGATTCTTTACTGTTGAGCCACCGGGGAAGCCCTGTTGATCACATGGCCGGCTTAACGGTGAACAGAGGAATTCTGTCTTTTTCTCGGTGCCTCCCTGGGAAAGATTTAGAAACCATCCACACGTGGTCTGGATGGAGGAACTGTATATTTGAACAGTGGCAAAGACAGAAAAATTAATCAGGACAAGTAATCAAAACTAAATGAGATCCACGTGCTAAGTAGAAGCTCCACCAGCTCTACCAAGTAATTAGGATTAAACAGAAATATGTTTTCTTTTGCCCCCTGCCCTTGTCAACCTTTTCCCAGTGTCTTTTTTTTCCCCTCTAAAAGTAAAGAGGAGTCTTAACAAGCACCTCAGTGAATGATGTGGAGTTCTCCTGGAGTTTTCAATTTGGCTGTATTGATTTATAAGGTCTTTCAATTACTGAATTCTTCTTGGTGGCAGTGTGCGGGGCCAGAGTACGTGAGAATCATGCTCTATCGATCCCAGGTACTTAGAGAGGGGGCATTTACGTGTCTGCTTTAGATGGATGAAGTTGCAAATAATGAAGCTTCCCACACAACATTTATTAAATGAAAATCTAGAATTCATTAACACAAGAACTTGTCTCGTATTAGAAAGAAATGGAAGGTGGGGGGGCTTGAGGAAAAAAAGAGAGACTCCAGTAGTTATCATGAACATAATATATGAAGCAATTTGAATTCAAGGGAAGGCAATTTAGAATCTTATTAAATTTTCTTCTCTCCTTTTATTGTGTGAGCACGGTTGGGTGGCTTCTGGGGAGTCATCGATCAAAACAGAGGTGTGTGGGGAGGTGGGGACTGAAAAAGGCCAGTTCCCATATCCTTGCTTTAGTTACAATGGGATTGCTACCCAGTGCCTAGGAGCTGGCCCAAGTCAGGGACTCAGTAAATATGAATGATGAATAATGAATAAGTGGATGGATGGATGGGCCTGGGTTGGGAGAGACCGTTAAACGTTAGCTGTGGTTGCCAAAGAGCCTGGCATAGCTGTTGGCTAAGCCCCATCAGATCCTGTTTCCAATGCATGTCACTGCTTCCTCGCTCGCTGAGTCACTCACTCACACTCACTATTTACTGAGAATGGACCATGTACAAGGTGCTATGTTAAGTACTCTGTAGTTGCCTTTGTCTGCACCTGGTCAGTCATGTCCAGCCCTTTGCGACCCCATGGACTGCAGCCCGCTAGGCTCCTCTGTCCATGGGGTTCCCCAGGCAAGAACACTGGAGTGGGTTGCCACTGCCTTCTCCAGGGGATCTTCCCACCCAGGGATCGAGCTCGAGTCTCTGGCATCTCCTGCATTGGCAGGTGGGTTCTTTACTACTGAGCCACCTGGCATAGTTGCCTAGGGCTGTTCTCACAAAATACTACAAATCAGTTGGCTTAAAATCACAGGAATTAATTTTCTTACAGTTCTGGAGGCTACAAGTCCAAAATTAAGTGTGTTAACACCCTCTGAAGGCTCTAGGGAGGAATCCTTCCTGGCTTCATCTAGCTTCTGATCACCGCAGGCATTCCTTGGCTTGCGGCAGCTTCCTTCCAGCCTTCACCTCTGTCTTCCCGTGGCCATCTTTTCTGTGGTTCTGTCTCTCTAAATCTCCCTCTCCTTATAAGGACGCCAGACGTTGGGTTTAGGGTTCACCCTGACCCTGTCTGACCTCATCTTAACTTTGTAACATCTGCAAAGACCTCATTTCCAAATAAGGTCACATTCACATGTTCTGGGAGGACATAAATTTTGAGGGAAAGCTAGTCAACTCAGCAGAAGCAATATGGGGAAACCCAGATTGGTGCCTGCTAACAGATGAGTAGGGGAGATAAGAGAAACACACATATTCGATATGTAAATATATAAACACCTCCCGGTTTACAGCATGGCCCTAGAGGCCAGTTTTAAGCTTGGAACTCTCAAGTTGTAGCACTTGCTTCTTTAAGGGTAGTGGGGAACCCATTACTGAGGGCAGGGGGTATTAATGGACCCGGGCTGGGTACAGCAGGACTGTGGTAAGACTTGCACCTGGGGGGTGTTTGGGATGAAGAGGATACAATATTCACATGTCTCTGGGGGAAATAAAAACTGTAGGAATCAGAAAACTGAGTAGCCATTCCCTTGAATCGCTGGATGCATTGAAGAGAGAGAATGACAGGCTCCGATCTATTCATTATCACGGAAAACCACATGTGACAGAGCGTCTCCTTGGGAAAATTTAAAGACACCAAATGGGGGTTTCCCCGGTGGCTCAGTGGTAAAGAATCGCCTGCCAGTGCAGGAGACATGGGTTCGATCCTTGATCCGGGAAGATCCATATGCCACAGAGCAACTAGGCCCGTGCACCACAACCGTTGAGCCTGCGCTCCAGGGCCGGGAGCCCCACCTGCCGCAGCCCGCGCACCCTAGAGCCCTGCTCCGCGGCAGGAGGAACCACCGCGAAGAGAAGCCCTCGCGCCGCCACTGGAGAGGAGCCCCCGCTTGCTGCAGCTGGAGAAAAGCCCGCGCAGAGGCCAAGACCCGGCACAGCCAAAAATAGATAGATAGATGATAAATAAAATTATATATTAAAAAAAGGCCCCAGCTGGAAGGCAGACCGAGCTGAAGACCAAGTACCAGATTCAATTGTGAAAGTTACTGAACTTCAGAGAAAGCCGAAGTCTCAGCCTAGGCAAGTCATCCATGCCAGAGCCAGGACCCTGATAGGCAGCGAGGGAGGGAGAGAGACCCTGAGAACTGGGATGAGGACGTCTGAGAAGGGGCACTTGAGGACCTCAGATCCCTTGATTTTCCTGAGCCCTCCACACCTGCAAAAGCAGTTCACTCTTCCTTGTCAGAAGAGCGCCCCCCCCCCACCCCCAGCCTTTGCTTGAAACTTATGCAGAAATCTCAAATGAGACAGCTACCTATAAATAATCTTTCCTCTCCCCAGCACCTGTCCCCCCGACCCCACTACCCTTGGATGTCAGGCCTATAAGAAGGTTTAACCAGGAAAATGCTGGAACTGCTCAGGGGGGAGAGACAATGGACTCCAGAGGAATTGTAAAGGCTTGAATTGGGAGAGTATATTTTGGAGAGACTCCAGGGAGCATGCAGGATCAAGGGGGACAAGTTTGGATAAAAGAGAATCCAGTCAATGTGAGGCATTCTTCCCGTGATGTTAGAGCACATTTAACTTCTGGTTAAGCACCCCAGGTGCTAATCTTGGTACACTGCCTGGGTGCTTGGGGAAACTGTCTCATAGCAAATGAAGCAGAGATGGCAGATTGGAGGAAGGGATCAAAAGTCCTGGAGGAGTGAAAATGCTAGAGGGGCTATACTGCCTAAGAGCAGAAAATCATCAGATGACTGGATTCCTTGGGAAGGCCTGGTGGGCCATCCTTTCACCAAGGCCATGAGGAGGGTGCCCATAAGGGGCACCAACGTCATTGGGAGATTCTCTAGTGGTGCCCTCTGAGGGTGGGGCTGGCAGAGACCCTGCTACAGAACTTGGGAGCAATGGGAATGGTGGGATTTGGGAGCAGAGCCAGCAGGCAGCTCTCACCCATCAGAAGTTAGGAGGTCAGGGGCCTCCCTGATGGTCCAGTGGCTGCGGCTCCATGCTCCCAGAGCAGGGGGCTCAGCTTCAATCCCTGGTCAGGAAACTAGATTCCCAGATGCCACACCTAAGGTCCCGTGTGCCACAACTAAGACCTGGTACAGTCAAATAAATAAATAAATATTAAAAAAAAAAAGAAGCAAGGAGGGTACAGTGACTGTCATAGGCAGCAAGTCAGAGGGATAGCCAGGGTCGCTCGACCTGTTGGGGTCTGCTGAGGTGCTTAATAGATCATGATGTTTCTGGGCAGGATAGATAAACGGTCAACAAATGAGTTTCTAAATATGTATAATCAAAGATTTAAAAAAAAATGGATGCGCAGAAGACCGTCAGTTATTTCCAAGGAAATCCACAATCCCAATTTCCATGCCTTGAAAGAGTTCCTAAAGCTGCTGCTGCTGCTGCTAAGTTGCTTCAGTCGTGTCTGACTCTTTGCGACCCCATGGACTCTAGCCCGGCCGTCTCCTCTGCTCATGGGATTCCCCAGGCAAGAATACCAGCTGCTGCTGCTGCTAATTCACTTCAGTCATGTCCGACTCTGTGCAGCCCACCAGGCTCCCCCGTCCCTGGGATTCTCCAGGCAAGAACACTGGAGTGGGCTGCCATTTCCTTCTCCTGTTCCCAAACCTATAATCCATCAACTGAGAGAGAGCGCAGAGTTCCTACAAGAAAGGACCCTGCAGCATTGTGGTAGCGAGTACAGCTGTGATGTTCTTAGTTTTTCACCCAGATCTATGACATTCACTCAGGTATCTGCATACTGGCGTGCAGCAGGCAGAATAATACCCCTCACCCCAAAATGTCCACGCCCTAATTCCTAGATCCTGGGAACACGTTACATTACACAGAAAAAGGGACTTTGAAGATGTAGTGAAGGTTCCAGATTTTTAACAGCTTATTGATCAGAGATGTAGTAATACGTCTTTTGTTACCCGAACCTATTGACCAGAGCGTTTCAATTCACTTACATAACAAATCACTGGCCACAGGCATTAATGTCTGCCAAAGTCCCCCAGTCAATAATGTGTTAAGAAAGGGAGATAATCCTGGATTAACCAAGTGAGTCTAAACTCATCACTTGAGCTGTCAAGAGTGGAGAATCTTCTCCAGCTGGAAACAGGAGAGAAGGCAGAAGGAAAAGTCAGAGAGATAGATTCAAAGCAAGAGAGCAACTCAGCCCACCAACGCTAGAGGGAGTGCATGAGAAAAAATGCGGGCAGCCTCTATGAGCAAAGACCGGCTTCCAGCAAGGAAGCGGGACCTCAGTCCTACACCCACAAGGAAGTGAGTTTGACCAACAACCTGAATAGGCTTGGGAGCAGAGTCATCCTCAGAGCCTCTGGAAAGAAACCCAGCCTTGCCAACAGCTTGATTTTGGCATTATAAGACTCTGAGAGGAGGTCTCATGGAGTCATGCTACACTCGGAATTCTGACCTACGGAACTGCGAGATAATAAGTAGATGTTACTCCCTTCCCCCCCTGTTTTTATTTAGTGTTTACTTACTTATTTATGGACTGTCACCGCACTAGACCGTAAGCACTCTGAGGTCAGGGACTGTGCCCATATTACTCCTAAACACACCCCTGGCACGCCGCACAGTAGCTGGTACATAGTGGGCACACAACAAATAGTGCGGGACTGAAGTTTGCAATCGTTTACTTCAATGCCATAATACAAGTACGTGCCATTCTAAGCCAGCAAGTCTGTGGCAAGGTGTGTTGGCAGTGAGAAAATCAATACAGGGCTATAGGGTATGATGAAACTGACACCCGCAGACCCAAAGCAGCACAGTGGTTCCCGACTGAGAGTGTTTGCATACCTCGGCGATACTGAGAGTTCACTCTCAGACCACTGCAATAAAATGAGTATCACAATACGGGAAGTCACATGAAGTTTTTCATTTCCAGTGCTTATAAAAGTCATGTTGACGGGATACCGCAGGCTATGTGTACAAGAGCATTGTGTCTTAAAAAAGAATATGCATATCTTAAAATAATACTTTATGGGTAAAAAATGCTAACCAGCCTTAAGTCACACTCTTTTTGAAATAGTCGTTATCAAAGGTCACTGATCACAGATCAGCATAACAAATACAGTAACAATGAAAAAGCCTGAACTATCGCCAGTATTACCACCATGCGGCACAGAGACAGGGAGTGAACTACCGGCAGACTTGCTTGATGTGGGGTTGCTACAAACCTTCCATTTGTTAAAAAAAAAAAAAAAAAAAAAGCAGCATGTGAGAAGCTCGATGAGTTATGCCTATCCCAGCTTCATCTCCTGGACTTTGTATGGGAGATGGACCAACATGATGCTTTAAAGACCAGCTGTTGGGCATCCCTGTTTTCGAATGTACAGTCTGAATGGATGTGGTTAATTGTGGGCATGACTCTCACATTCACATTGGTCCTTCGACCTGTTAAGTAAGTCATTGTACTAGGAAAGGCCAAGTGGAAACCCCTGAAACTACGTCCTCCAAGCCAAGAGAGCAAAAAAACCAAAAAACCAAAACCAAACCAATATTCTAGGGGGAAGATGGAGATGAGTATCTCCCACACAAGGATTTATAGAATGCGTGGATGTTGGACTCACATTTCTGTTCTAATTAATCAGTCTGGCTCCTGGAGAAACCAGGCAGATCATGGTAGGTGATAGAGGATGACCTCAAATATCATCAATTGTACCTCTGACCACATCACATTCTAGTTGCAGATTCTTTACTAGAAAAGACTACCCGGTCTCTTCTCTGAAGACATGTGGCCACTGAATGCATGCTTTTCAATAACTGTCAAGAATGAGAATTGGAAGCAGTTTTCATTTGCACGGGACAGATAAGAGATACATTGAAGGTCTTTCCCCAGAGTTATGTTAACTTCCAATTCTCTTCCTGAACAGAGTCCAGAGGTATCTGAACTCCCTAGAAATTCTGCAGAATATCATATAGGTCTATTGCATCAATGACTTTATGTTCATCTAATTGACTGAACAAAAAGTGCTAAGTACCCTGGATGCCTTGCGAAGACAAATTCGCCACAAAAGGTGGGAGTGAAAACCTATTGTGATTCAGGAGCTTGCCATATCAGTGAAGTTTTTCCTGGCCCAGTGATCTGAAGCACATCAGTACAGCCCCTCTTACGCTGAAGACAAGTTACTGTATTTTGCACCTTGTAACACTCTCTTGAGAGTCCCTTGGACTGCAAGGCGATCAAACCAGTCCATCCTAAAGGAAATCAATCCTGAATATTCATTGGAAGGACTAATGCTGAAGCTGAAGCTCCAATACTTTGGCCACCTGATTCAAAGAGCTGACTCATTAGAAAAGATCCTGATGCTGGAAAGATTGAGGGCAGGAGGAGAAGGGGATGACAGAGGATGAGATGGTTGGATGGCATCACCGACTCAATGGGCATGAGTTTGGGCAAACTCCGGGAGATAGTGGAGGACAGGGAAGCCTGGAGCGCTGCAGTCCATGGTGTGGCAAAGAGTTGGACACGACTGAGCACCTGAACAGCAACGCTAAAAAAGCAGCACCTTGGCGAGCTCCTCAGGGTTTTGAAAGGAGATCATTTAGTTGAAAATAACGCTCTGACATGCTTACTGCCTGACACGCAAGGCTGCTAGCTTTCTCACAGAGCCCAGCAGCAAGACAGGGCTCTAGAGTGAGTCCAAGCTACCGTCCGAGCAGCCCTGCTATTTGAGTCATATGACTTGGTAGATAACACTGAACTAGAGGGATCTTTGGTAGAGAAGGAGGCTGGGGTTTGGAGGAAGACCTTGCCGTTTGTAGTGGATGAATTGTGTCCTAACCCTTGGTACCCATGAAAGAGACTTTATTTGGAAACTGGAATTTTGCAGATGTGATGACGTTAAAATGAGGTTTTATTGGACTAGGGTGCACCTTCAATCCAATGACTCATGTTCTTATCAGGAAAGGGATATTTGGAGGCAATTTCACTGGGAGAGAATAGGACGTGAAGACAGAGGCAGAGACTGGGGTGATACTTCTTACAAAGCCAAGGAAGGCCAAGGACTGCCAGCAACCACCAGCTGGGAGGGAGGTGAGGGACTGTTTGTCCCTTAGACCACTGGTCCCCAACCTTTTTGGCATCAGGGACTGGTTTCATGGAAGACACTTTCCACAGACCAAGGTGGGGGTGGGTGGGATGGTTGCCGGATGATATAAGTACATTTGCTGTACACTTTATTCCTATTATCACACCAGCTCCACCTCAGATCACCAGGCATCAGATCCCAAACGGTGGGGACCCCCGCCTTAGAGCCTCCAGAAGGAACCAACTTTGCTGACACCTTGATTTTGGACTCCTAGCTTGCAAACTAGGAGGAAATTTGGAAATGAAACTTCCTTTCATTTCCAATGAAAGAATACAGTTTTTGAAGTTTTTAGCTCCCTGGTTTGGGGAACTTTGTTACAGCAGCCCTACAAAATGAATATACCATATAAGGCATTGAACTATACACCATCTAAAGTATAGACCTGAAAACTATCTAAAAAGCCACGCCCACCCTGCTGGCGGGTTCTGCTAAGCACTGAGTGTCTGGCCATGTGATATTAAGGGGGAACTGGCTCAGATGCCAGAGTAAAAAGACCCTGGGCCCACCTCTTCTGATGTTCACACTAAAATCACAACTGTCTGCAAAACCACCATTGATGAAAAAGGCTGAACCTAATAGAGAAGAAATTCTAGAACTAAAGACATACAGCAGGAACCACAATGACAAAAGAGGGGCAGACTCACGATATAGCCAGTTCCATATCCCCAGCGGGGGCACCACAAGCTGGAGAATAATTACATCGTAGAGGTTCTCCCACAGGAGTGAGGGGTCTGAACCCTACGTTGAGCTCTGGGGGTCCTGAACCGGGAAGATGAGCCCCCAGAGCATTTGACTTTGAAGGCCACAGGGCCTTCAGGGGTCCCAGGAGGCTGTAGAAAATAGAGGCTTCATCCTTTAAGGATGCACACAAAATCTTACGTGAACCGGGACACAGGGCAGAAGTAACTTGATAGGAGTCTGGCCAGACTGACCTGCTGGTCTGGGAGAGTCTCCTGGGGAGGGTGGGGGAGGGCAGCTGCTGCTCACCCCCCCGGGGACACAGACACTGGTGGCAGCGATTCTGGGGAGCTCCTACCACAAGGATGCTGATGCTGGTGGACACCCTGGAATCCTTCCTCCAGCTCATTAGCACTAAGAACTGGCCCCACCGGAGAGCCTACAGGTATCAGTGCGGGGACAGCTCAGGCCAAGCAACTGAGTTGGGACACAGCCCCACCCAGGAGCTCAGGCTGCCTTAAGACTCCCTGAGTAAACAAGTGGGACCTAATTAAGCTTAAAAGCTTTTGCACAGCAAAGGAAACTATGAACAAGGTGAAAAGACACTCCTTAGAAGGGGAGAAAATAATAGCAAAGGAAACAACTGACAAAGGATTAATCTCCAAATATGCGAGCAGCTCAAAACCAGAGAAACAACCAACCCGATCAAAAAGTGGGCAGAAGACCTAAACAGACATTTCTCCAGACATACAGAAGGCTAATAAACCCATGAAAAGATGCTCATCCTCTTGCATTATTAGAGAAATGCAAATCAAAACCACAATGAGGTATCGCTTCACACTGGTCAGAATGGCCATCATCAAAAAAATCTACAAATAATAAATGCTGGAGAGGGTATGGAGAAAAGGGAACCCTCCTGCACTGTTGGTGGGAACGTAAACTGATGTAGTCACTGTGCCTAATAGTATGGAGATTCTTTAAAGAAAACTAGGAATAAAACTACCACATGACCCAACAGTCCCACTACTGAGTATATACCCTGAGAAAACCACAACTGAAAAAAGACACATGTATCGCAATGTCCACTGCGGCAGTATTTACAACAGTCAGGGCAGGGAAGCAACCCAGATGTCCATCAACAAATGAATGGATAAAGAAACTGTGGTACATTTACACAGGGGAATATTACTCAGCCATGAAAAGGAACACATTTGAGCCAGTTCTAGCGAGGTGGATGAACCTAGAGCCTTTTATTCAGAGTGAAGCAAGTCAGAAAGAGAAAAACAAATACTGTATATCAACGCACATATATGGAATCTAGAAACCTTGTCCTGATGGACCTATTTGCAAGGCAGCAACAGAGACACAGACTGAGAGAA
Source organism: Redunca redunca (assembly GCA_006410935.1). NCBI lineage: Eukaryota > Metazoa > Chordata > Mammalia > Artiodactyla > Bovidae > Redunca > Redunca redunca. The sequence continues at coordinate 385,257 of SJYQ01092254.1, forward strand.
TGGACTTGTGGCCACAGTGCGGGAAGGAGGGGGTGCGATGAAAAAGCATGGGAACATATACCTTACCATACGGAAAACAGATGGCCAGTGGGAATCTGCTGTATGAGCCATGGAGCTCAAACTGGGGCTCTGTGGCAACCTAGAGGGGTGGGATGGGGACATATGTATACACATGGCTGATTCATGTTGATGTATGGCAGAAACCAATATCATAAAGCCATTATCCTCCAATTAAACAAAAGAGATTCCTTGAGCCCCACAGCTGCCTCTGGACATGGCCCTGCCCACAAGAGGGTCCAGCACTCAGCTCTGCCCACAGTCCCAGGATCCCCTGGTCCCGGCCCCACCCCAGGGGGTACCAGACTCACCTGGCAGACACCAGACGCAAGAAAACCACAGTCTTGAAGCCTGTGGACCCAGCCAGCTCACAGCGAGCCAGGCCCTGCCCTGGGACTAGCTGGGCCCCGGCCCTGTCCACTAGCAGGTGAACACAAGCTTTGGGACACTTGGGATCCCATACCCAAGTGTGTCAGGAACTGCCCTGTAAGGTAACATACTCACATGTTCTAGGCATTAGGAAATGGTTGTCTTTGGAGACCATTATTTTGCTACCACAGGATCCAAATAAAATCCATATATTATGTTTGGTTGATATCACTGAAGTCTTTAAAAATCTATAGATTCCCTCCTCTAAAACTTTCTTTGTCCTTGTAATTTATTGTTGAAGATACTGGGTTCTTTTTCTTGTAATTGTCCTGTAGTCTTAATTTTGCTATATCTTCTTGAGTTCTTCAAATTATTCTTCTGGTCTTTGTTTTTCCCTTGTAAATCAGTAGTTGGATCTAGAGGCTCTATTAAATTTATGTTCATTTCTTTTTGTAAGACTACTTGATAGCAGGTATTTTGTATTTTTGGGTGATATTAGTGGCTATTGGTGCCCAGTCCCTAAATCAGTTAATTCTATGGGGTTGCAAATAGGGTGATGCTCTAATTCTGTAATTCTGTGTTCATACTTTATTTGGAATATACCTACAAAGTGTCACATGCTACTTGGCTAGCCTGAGATACAGTTCTTTTAGAAGAGCCACCACAAATACATCTTTCCCTTTATTTTTCTATTTTTCACAGTAAAGCGTTGGCTCACTTGCATCCTCCATGAGTAACCAGTGAGTGTCCTTTTGAGTATCATTATGAGGTCAAGGATCTCAGCATATCTGGTGTCAAACCCAGATCTATACTCTGGTTTTAGAACAACAGTCTCCAAATTTCCTCTCATCAAGAATCCAGCTATTCTATTCCCCAAGATTCCTCAACTGAAAATATTTTGCTAAGTCCCCTGCAGAAAATAAGAATTAATACGTTGTTCAAATTTTAACACATTAAAGACATGAGTTGAATAAGGTGATGATCAGCTGGGAAGTCCCAATATGATTGAACATCATGTCGTCAGCATTCCAGCCCAAATAAAAGATTTAGTCAACCTGGTCTTGTCCCATGCTATGAGCCTCTCTACAGCGAGAATAGTTTGAATACCCTTGTTCACATTAATGGTTATGAGAATCCCTTGTTGAAAACTACTGACTCAATAATAACAGCTGGGACTTCCCTGGAGGTCCAGTGGCTTAGACTCCATGCCCCCAATGCAGGGGGCCCGGGTTTGATCCCTGGCCAGGGAACTAGCTCCTGCAGGCCACAACTAAAGACCCCACATGTTACAGTGAACACTGAAGAAAGATCCTGTGTGCTGCAACCAAGACCAGGCGCAGCCAAATAAACAAATATTAGAAACCAGTAACAGTCAACATTCCTGAGTTTCTCCTAGGGGATGGGCAGTGTTCTAAGGACTTCAGTGTAATGCTTAATTTTCACAGTCACTCTAACAGGTAGGCATTTTGTGGATGATAACATTGAGTCACAGGGAGGTTAAGTGACTTGACTGAGGTCACACAGCTACTAAGAGAGGAGCTGGGGTTGGCAACTCTGGGATCATACTCCCATGTGGCAATTATTGGCAGAGTAGTGGCTCTCTCCTTGAGACTGAGTGCGTATTCACACAATACCCACCTTGCCTCTTCATTTACTGATATTACTTGTCTAGCCTCTGCAGGTATCTGAGTTTGAGAACTCTGACATGGATCACCACCCCTTTAGAAGTCTTGGGATTCTGGAGAATTTTAACGGGGTTGGTAATAAGAATGGATGCCTCATCCGAACCTGTCCAGGGAATAGAGTTTTATTTGTTCTGGATCCCACGCTGGGCTGGATTTATAAACACAGAATCCTGGGGCCAAACTTAGCAGAGTGAATTATGTTGTTCCCTCAATGTAGGCCACAGCATCTAATTTGATCTTAACTTAGGAACTGTGTGTGCAATTACCCAGTGAGGTGATAGGTGATGGACATGTTCAAGATGGGATCTGGAAGCACTGGACCAAATAATTTCCTTTTTTTTCTTTCCTGCCACAAGAAACAATTTTCCTCCCCGTTGACTGTACTGGTGGACTCAATGCTTCCTTTGATCCCCGGAGACCACACTGAAGTTGTGGCTCAAAGACCAGCCAGCAAGAGACAATGAAACTCAAGGCCTGCACCATGGTTATTTATTCCTGTGTGATACGGGGTTATTTCCCCAGGCATTCTGGGCCTAGTAACATAAAGAGATGGAAGTGTTCCCCAAAGATGTTTGAGTCTATGCTATCAATGGGGGCTCTGGGACCAGGTCGATTGCATTTCCATACAAGTGATGGTATATAGAGAGCATCACGGACTCAATGGACATAAATTTGAGCGAACTCTCGGAGATCGAGCCAGTCAATCCTAAAAGAAATCAGTCCTGAGTATTCATTGGAAGGATTGATGCTGAAGCTCCAATACTCTGGCCACCTGATGCAAAGAACGGATTCATTAGAAAAGACCCCAATGCTGGGCAAGACTGAAGGCGGGAGGAGAAGGGGATGACAGAGGATGAGATGGTTGGATGGCATCACCAACTCGACAGACATGAGTTTGAGCAAGCTCCAGGAGTTGGTGATGGACATGGAAGCCTGGCGTACTGCAGTCCATGGGGTCGCAAAGAGTCGGACATGACTCAGCAACTGAACAACGAGTGATGGTAATTGCCCTTAACTGTGCATTTACTACGTATGAAATATTTTACATACATCATTTCATTCAAAACACACTACAGTATAACACACACAAATTGAGGCTCAGAGGAGTTAAGTGGTTTCCCCAAAAATCACACAGCTAGTAAGTGGAAGAACTGGTCAAAACCCATGAAAGCAGATTCTCTGGGAGGCAGAGGACTTCCCACTAGAAGGCTGGACAACGTCTTGGTGTGGGCTACAGGATTTACCCAGGAGGGAGGAAACTGGTCAGCCAAATCCCCTCTAATTCTAATATTCCGTGAGTTTAAAGACCTGTTACAATGGGTGCAAAGCCACTTTGGCTACTTCAGGGCTCTGTTTCCAGGCCTTCACCTAGGAAACATCAGACATTGTATCACTGAGCTAACTTGGACCCAAACAAATGAGGGCAGAACTCATAGAACCAAAGAATAATCAAACTATGGATTCCATGTACGGACACACTGGGGCTCCGGGCAGCAGTGCAAACCCACCCGCTTCAGGGCCTGGTGGCAACGATGTATCAGCTCCACCTACCTCCACACCGTGTTCACTGTGCTTAAGAGCCAGAGTCCTAGGAGGCAGTGGTCCAGGCTGGGTCACGTGCCTGCTTCCCAGCCAAGAGAGGAAGGGGCGTTTTGACTGGCAGCTCCCAAAGAACAGCATTCAGTGGGTGGGGGGTGGGTGGGAACAGGTCCCCGTATAAAAATGAAGGTGCTAGTAGCAGATGAAGAGGAAAGGAAACCAGCCAGGCAAAACTCAGCAGAGTCCACTGCAGAGGTTATCCTGGGGGTGGACAGGGTGCCGTGTGGTCCAGGGCAGCTATTTTAGGAGCTGGGACAGTGATGGTTGGTTCTCCTGATCTGTAGAATGGCCACACTAGAGTGACCTCACTCTTGCCACTTGAAACCCTTCACCGAACCCCACTCCACCAAGGAGTGTTGGTATTTTGACTCCTGCCCGGATGCCGTCCTGGGAAGCACAGCTATGCCTCTCACCGGGACCTTCCCTTCTCGCTTTGTTTACCAAACCTCTCGATGAGATGCAGAAGGATCATTACCACTGGACATGTAGGGGCTGTAACTACACAATACAGAAAATCCTCCTCCCACGTTCCCTCCGTCACTGAGTGCCCATCTTAAGCCCCGTCAGGCTTCATTATGCATGGAGAGTAAAGAGGCCTTGGGACCCTACGGCAGTACTGTTGCAGAGCTGAGGGCAGCGTGGGGACGGCCTTCTTGGCCGCACCTCACCTCTCCCGTCTGGAGTCTTTTGNTTTGACCGGCAGCTCCCAAAGAACAGCATTCAGTGGGTGGGGGGTGGGTGGGAACAGGTCCCCGTATAAAAATGAAGGTGCTAGTAGCAGATAAAGAGGAAAGGAAACCAGCCAGGCAAAACTCAGCAGAGTCCACTGCAGAGGTTATCCTGGGGGTGGACAGGGTGCCGTGTGGTCCAGGGCAGCTATTTTAGGAGCTGGGACAGTGATGGTTGGTTCTCCTGATCTGTAGAATGGCCACACTAGAGTGACCTCACTCTTGCCACTTGAAACCCTTCACCGAACCCCACTCCACCAAGGAGTGTTGGTATTTTGACTCCTGCCCGGATGCCGTCCTGGGAAGCACAGCTATGCCTCTCACCGGGACCTTCCCTTCTCGCTTTGTTTACCAAACCTCTCGATGAGATGCAGAAGGATCATTACCACTGGACATGTAGGGGCTGTAACTACACAATACAGAAAATCCTCCTCCCACGTTCCCTCCGTCACTGAGTGCCCATCTTAAGCCTCAGGCTTCATTATGCATGGAGAGTAAAGAGGCCTTGGGACCCTACGGCAGTACTGTTGCAGAGCTGAGGGCAGCGTGGGGACGGCCTTCTTGGCCGCACCTCACCTCTCCCGTCTGGAGTCTTTTGTTTCCGTCAATTGTACCTTCCCCCTGAGCACTCAGAGCTCAGGCTCTAAGCCAGCGGTCCCCAACCTTTTTGGCACCAGACCTGGTTTTGTGGAAGACAGTTTTCCCACAGATTGGGGGGTGCCGGGGGCGTGGGGATGGTTTTGTGATGACTCAAGTGCATTGTTCATTCTCTGTTATTACTACATTGTGATATATAACGAAATGATTATACAACTCACCATAATGCAGAATCAGCGGGAGTCCTGAGCTTGCTTTCCTGCAACTAGCTGGTCCCCTATGGGGAGAAGCGACGGGAGACAGTAACACCGGAAGTGTGAGAAGCAGCTCTAAATACAGACGAAGCTTCGCTCGCTCGCCTGGTGCTCATTGCCTGCTCTCTGGTCCGGTTCCTAACAGACCGCTGGTTCCGGTCCCTGACCCTGGGGAGCGGGGACCCCTGCTCTAAGTCCATGATTCTCTTCCCGGGCCGCAAATTGGAAATATGCTGGGGAGCTTAAGACGCTGAGGTCTGCGGCCCCACCTCCCAGAGATGCTGATTTGGCTGGTCTGTGGTCATCTTTGGGCACTGGCATGTTTAAAAGTCTTCTCATGTGATTATAATGCGAAGCTAGAAACGAGAACTCCTGACAGGGTATGGGCTAGTACTTTAGTTCTGCCCTAGGAAAGGGCACTTCCTAGCCTTGTCCTGGGCCTTTGGAAATATTTCCCAGGGCTGAAGCATGTAGAGCCAGATATCCCTGGGTTCAAACCCCAGATCTTCCTCTCACTAGCTGTGTGTCTTCGGGTGAGCGTCTTAACCTCTCTGAGATGCAGCTTCTTCATATATAAGGTAGGATTAGTAACAGAACCTCCCTTGACCGGGTGTTAGGAGTAAGTGAACGAATGTGGAGAAAGCACGCGGCACGTGGCCTGATAGAGAATAAGCCCCACAAACGCTGGTTCTGTTGTCATCATCATTATTCTTATTGTCTGGCATTTCCTCACACGTAAAGCCTCAAAATAGCTCTTTATGATAGGCTATCATATAGGCACTATGATTCCCTCCACTTCCCATATAAAGAAATCAAGACTCAGAGAGGTTAAGGACCTTGCTTAGGGACACCCAGCTTGTGCAGGACAGAGTCTTTTGCAGCCTGCTCCAGGGTTCTGGCCTGTCCTCCTCTGCTTTTAGCTCCTGGGAATCAGGCTGTAACCTCCGGATAAGCCCCTATTCCCACTCTGGGAAAAGGGGAAGGTGGCCACTGTGCAGGCCCTCCTTCCTTCTCGTCTCTTTCCAGCTGGAGGAGAAACATGCCAGTTACAGACATTCCCAGCGGCCGCTGCTCCAGGCGGTTGTGCAGAAACGGCTTGATCGCTGTGATGGTCTCTCCTTTCTATTAAGTTAATGGATATTCACAGGCAGGCTCGATCCTTTCGAGTGCGCAGCCTGAGTGTGTATGAGACCTCACAAGAGCACAGCAGGGATGGCACAGAAGTGCTCCCCAAAGCCCGAGGGCTGTCATGCCTTCGCCAGTCTCTCTTTTAAGCGAATTCAGTAAAAGGGCTGAAGGGCCCTTTCAGGTTCGAAAAGAACATCGGGAGGGCTCCCAGCCTTCTTCAAAGGGTACTTGCATCATTTGACTCACAGGGGAATTAAGGGAGTGGGAGTGACAAAGAAACAAAACCCTCAGCAGATGGAAAGAGTGGAAGAGTGAAGAAAGGATGTCAATAATGATTAGGTGGTGGGAGAAGCCGGGGGCTGTGAGGGCCTTGACCCCTGCCACTGGGGGAGAAACAGGGATGATGTTGAGCAAGGGGCTGAAACAGATGGACTTTTAAAAACTGAAGCACAGTTGAGGTACAATATTATATAAGTTATGGGTCTATAGCATATCAAGTCACTCTTTAAAGGCTATATACTCCATTTATAGTTATTAGAAAACACTGGCTGTACGCCTGCAGATGGATCTTGAGGACTATGGTGCTGGTGATGATGGTTAGTTCATATGGAGAGCCATTCTGTGCTGGGTGTTATGTAAGTTCTTTGTAAGTACCATCCCACTGAATCCTCTAGACCCGCACCGTTCAATATGGCAGCCACTAGCCACACGTGTCTTCTGAGATTTAGGTTTATCTTAACTAAGACTAAAATTAAGTTCTGCAGTGACACCAGCCACCTTGCAGGTTTTCCGTAGCCTCATGTGGCTAGTGGCTGCCACACTGGACAGTGAAGATACAGGACGTTCTTGCCATTGCAGGGCATTCTCCTGGACAGTGCTGGTCCAGACCCTACACATGCAAGAGATGGCTCCTCAGTATTAGCTAGGAGCTTGTTAGAATGACAGAATCTCAGCCTTCCTGTGGCTCCACTGAATCACCAGTTGGGAAAGTTTGGGGGCACTGATTCTTCAAATATATTTTTCTCTGCCTCAGTTTCTCTCTCTTTTCTTCTGGGACCCTGACTACCCTTATTTTAGACCTTCTGAGTTTTGTTCCTTGGACCACCACCCACCCCCCTCACCGCCAGAGGATTTGTTCCTTTTATTTCTCCATCTTTCTCCCTCCTCAAGAATGGTTCATTTATATAGATCTGTCTTCAAATCCCTTTCCTTTGTGTATTCCAGCTCTGAATTTCATTTGGTTCCTTTTTGTATTTCCTATTTCTCCGCTGAGATTCCCTGTCTTTTCATTCATTAAAAGCATATTTGAAAACAAGACATAATGAGACCGCGCTACGGCAGTTTTAAATCCTTATTTCATAGGTGCATCATCTCAGAGCTGGCTTCCATTGATTGCCTTTCTCCTTAAAAATGGGTCACATCTCCCTGGTTCTCTACATGTTCAGTAATTTTGAAGTTTATCCTGGATGTTGTGAATTTTTATTTTAATGGAAGATTATGGGTTATGTTATTGATAAATTCCTCCAAAGAGTGTTGATCTCTTTGTTTTAGTGGGCAATTACGGTTTGCTGTAAAGACAACAAACTCTGTCTTACCTACATGAGCAGCAGCTGAAATCTTAGTTGTACTTTAATATTTAATAAGCTGTAAGCGTGGGGCTTTCCCGGCCGCCCAGTCAGAAAAGAATTTGCCTGTGGTGCAGGAGACATGGCTTTGATTCCTGGGTTGGGAAGATACCCTGGATGAGGCAGTGGCAACCCACTCCTGTATCCTTCCTGGAGATTCCCCAAGGACAAAGGAGTCTGGTGGGCTACAATCCATGGGGTTGCAAAGAGTCGGACATAACCACAGAGTTGGACACGACTTAGCGACTAAACCATCACCTCCACCATCAAGCTGTAAGCACTAGGCGTGTGTTGTTTAGGGGTCAACCAGAGATTTGGACTAAGCCTATGCCCAAGCCAGAATTTTGGGGTACCCCTTCTCTGTTCTCTCTTTACTAGGGTTATCCCTAGTTATGACTGTGGTTGCCAAATTTTGGCAAGATTCCCTAAGTGTTCCAACTGTCCTATGCTGAGCCACAGCCATGCCTGAGTCTGGACCCTCAGACCAGAATTTTGAGCTAGTTCCTTCCTCTAAGATTTGAAATTCCCACCTAGATCTATCTACCTGTTCCTCACCACCCTGACTCTCTAGAGACCTAAAGTAATCCCTTTCTGTGTTTGTTCAGCGTTGTTATATGTGGCATGGTTAGTTTGTCAGGCTCTAACTTTACCACACGAGGAACAGAGCCCTGGGCTTCCTGAAGCAGAGTCTTCGTCTTAGCAAGACCCCCAAACGATTCCAGTGTAGCAGAGAGGCGCTAAACCACCCTAAGAGGGAGGGACTGCTCTTTCTTATTCTCATTTTACAGATGGGGAAACTGAGGCTTAAGAAGGTTTCTTAAAATGCTTGAGGTCAGGACTTCCCTGGTGGTCCAGCGGCTAAGACTTCTCGCTCCCAGGGCAGGAGGCCCGAGTCTGATCCCTGGTCTGGGAACTAGATCCCACATGCTGCAACTAAAGGTCCCGCACTCTGCAACTAAGACCCAGCGCAGCCAAGTAAATACATAGTTTAAAAATGGCAGAGGTCACAGCGTGAGTAAGGAGGTACAGGATTCAAAGCCATCAGGAGTCTGACTCCAGAGCATAACCAAAAGGCTGTAGTTTATCTCCTCCCTAGCAACAGCAGGCCTTGATCTACACTGAAGCGTGGTGGCAATAGAAAGAGGAGAGAGCCAGCGAGCTGGCTGTGCGTTTCTGCCTTTGGTCAGGCACCGGGAGACCGATGACGCAACACAAAGTTGGAATTGGATGGATCCCATTCATTCATCAATCTTTGCTTGGTCCTGGATCATTGCAATTTAATATTTGAGTCCCCCGATCTGGGTATATCAATCTTGAGAGCCTTGTACTTTGAAAACTTTGAGTTGGAGACCTACTTCATTTTTTCAGTTGATGCAAGTTGATGCTCATCATACAAAGTAGAACATCAGGTTAATTGAACTTGAAAATTAAATTGCATTCCTATCATTTCAAGGAGCTCCAGTAGGACTCCTGTCTTGCAAGTTAAGAGGACTTGGATATCCTAAATGAGCACCCTCTTCTTTGCATTTCACATCTGAACTGTCAACGGTAAAATGGAGTTACGGTTTTCTCTATCCTATGTAGTGGGCCAATCCATCAGCCAAAGAAATGTTTCCATCTATTCTTGTGTTCAGTCTTGTCTGACTCTTTGTGACCCCATGGACTGTAGTCCACCAGGCTCCTGTGTCCACGGGGATCCCTCAGGCAAGAATACTGGAGCAGGTTGCCATTTCCTCCTCCAGGGCATCTCCCCAACCCAGGAGGTGAACCTGCATCTCCTGGTGTCTCATCTCCTGCGTTGTAAGCAGATTCCTTACCCCCTGAGTCATTGGAGAAGCCATTAAAGAAATGTTTGAAGGACATGAAATAAATGTCAGTGGTCTTCTCTCTCCATCCTTTCGGTCCTCAATAGAAGCCTATTGACAGGTTATCTGGGTTGGTATTTAAGTACCATCTAGAATCTGACAAAACGTGGTCCACTGGAAAAAGGAATCGCAAACCACTTGAACTGTGGTGTTGGAGAAGACCCTTGAGAGTTCCCTGGACTGCAAGGAGATCAAACCAGTCCATCCTAAAGGAAATTAATCCTGAATATTCACTGGAAGGACTGATGCTGAAGCTCCAATACTTTGGCCACCAGATGCGAAGAGCTGACTCATTGGAAAAGACCCTGGTGCTGGGAAAGATGGAAGGTAGGAGGAGAAGGGGACGACAGAAGGCAAGATGGTTGGCTGGCATCACCGACTCAATGGACATGAGTTTGAGCAAGCTCTGGGAGATGGTGAAGGACAGGGAAGCCTGGTGTGCCGCAGTCCATGGGGTCGCAGAGAGTTGGACATGACTGAACGACTGAACAACAACAACAGAATCTATGGAGAAAGATGGAGGTGGAACTGGCCGAGGCAGTACTTTGAGTATCATCTGCTCCAGCCTCATCTCATGTTTTGGGTGAGGAATGGAAGCCAAGGGTCTGGTGGAGGCAACTGTCCTAGCCCAGGTTCCACAGCTGTTAATGGATAGAGCCCAGATGCTTAATCCCCTGGTCCTGGCCCCGCACTGGCCATAAATTAGATGAACTAGGGTTTGGGAGAAGATGTGACTGTTTGGATGAGGATCAGAACTGGTTGTTGATGCTGGCAGGAAAAACGCATTGCCAGGGGTTTTAGAGTGAATGAACATAGTGGGGATGGGAAGTGTGTATCTGGGTGGGATCGTGGCAGCTGAGGAAAAAGTCAGGAGCAGCTGGAGAAGCCTGCAGAAGAGTTACACCCTCGAGAGCCCTGGACACAGAGACCCAGTAGCGAGGATAGTGCTAGGGACTGCTGGGACCAGCAAGGGCAGACGGACATTTGATCTGGAGGCTGCTGAGAAATCTTAAAGGCCCAGACCCCAGCTGTCAGTGTCCACGGCCGTGGCAAATGTCGTAACCTCCGGATGGGAGCTTTCCTTGGAGACTCCGGTGTCCGATGGACTCCAGGGGCTTCAGCTCCTCCGCAGCTCCTTTTTGGGGTGGTGGTCTCCGGTCTGGGGCTTTCGTCTCCTTTCACGTTTCCCTTGGTGCCCTGCAATGTGCTAGACTGTGTGCAGATCTCGCATTTTTCTGGAAGGTCAGAATTGTGCATTTCGGGTTTTCTCACACGTCTGCCCTCATGCTCATACCCGGAGACTAGATACAAACAGTTGGATGGACCAGTACCATAGGGGGTCTTCACGTCCCCTAGTCAGACCACATGGCTTCAGATCCCGGCCCCACTACACACTGGCTGGGCGATCTCAGAGAAGACACTCAGCAGCCTGCGCCTCAGTTTCCTCCCTGTAAAGTGGGTATAACACCATCTTCCTGCTTGACACGGTTGTGCATCTAATTAGGACAAGTTAGTTTATGTCAAGTACGGTCAGTTCTCGTGATGCGTGGCAGTTACATTCTGTGAGTCAGAACAAACACGGAATTAGAGTTAGGGGTTAGGACCCCGGCTCTTGGGGGAAATACAGGATCAGGTTCTTGCAAGCCCCTGGTCACAACATTTCCGTCAACCAAGGATGCATAACCTTGTTGTATATGTGTTTCCGTTTAAAGACATCTTATTTAATATGTGCAGCTGATTCATTAACTCTGAACTCAGAGCCAGCGGCACCATAACTCACGCCTGAAGGGAGCTTATCTGACACCAGCGAGGTTCTTCCTACGGCACATTGCAGCATCTTGCGCTGAGGAGCCCTGGATAGCACTTCAGCACTACGCTTGGGGCCATTTAGAATGCAAAATCACCAAACAGAAAGCACAAAATGCAAAAATGTCACATTAAGCCGACGGCAGAAAAGAACACTTGTTTACAGTCTGAGAGCAGATACAAAGAAGGCAGCCAGGAATATGCATGTCGGGTAACAAAATTTTTACTATTCTGTGCATGCCTGGGAGAGTGATGCAAATATTGATTTGGGGCTTACAAATAAGTTTTAGAGAGTGGGCGGATTCTCATATATGGAGTCCATGAAAAATGAGGATCAACTCTACTTAGCTACTACTTGGCATACAGTGAGTACTCAGTAAAGATTTCTTATAATTATTAGGAATTGGAAAGTAGGTGGGCGGCTTCCCAGGTGACTCAGTGGTAAAGAACCCACTCTGCCCATGCAGGAGACCTGACTTTGATCCTTGGGTCGGGAAGATCCCCTGGAAAAGGAGATGGCAAACCAGTCCAGTATTCCTGCCTGGAGAATGCTATGGACAGAGGAGCCTGGTAAGCTACAGCCCCTGGGGTGGCAAAGAGTTGGACATGAGTGATCACAGCTCAGAAAGTATAATAGGTGGCTTGTGGGGTTCATGTCTTTGTCAGAGAAGAAAGGGTGAAATGGAGAAAGACCTCACTGCGGACTCCCTGACCCCCAGAGGAAGGGGTTCCCATGGCTTAGAGTGGAGTCCCCTATATATTTAACCTCTAGAAATTCAACTCTTTGTATGTACCAGTTAGGCTCTTGATTCTGCCTGCGGTGGGGGTGACACTCTTCCTGGTAGGAAGGGAGAGGTACAACATCAGGGTGTTAGGACGACGATTCTTCAAATGTGGCCCCTCTCGAGGGGGTGACTCCTCCTGCCACCTGGGAACTGGACAGAACTGTGACTTCTTGAGGGTCACCCCAGATGTCCTGGATGGACACCCCGAGGACATCATAACAAGTCCTGCAGGAGGTTCTGCTACTGAACTTTGAGACCCCTTGCTTAAAGGGCTGGTGCTTGCTGCCAGGTGGCTTCCACTGTTTGTCATCCTCTGCGTTATTTATGAGGTTTCAGCAATATGTAAATGTCTGCCAGTTGACTGGCTTGCCTGGCACGTTTCCATGCATCTCGTAAATCAGAAGCTGATACACTTTCTTGTTTTGTGATGCTCCCAACGGTAGACCATTCTATAGCTGCCCTGAGATCACAAAGCCCTCACTCCGAGGGAAATGAGCCCATCTGGCCCCCACATTCCTGGGATACCTGCTGCCCTGAAGCTCCACTAGGGCCTGTGGAATTATAAAGAGGCTCTGGAGTCCATGGGTTGAGGTTTGCGCTTCAGCTTTGCCAATTCTTGGCTCTGTGAGGACAGCAAGCCCATTTCCTCATCTGTGTGACGGAGGTGGTAGAATCTTAGAACTTACTCATATAAAAATGATTGGTTCTTGCTTTTTCCCCTTCGCAGATCACAGCCTTGTCTTAGCAAAGGGGCTTGCCTAACTCAATGAAGCGATGAGCCAGGCTGTGCTGGGCTACCTGAGATGATGGGTCACACTTAAGAGCTCTGACAGAACCTGGTCCACCGGAGGAGGGACGGCAAGCCACTCCAGCATTCTTGCCACAAGAACCCCTTGAACAGTATGAAAAGGCGAAAAGATATGACACCAGAAGATGCGCCCCCAGGGCTGGAAGAGCTGACTCATTGGAAAAGACCCTGATGCTGGGGAAGGTTGAAGGTAAAAGGAGCAGGAGGCGGCAGAGGATGCGATGGTTGGATGGCATCACTGACTCAGTGCACACGAATCTGAGCAAACTCTGGGAGACAGTGGAGGGCAGAGGAGCCTGGCGTGCATGCTGCCGTCTGCGGGGTCACGAAGGGCTCAGCTCAGGACTGCAAAGCAACTTGCTTTTTCCTGCTGTTGGCTTCTGAGGACTTCAGTGACACGGCCAAGGGCACACAGCTCTCTTGTGGCGGAATCAGGCTAGAAACCAGGAGTCTTGAAAGGGTCCTAGTCTAGCTTGCTTTCTCTCTCACAAGGATTCCTGGCCCTTCATTAATTTATGACAAGGCTCATGTTGCATGCAGTGTTGGTAATTCAACTGTTCTCTAACTGTTTGGGGTGAAGAGTCGGTTTCGGGAGTTTGGAAACGTGGCCTCTAGCTTGGCCCTCTTTGGAGACTGAGCGTCTGGGCAGGAAGGAGACAGAGCCAGTTCATGGAGGCAGTGGCTGGCCCCACCTTGGAATCCGAGCCCTGGACATCTGCCTTCTCCACGTATCTGCAAGCTGCCTCTCTTTATGCCTTGTTTTGTCCAGGGAGATATTTCCAAGCTGGTGAACTGGTGGCTGAGGCCACATGCATTGGAGTGAGACAGAACAGAGCCACAGGTGCCTGTGTGTCCCTTGGGAAAACTGCTTAACCTCTCTGAGACTCAGCTTCCTCATCTGTAAAGTGGGGCTAATCATAGTGTTCACCTTACAGGGTGGTGATCAGAACTGACTGAGACAATTCTCGGCACAGGGCGCAGCACACGATGCCTGCTCTGAGGTAGTCACATGTAAGGTTCAGATGGGCATCCACCCTTAGTACTTCCTCCCGGGCAGGGTACACTCCACAGGTAGGAGAGTGGAGGGGACAGAAGAAGCTGCACAGACGCTGCATAGAGCACCTGTTGAGGTTGGACCAGAGAAACAGAGCCAGTGTATGTGTGGGGATCTATATTAAGGTTTTTTTTTTTTTTGCATGAAGTCTGTTTTGTGATAGTAGGGGCTGGCGGGGCAGGTGTGAAACCCACAGAGCTGGGTGCAGGGCTGGAATTCTCCGGAGAAGCTGGGGCTGCAGGACACAGGGAGAGTTTCCTCCTCTTCCGGGAAACCTCGGTTCTCCTCTCCAAGCCTTTCAATGGACAGAATCAGATTCTGCCCAGATGATGGGGGATAATCCCCTCTGCTTATAGTCAGTTGGCTATGAACACCATCTACAGGATATCTTCACAGCAATAGCAGGGCTTGGGACCTCTGGCACCCTGGCACCTGGGTCTCTTGACTGATAGGTCCCCAAACTGCTCGGAACAGGGGAGAGTCAGTTCTCAGAAAAAGGTCAATACAGAATTTTGCATAAGACTGAATGTGGAGCAAGCATCCAACAAACGAGAGTTCTACTACTAAAAGGAAAAAACTATTCCCAGGGTCCTCTTATCGTGTGTGTGTCTTAATTGCTCAGTCATGTCTGATTCTTTGCAGCCACATGGCTGCCAGTCTCCTCTGTCCATGGGATTCTCCAGGCAAGAATCCTGGGGTGGGTTGTGCAGAGATAAAGAAATTAGCAGAGGACAAAAACAAATCTAATAAGCAAATACCTCCACAGAAACACCTAGGTTGGTGGGGCTAGATTTGGTATGTAATAACAAAGTGCGGTGGCTCAGCCAACTGACCCATAAAACTGATGTATGTCAAATATTATATACGTATGGGTTATATGCATGCACTTCTGTAATGGATTTATGCTATGCTTCTTACCCTACGGTTCAGTTCAGTCGCTCAGTCATGTCAAAAATCTTTTTTTTTTAAATTATTTTGGCTGCACCATGTGGCATAAATGGTCTTAGTTCCCCCACCAGGGATCAAACCCACACCCCCTTGCAGTGGTAGCATGGAGTCTTAACCACTGAGCCGCCAGGGGAATCCCCAATTTTCCTTTTTTTAAGAAAATCAATGGTCCATTATGGCTATTTCTAATTCTTTTCATATGAATGCTACCTTATTCTTTCCGTATTAGCATAATCTTCCTGGGGAAAGTGACAGATTGCCGCCCCTCCTACCAACCCCAGCCTCCGAGTTCTCACAGGTAAAATCGGGGTAATGACGGAACCTGTCTTAAAAGGCTTGCTGTGATTCTTGTTATCGTTACAGCCATTCCTTTGTTTGGATGAGCCTGAATTTGTTACCCAGTCCTCTGTGGGTGGACTTCTGCGTCACCTCCACTGTTTGCTAGCGTAGTTCCTTGACCCCTTATCCAAATCTTCTGGGGATACCTGTGTTCTGGGACTCAGTTTTTTTTTTTCCTGTTAATTAAAGTATACTTGATTTACAATGTTGTGTTAGCTTCAGGTGTACAGCAAAGCGATTCAGTTTATATATATATATAAAATTCTTTTTCGGATTCTTTTCCCTTATAGGTTTATTACAAAACGCTGAGTAGACTCAGTAGCTTCACACAGTAGGTCCCTGCTGGTTATCCATTTTATATCTGTGTGTATGCGTTCATCTCGAACTCTGAATCGATCCCTCCCGCCCCTTTTCTCTTTGGGAACCATCAGTTTGTTTTCTATTATCTTGGGACTCAGGTTTTAAAAATCTTAGGTTCTGGGTGCACGTATCACACACTCTGTGACATGACTAGGGGAACTCGGGGTAGAACCCTATAATCCAACCCCTTGATCCATTCTTCACGAAACACACAAATATCCCCACTAAGTAGGGTGAGCATGACTGTCAACAGCCTCACATTGCTCCAGGGCTGGTTTTGCTGTTGAGTGTCGGCCCCAGGCTTCAGGAAAGTGGTTCGGCTTTCAAAGCCTCTTGGGTTTGCAGGTTGCGGGTGAAAACGTGACCATGAGGGCTTGCCTGGTGGCTCAGAAGGGCAAGAATCCGCCCGCAGTACGGGAGACGTGGGTTCCATCCCTGGGTCAGGAAGATCCCCCGGAGAAGGGAACGGCAACCCACTCCAGTATTCTTGCCTGGAAAATTCCATTTCCTGGAACAGAGGAGCCTGGCGGGCTACAGTCTATGGGGCCGCAAAGAGTCGGACATGACTGAGTGACTGACATGCCTGAACGTGAACTTGGCCAAGTATTTCTGGAAGGTATTTTTCTGTAAGGTATATTCTGGAAGCATATTCTGGAAGGTAAATTTCTAGCAAAGATGTGGCCGGGTTGAGGAGTCTGTACCTTTTAAAACTGGCTTATGAATTTCTATCCCCAGTTGTCCTCTGAGCATGTTTGGTTCTGAGCTGGGACGGCCACAGAGGTGGAGGCCTGGCTCCTGTGTCAAGGTGAATGGAGGTTCGTAGGGTTGGGGGGAGGCTTGCTGAGAGAGTGGGGGCTTCTCTGTGTACCTGCCTGGGAGATGGAGCTGTGCCAGCAGAAGGGGGAGCCGGGCTTGGAGAAAGCAGAGCTCAAGGAAATAGAATCTGAGCTCCCAGCAGCCTGCAGAGAGGCAGGGAAAGTCTCCAGGGAGCCGGCCTCAGAGCCTGCAGGCTGCGAGAGGCAGGTGGTGTCGGAACAAGAGCTGGCCCTCTTCCCAACCCAGAGCCCCGCGCTCCGGGACAGGGCGGGGCTGTGTTCCCCGCCAAGCTTCTCCATCTGTCGTCATGTGAGGGAAAACTGATCCTGAGTCGAGGTGGAAGGCCTGCTGCGGCCACAGCTGTTGGGGCGGGTGGCACAGGGCTGGCGTGGGGTCGGAGTCTTGGGTGCATTTGGCAGGTGCGGGCCCCCTCCTGAATTTATGGCAAAACACAGGGGCATGAAAGAAGCAGAAGATGCTTCCTGATCTGATTCAAGTGGGGATGGAAACAGCACAGGGCTTAGTGAGACTTTAATACGTAATGAGATGGAAGAAAGAAAAGAAGCAGAAAAGACAAAGAAGAAAAGAAAGTAATTTAGCAGGTCAGAGTGAAAACGATCATTGATGATCCTGCTCTGTCCCCATTTTACAGATAGGGAAGTGGAGGCCCAGAAAGGTCAAGGAGCTTGCCCAAGGTCAGCCAGCTCTGGGCCCCGCCAAGCCTTCCCAGCCTCTTCTGTCCAATGTGTGTTGTGCTCCTGACCTGCTGTTTCTACTGGGTGGGGATAAGAACCAAAGTTCATCACATCGCTCCCCTGCTTAAAACCTTTCTGAGGCTCCCCACTGCCCTCAAAATAAAGACACCTGCCCCTGATGTGGCTGACGCATGCTGTATAGTCTGCCCTGAGCTCTCCTCCCAGCTTGTGCCCCACCTCCCCCATTCTGCTTTCAGCTCCCCTGTCTGCTGGCAGTTCCTTCTCCACTGACACTCCTTCTCCCCACAGGGCCTTTGCACAGCCTCTGCCTGCTGGACAGGCACCACCTGCTTCAAATTCCAGTTCTGCAGGTCCCCCTCTGGGTGACTTTGGGAAAGTCACTTGCCCTCTCTGGCCCTGTTTCCTCATTTGAAAAATGGAACTGACGAACAACAAGACCCTACTGTATAGCACAGGGAACTATATCCAATACCTTGCAATAACCTATAAATGAAAATAACCTGAAAAGGAACAGATTCATGTACATGAATCTCAGTCACTTCAGTTGTGTCTGACTCTTTGCGATCCCATGGACTGTAGCCCGCCAGACTCCTCTGTCCATGGGATTCTCCAGGCAAGAACACTGGAGTGGGTGGCCGCCCCTTCTCCAGGGACCTTCCCAGGACTGAACCCACATCGTTTGTGCCTCCTGCACTGGCCAGCAGGTTCTTTACTGCTGTGCCACCTGGGAGTGTGAAAGTGTTAGCTGCTCAGTTGTGTCTGACCCTTTGCAACCCCATGGACTGTAGCCTTCTAGGCTCCTCTGTCCATGGAATTCTCCAGGCAAGAATACTGGAGTGGGTGTCCATTCCCTTCTCTGGGTGCCGCCTGGGAAGCCCATATATGTGTGTGTGTGTGTATATGTGTGTGTACACCTGCTTATAAAAAACTGAATCACTATGCTGTATACTGTAAATCAACTATGCCAAAGAATGTTCAAACTACTGCACAATTGCACTCATCTCACACGCTAGCAAAGTAATGCTCGAAATTCTCCAAGCCAGGCTTCAGTAGTACGTGAACTGAGAACTTCCAGATGTTCAAGCTGGATTTAGAAAAGGCAGAGGAGCCAGATATCAAATTGCCAACATCCGCTGGATCATGGAAAAAGCAAGAGAGTTCCAGAAAAATATCTACTTTTGCTTTATTGACTATGCCAAAGCCTTTGACTGGTGTGGATCACAACAAACTGTGAAAAATTCTCCAAGAGATGGGAATACCAGACCACTTTACTTGCCTCCTGAGAAACCTGTATGCAGGTCAAGAAGCAATAGTTAGAACTGGAAATGGAACAACAGACTGGTTCCAAATAGGAAAAGGAGTACGTCAAGGCTGTATAGTGCCACCCTGCTTATTTTCTATGCAGAGTACATCGTGTGAAATGCTGGGCTGGATGAAGCACAAGCTAGAATCAAGATTTCTGGGAGGAATATTAATAACCTCAGATATGCAGATGATACCACCCTTATGGCAGAAAGCAAAGAAGAACTAAAGAGCTTGGTGAAAGTGAAAGAGGAGAGTGAAAAAGTTGGCTTAAAACTCAACATTCAGAAAACTAAGATCATGGCATCTGGTCCCATCACTTCATGGCAAATAGATGGGGAAACAGTGGAAACAGTGACAGACTTTATTTTCTTGGGCTCCAAAATCACTGCAGATGGTGACTGCAGCCATGAAATTAAAAGACACTTGCTCCTTGGAAGAAAAGCTATAACCAACCTAGACAGCATTTTAAAAGGCAAAAACATCACTTTGCCAACAAAGGTCATCTAGTCAAAGCTTTGGTTCTTCCTGTAGTCATGTATGGATGTGAGACTAGGACCATAAAGAAAGCTGAGCACTGAAGAATTGATGCTTTTGAACTGTAGTACTGGAGAAGACTCTTGAGAGTCCCTTGGACTGCAAGGAGATTGAACCAGTCCATCCTAAAGGAAATCAATCCTGAATATTCATTGGAAGGACTGATGCTGAACCTCCAATTCTTTGGCCCCCTGATGCAAAGAACTGACTCACTGGAAAAGACCCTGATGCTGGGAAAGATTGAAGGCAGGAGGAGAAGGGGACAACAGAGGATGAGATGGTTTGATGGCATCACCAACTTGATGGACATGAGTTTGAGCAAGCTCCAGGAGTTGGTGATGGACAGGGAAGCCTGGCGTACTGCAGTCCATGGGGTCACAAAGAGTTGGATAAGACTGAGTGACTGAACTGAACTTAAATCAACTATACCTCAATGAAAAAATTTAAAAAATGAACTAAAAAAAACCAACCTGGAACTGACAATAATAAAACCGCCCTGTGTTGTTATAATGATTGAATGAGTAGGGGAAATGCTCATTTATCACTCCTTCTCATGGTCCTCGGATCTCGCCCTTGCTGGCTGTGACAGTTGTGTCTTTTCCCGGGTGATCATTTGGCTTGTAACTGTCACTCTGCTAGACTGTAATCTCCAGGAGGGCAGGGACAGTCAGCCTCACTCACAGCTGTGTCCCCAGCATGCAGCCCAGCATCTGGAAATGCTGGGTAGGTCTTGGTGTCTAGGAACCTGACTTCATGATTGTGTCTGATGTCTCTAGGTTATGTGTATCCAACTAGCCTCAGCCACACTCCTCCAGCCCCAACCCCGATCTCTTTTACAAAACACAATTATCTCAGCGGAGACCACTCTGCGTCCCCAAGCATCCGGCTGTGGCCTCTGTCTGCCAGGTCAGTCCGCTTAGCCCACTCACAGCTTGTCTAATTAGATCCGCCAAGAGGAAGAACAGAGTGGAACGAAGCATGCCTCCTGCGTGCTCCCAGTTAACTCAGGAGCGCTCCCAGTGGCCACCTCTGGATAAACTCCTCATCTGGGTTGACTGCCTGGGGGAACCGAGAAGATGCAATTATCTTCTGAGGGTGTGGCTAATAGGAGGTGGCTGACCTGAGCCCACCTCTTCCCTGGGGCACTCCAGGCAGAGCCCCAGGTTGGGTGCGGGGCACAGGAAAATGGCCCTAAGGCCAAAGTCTCCAGTACCAACCTCTCTGTTGCCTCTGCTTTAGTTTGTAGTGGATCTCATTGATTCTCCCCAGCTGGTTGTTGAAGGCGGCATCCTCTGGCCTCCTTGCCAAGCCCTGCCAGCCCTTCCCCGCTCTACGCTTATCACCTCTAACTGGTCGTGCTGTCTGCTCTGTTACTCCCTGCAATTCCTGCTCCATCCTGCAGCCAGGATGGTCTTCCTAAGGTACATGTCTCTCCCCATGTCTATGCCCTTCCATGGCTCCCCACTGCCCTGGATAAAGCCCAGATTTTCCTGATAAAGGTCTATGAGGCTGTTTAGGGGCTTCCCTGGTGGCTCAGCTGGTAAATAAATCTGCCTGCAGGATTATGCAGGAGACCCAGTTTCGATCCCTGGGTCAGAAGATTCCCTGAAGAAGTGAATGGCTACCTACTCCAGTATTCTTGCCTAGAGAATTCCAGGGACCGAGGAGCCTGGCGGGCTACAGTCCATGGGGTTGTAAAGAGTCGGACATGACGAGTGACTAAGCGTGCATGAGGCCATTGGTGATCTGGCCTCTCCTGACCTCTCTGAGCTCAGTTCTCACCCTCTCTCCACCTTTGCTCCAGCACAATGTAAGCATTTCAAGATTCAGACAGAGTGTGTTCCCTTTCTTGACTCGGCTCTGCCCACTGCCACCTCCAGGCTTTTTGCATCTGCTGTTCCCTTTGCCAGGAGCACCATCCCCCTGTTCACGTGCTGAAACCAATTCACCAAAAAGCTTCTCTGATGTCCCCGTGGTCTCTCTCATCATGTCACACACCAGTGAATCACTGGCTCAGTGCTGTACCCTCTAACTCTGCAAAGTCAAGGATCAAGGCCATCTTATTCATTCATTCGCGTATCTTCAGGGCCTGGCACACAGTAGGTGCTCAGTAAATATCAGGCAAATGAATGCCTGTGGAAAATGGATGTTTGGGGTTATGTGATCCTGAAGGGTCCTGACGACGATGATGACAACAATGATTATAAAGCTAAGGTGTGGGTTATCAACCCCCCTTTACAGTCAAGGGAATGGAGGCTCAGAAAAGTGGGGGGTCCCCAGTGCAGGGGCCTTACAGGATTAGGGAAAGACAGGAAATTCACAGAGCCAGCCCCACCTTCTCTGTACATGTTGATCTGGGAGGCCGCTCACCAGCATGGTGCAGGTGATTGGGGAAGTCAACTGCCTAGGGTCTCACCGGGCTTCCCAGGTGGCTCAGTTGGTAAAGAATCTGCATGCAATGCAGGAGAGTCAGGTTCGATCCCTGGGTGGAGAAGATCCCCTAGAGAAGGAAATGGCAACCCACTTCATTATTCTTGCCTGGGAAATCCCAGGGACAGAGGAGCCTGGCAGGCTACAGTCCATGGGGTCACAAAGAGTTGGACACGACTTAGCAACTAAGCCACCATCAGGGTCTCACAGCTACCAAGTGCAGGAGCTTGGGTCTGCACCCAGCTTTCTTGGATCCCAGAGCTCTAACGCACAGGCACCACCACCAGAATTCCTTTTCCGGGAATTCCATTGTCCCTGTCAAGATCTGAAGTTGTGCCCATTTTCTCCTTGAAGTTCTCTGGGAGTCAAGCTGTTGGCTTTCCCCCATAGACACATGTATATTTCAGGCAGAGATGGAAAAAGGTGTGCGTTTAGGAGAGGGTAGCTGGCTGGCACTGCTTCTTCCTGTGAGTCCTTCGGGAACTGCTCACAAGACCTCACTGTCCCCCAGGGCTAAACCCACCAAACAGGAAAGCTGGAGGTGTTCTAAGCTGCCCCCTGGGAGGGGAGCACCATGGCAGGTTCTAGCAGTGTCAAGCGCTGAAGTCATTGAATTCTGAAGGACGCCTGGGGAAAGAGACAATAGTTCAGGCAGGAAAACTAAATTACGTGGTCATAAATCCTCAGGAAACTGCTATTTTCTCTCTCCTCCCCGACACTCTGCCATCTTAGGAAGTCATAAGATGCTCTCTGAAGCTTAATCACACCATAGGATCTCGGGCAAGACGTGTGCTAAAGGGAGAGGAAGAGCTTGTTCCCTGGATGCTGCAAAATGTGCTGTCATCTCCTCGATCTTGACCTTGGCTTAGAAATATGAGCACCTTTTATTAAGTTGCAGAAAATTGGTCAGTTTTCTGAAAAGAGGAGAGCGAATGAAGGCCTTGAGAACAGCCGGACAGACACTCATTTTCAGCCACACGTGTGGGATAACCCCTGTCTCTGGCTCCTGCCTCACCTCCTGCTATTTCCCCGCCTTCCCACTCCCAGCCCCCACCCCAGCCACACTGGCCTATGAGTGATTCTTCCAACATACTGGGTTCTTTCCAACATCAGAGCTGTTGGACCTTCTGCGGCCTCTGCCTCGAATGCCTTCTCCCAGTTTGTCCTACAGGTAGTTTCTTTTCATCCTTCAGCTGCCAGTTCAATTGTCACCTCTTGTGCTCTTGCCTGGAGAATCCCAGGGATGGGGAGCCTGGTGGGCTGCCGTCTAAGGGGTCGCACAGAGTCGGACACGACTGAAGCAACTTAGCAGCAGCAGCAGCAGCAGCAGCAGCGAGGCCCTGGTGGCTCAGCTGGCAACAAATCTGCCTGCAGTGTGGGAGACCTGGGTTCGATCCCTGTGTTGGAAAGAACCCCTGGAGAAGGGAACAGCTACCCACTCCAGTATTCTTGCCTGGAGAAACCCATGTACAGAGGAGCCTGACGGGCTACGGTCCATGGGGTCACAAAGAGTCGGACTCGACTGAAGCAACTGAGCATGCATGTGTGCACATGTTTTCCCATTATCCTTTTTTTTTCTTGTAATAAGAACTTTAAAGATCTATACTCCCAACAACTTTCACATATGCAATACAGGCGTATTAACCATAGTCAGCATGCTGTACGTTACACTCCCAGGACTTATTTATTTCATAACTGGAAGTTTTTACTTGTGACCCCCTTCACTTATTTCTTCTACCCCTGCATCCCCTGAGTCTGGCAATCACCAGTCTGTTCTCTGTATCTATGAGCTTAGTAGCTTTTTTTTTCTGGTTTTTTAGATTCCAAATATAAGTGAGGCCTGTGGTATTTGTCTACCTCTGTCAGACTTACGTCGCTCAGCATAATGCCCTTGAGATCCCCCTGCACTGCAGCATGGTTTCACTCTTTTTATGGCTGAATAATATTCCATTGTGTGTGCGTATATTCCACTGGGTCTGGTTCACCCCAATGTTAATAAAAAGCTGATGAATGCAGGTGGGACAGGCTTGGGACTCAGGGAGCTGTAGCCATAAGGATGGCTGCCCTCTGTCAGGATGGCTTCTGACTCAGAGATCCTGCAAGTGCACTGGTCCCTCCCAGCACATCACTCACCAGGACGGCAGTGAGCATCCCTCAGACCCCTGGGCTGTTGCATAAATCAAGGAATTTCCCATTTCTTTCCTTTTCCACAGCCCAGAGGGTTCGTGGCCGTAGCTCTCCCTTTCTTGCCAGTCATAAACCTTTCCTGGTGTCTGGTCGCTAGGTCATGCCAGCTCTTTGCAACCCCATGGACTCTAGTCGCCAGGCTCCTCTGTCCATGGGATTTCCCTGTCAAGAACACTGGAGTGAGTTGCCATTTCCTTCTCCAGGGGATCTTCCCAACCCAGGGATTGAACCCATATCTCCTGTATTGTATTCTTTACTGCTGAGCCACCAGGGAAGCCCCAACCTTTAGTAGGTTGGGGAAAAGGTGACCAGGCTGATCTTCCTGTTTCTCAGGCCAGCTTCTCACCTTCCAAGATCCTTTGCAAAAATGATGATGGCAAACGGGAACTTCTCCGTCTTATACTAACAGCATCCACTTCTTCATGGATCTGGCCCTGGATTGAGGGGCTTTCCAACATAAACTTATGGAATCCTCAGCACCACCCTGCAAGGTTGCTGGTGATTTCCTACTTTATAGATGAGGAACTGAGGCTCGGAGAAATCTGCTTGTGCAAGGTCCTGCAGCTGGGGACCAAACCCAGGCCACTCACACCCGAGTCTGCTCCTGACTCCCGTGTAACTGCCTGCTTCACCCTATTTCACAGCCGGGGAGCAGAGGTGAAGCACCCCACTCCACTCACAGCTGGGGAGCGGCAGATCTGGATCCAGGTCTTCCATCTGGAAGCAGGGTTTGTGTGATGGGGTCTAGTCTGCAGAGCTCGGGACTCAGTCTCAAGAGCTCCGCTAAGGGAGCCTGAGTGGATCTGGGGACAGAGCAGCGTCCTTAGTGAAAGTGTGTGTGGCCACAGGCAAACCGCCTGCCCCACCCTCTGCCCATGTTACACGATGCCCATCGAGCTCATATGCTGGTTGCTATACTCAGATGAGACAGTGACCTTAAAAGACATTTCAATAACAACAAAAGCAGTGGCTACGCTTTACTGAGCACCCGCAGTGTGCCAGGCATGAGGTCAGGAGATGTGTAAGCTGTGTCTCCTCTAGTCCTCACCCCATGAGACTGGTGCTTTGATTCCTCAGTGTGAGTTCCAGGCCTCAGTTCTTTTACCTGTACAGTAGGGCTGATGTTAGGTACTATGGAGAGTCATTTGGGTATTAAATGAGTTAATGTATATAAGTGATTAGAATGGAGTTCAATATTAAAAACTAAACAACCCAATCAAAAAATGGGCAGAAGACCTAAACAGACATTTCTCCAAAGAAGACACCCAGATGGACAACAGGCAAATGAAAAGATGTTCAACATCACTAATTATTAGAGAAATGCAAATCAAAGTCATGATGAGGCACCACCCCACACCAGCCAGAATGGCCATTATAAAAAGAACAAATAATAAGCGCTGGAGAGGGTGTGGAGAAAAGGGAGCCTCCTTCACTGCTGATGAGAATATAAATTGGAGCACCCACCATGGAAAACGATATGGAGATTCCTTAAAAAGCTAAAAATAGAATTGTCATAGTACCCAGCAATCCCACTCCCAGGCATGTATCCAGAAAAGACGAAAACTCTAATTCAAAAACATAAATGCAACAATGTTCATAGCAGCACCATTTATAATAACCAAGGCATGGACACAGTGTAAGTGTCCACTGACAGATGAGTGGATAAGGAAGATGCTGTATATGTATATACACAAGGGAATATTGCTCAGCCACAAAAAGAATGAAGCAATGCCACTTACAGCAACATGGATGGGCCTGGAAATTATCATACTAACTCAGACAGAGAAAGAAAATATTAGATGATATCTCCTATCTGTGGAATCTAAGGAAAAAATGATACACATGAACTGATTTCCAAAACAGAAACAGATTCACAGCTATAGAAAACAAACGTATAGTTACCAAGTGAAAGGAGAGGAGAGATAAATTAGAACTATGGGGTTAACAAATACACACCGCTGTATATAAAATAGATAGCCAACATGGACCTACTTATTGTACAGCACAGAGAACTATAGTCAATATGTTATAACCTGTAATGGAGAAGAACCTGAAAAAGAATATATATCTGTCTGCATCTATCTCTGAATTACTTGGTTGTACACCTGAAACTAACACAGTATTATAAATTAACTATACTTCAATTTATAAAAAAAGAAAGTAGTGATTCGAACAGGACCTGTCAGGCAGTAAGTATTATGCAAATGTCCCGTCACCAAGCACATCTTAATATAACTGGGGAAACTGAGGCTCAGAGAACTAAATGACCTGTTCAAGGCCACACAGCTGGGAAGCAGCTGACCAGATCTTAAGCCATGGCCTCGGGACTCCAGTGTCCGCTCTTTCTCCTCCCTGTTTGGAGGCCCCCATTTGGCAGTGCCCCTTGTCTGGGTCCCATGTCCTGCCCCATACGTCGGGGTGGGATACCTCAGCTCCCAGGACTTTGACCTGTCCTGTCTCTGTCCATGGAAGCCCGATGCCCTCTCCTGGAGCCTCCGGGGGTGTGGAAATAAACTGCAGAGCCTGAGAAATAAATTAAAAAATTAGCTCCACGCACCCAGTGTCCGGAGTCCGTGGCGGGCGTTGAATTATTCAGGCTGTTTGGGTGTGAGCTGTTAGTTTTCTGCTGCTCCTGCCTTGACGGCCGCCCCGACAGATTGATGGATGAGCCAGTAAAACACTCAGAGGCCAGGAGGAAAGTTCTTAATCATAACTTACTGACGGGGGAGAGCATTTTGTTCTTGCACTGGCAGCTCCAGAGGCTCAACCTGGCCCCGGACCCTCCCCTGCCTTCTGATGAGGCTGGAGATGCCAAGGGCAGAGTCACCCTGGGTGACCACTTCAAGGAGGGCTCTGAAGAATGGGCCCTTCCTTCATTTACATTATGCTTGCATTTTCACAAAGGGAAGGGCAATCTACATAAAAGGCACAAAACCTTAAGTCTGGAGCTCTATGAATTTCCACCTTTGTGAACATGGTGTAACTAACCACTCAGATCCAGACATGAAACATTTCCTATTCTGGAAGTTTCTCTCAGTCTCCTTTCCAGCCAATACATCTCTGCTCTCAGACAATGCCTAACCTGATCTCTATCAGATTCGTTTTGTCTTCTCTAGAGTTTCACACAAATAGAATCACAGAGATGATGTCTAGCTTCTTTCACTAGCTGCCCCCCTTTTGTTTCCCAATTCATCCACGTCACTGGATATCTCATTGTTCATTTAGTGGAGAAGACTCTTGAGAGTCCCTTGGACAGCAAGGAGATCATAGCAGTCAATCCTAAAGGAAATTAACCCTGAATTTTCATTGGAAGGATTGTTGCTGAAGCTCCAATACTTTGGCCATCTTATGCAAAGAGCCGACTCATTGGAAAAGACCCTGATGCTGGGAAAGACTGAAGGCAAAAGGAGAACAGGGTGGCAGAGGATGAGATGGTTGGATAGTAGCACTGGCTCAGTG
Organism: Redunca redunca; assembly: GCA_006410935.1. NCBI lineage: Eukaryota > Metazoa > Chordata > Mammalia > Artiodactyla > Bovidae > Redunca > Redunca redunca. The sequence continues at coordinate 412,711 of SJYQ01092254.1, forward strand.
GACATAAATTTGAGCAAACTCTGGGAGACAATGGAGGACAGAGGAGCCTGGCATGCTGTAGCCCATGGGGTTGCAAAGAATTGGACACGACTTAGCAACTGAACAAAAATTCTACTATATGGATATACCACCATTTCTCTATCCATTCTCCTAATGGTGGGCATCTGGGATGCTCCAGACTTTGTCTATTACAAATAAAGCTGGTATTAATATCTGTGCACAAGTCTTTGTGCAGACACGTGTTTTTCTTTCTCTTGGGCATACACCTGGGAGAGAGATGGGTACGCCTTAGGAAAGTAATTTTATCAGGAACAGCGGAACGATTTTCCACAGTGCTTGCACCATTTTACAATCCCTGCCAGGAGTATATGAGAGTTTCAGTTGTTTATATCTTCACCAACACTTGGTATTACCAGCCTTTTCAGTTTCAGTCATCCTGATGGGGATGTAGTATCATTTCCTTGTGATTTTACTTTTCGTGTGACTAGCTTTCATGCACTTAGTGGTCATTTGCATTTTTTTTTTTTTTTTTTTTTTGCCAAACTGCGTGGCTGGATATCAGCTCCCCAACCAGGGGTTGAACCTGGGCCATGGCAGTGAAAGGCCTGGATGCTAACACTAGGCCACCAGGGAACTCCCTGCATCTATTCTTTTGTGCAGCATCTTTACAACTCTATCTGGAGCCTGGGTAACTCTGCTTCTCAGCATGGGGTCTTCCTCCTGGACCTGAGAGCCTGCAGTGCAGCCTAGAGGTTTTATATCTGTAACACCCCAGGGGCAGTCTTCAAACTAGAAATGGAATTTTGTAGATAAAGGACAGCTTCTCATCCCTCCAGCAGGTTGGGTCTAAGGTGTGTTTCCCAAGGATTCTTAGAAGGGCCCCGGGTGGGTGGAGCCCAGTAGCCCACCAAGGTCACCAGCGCACTCACACACCTTGTCTTAACTTTATCTTTCCCCATCTCCCTTCCCCATGCCCTTCCTTGTTCCTTCTGGGGTTGTCTCCCAGATAAACTGCATGTACTCAAGTCTTTGTCTCAGGATCTGCTTTGAGTATGACCGAAACTGAGATGGACGATACCGCAGAGACGAGCAGGAGGCTGCTGCCTCCCTGAGATCTGGAGAAACACAGGGAGAGGCTGGTGTAACTAGTGCCCCGGGGGCTGGGGGCACCTGGCAGAAGCTGGAATAACAGTGGGTTTTTCGAGGAAACTGATGCCTCTGAGGACTTTAGCACTGTCTGTCACATGCCCAAATTGGAGAAGGAAGGAGGGAAAGGCTCTGGTTCCTTTGTCCTCCACCTCAAATCTCCTGCCAGAGTCTCCCATTAGAAGAGTCCAGACAGAATCCAGATGACCCAACAGCCTGGAACAGGCAACCGACAGGGTCAGACCCCTAGGATTTAATGCTGAGCCGGGAACAGTGAGGCATGGTTACAGGGCATATAAGCCCAGACCCAGCAGGAGGCCAGTGGGCATGGGGTCCTCCTAGAGATGACCCACTCTCCTTTTCTGGTGGACACCCAAGCCAGCCCCAAGAATCATCCCGTTTACTGCTTTCTTCCAGCCAAGGCTCTGAGTGGGTGCTCCTTCTCAATCACTTAGATCCTCAACATGCCTCCTGCCCCTTTCTGCCCGGACACACAGCCTGGCCCGGAGCCCCTTCTTCCTGGGCACTGAGAAGTTTTGCTCCTTCCAGGGTGATGGGCTGTGTAGGTATCTGTTGTCTGCAAGATTAAAACCTACCAAGGTGGAAAATGGCAGACAGGGTGCCAAGCAAAAGGATCCCCTCCCTATGCAGTGGGAAGGCAGTCCTCTGGGCTAGTGCCAGGGACGCCGGATGCTGCTGCTGGCAAGACCCGCCCTGGCAGATGGAGTTTACAGACCTTAGTGCCCTGCAAGGGAAGTCAGACCGAGAAGAAAAATAAAAAATCCAGACTAGAGCCCGCCTGCTCATCCAGCCCATCCACTAACAGGTCAAGTGACTTGGGCAAATCATCTCAACTCCCCCAGCCACTGCTTCGCCATCCATAATATGGGATCCTGATACTCATTACTTTTTTCATGAAGTGTTGAATGGATTCATGTCCAGAGAAAGTAACTGCTCACAGGATGAAGGGAAAGCACCTTGCTTCTACCCCAGGACATTCTCCTGCTTAGAAAAGGAGACATGGAAGCGTTACACCGAAAGTCCAGTTTGTCTCAGCACAGGCCCGTGGTGGGAAAACCTCTACCGTGGCCCCCACGGATGAATGATCAATTAAGGAAGTGCTTAATAGGGGCTTTCCTGGTGGTCCAGCAGTTAAGAATCTGCTTGCCAGGACTTTCCTTGTGGTCTAGTGGTTGCAGGGGACATGGGTTCAATCCCTGGCTGGGGAACTAAGATCTCACATGTTGCAGAGTGACTAAACCTTTGTGCCACAACTATGGAGCCTGTGTGACCCAACTAAAATGTGACAAAGAAAAAGAAAAGGAAAAGAACCCTCCTGCCAATGCAGGAGACATGGGTTCGATGCCTGGTCTGGGAAGCTTTCACATGCCGCCCAGCAACTAAGCCCATGCGCAACTACTGAGCCTGGACTCCAGAGCCCGGGATCCACAGCTATGGAAGCCCAGGTTGCGCTGCAAATACCGAAGAGTCCATGCTTTGCAACAAGAGAAGCCACTACAATGAGAAGTCCAAGCACTCAACAGAGAGTGGCCCCCGCTCACCCCAAATAGAGAAAGCCCACGCATAGCAATGAAGGTCCAGAGCAGCCAAAAATAAATAAGTAAATAAAATGTTTTTTTAAAAAAGGAATTAGGCCATGTCCATAATTTCCCCTTGATTTAGAATCAAATCCAAATAAGCAAAAATTTTAGAAAAAGAAGGTGCTTGACAAATGTTTGCTAAATGCGTGAATATGTCAATGCCAGCCCCTAACCGCTTATTCAGTCAGATCTAAATGAATATTGGGCGGTGCAAGCTCCAAGGCCTTGCCCCAGCCCTTCCCACCTAACCTCCTTTCCCGCTGCCCCCCACTCTGCAGCCTGCAGATGCCTCTGGTCTCACCCTCCTGCTGCTGGTGACTTCGCTACCTTCCTCTCCAGAAGGCCACGGCTTCTGTCACACAGGACCCCCAGTTCTGAACCACTACCCTCATGCCTCCCACTTTTTCTGCCCTCGTCCGGGCCACCACCTCAGGCCTCGGGACTCCTCTGGCCCGTCCACGGTGCCTGACAGCTTGGTTAAATGGAAGGGTTGCAGAGGGCTTCCCTGGTGGCTCAACAGTAAAGAACCCGCCCGCCAATGCAGGAGACGCGGGTTTGATCTCTGGGTTGGAAGACTCTCCTGGTGGAGGAAGTGGCAACCCACTCCAGTATTCTTGCCTGAGAAATCCCGTGGACAGAGGAGCCTGGCGGGCCACAGTCTGTGGAGCTGCAAAGAGTTGGAAATGACTTAGTGACTAAATAACAACCAGGGCTTGCAGGGGGCACAGCATAAGCAAGAGCCCGCGCTGGGAACCATTTGGACCTAAACAGAGAGCAGGGAGGCGACAGGCCTGATTAAAGAGGTGGGTAAGTTCCCGAGCACCTGTGCTGGGCCAGGCATGGTGCCAAGCTCATTACACACATTCTCATTTAAGCTGCTTATGTGTCTCATGACCTCTGCTTATGTAGCTAAATCCCCGGCTCTGGAGTCAGACAGCCGGGGCTCAGAGCACCGCTCCCCTATGTCCTGGAGGACTGAGCTTGTAAGAACTTAACCCTGCTGCCCCTCAGTTTCTCCAGAGGAAGCACCGGGAATCTAGTGCCTACTCATGGGATTCTTATGAGACTTTGGAGTTAATACGTGGCAAGTGCTTAGAACAGGGTCGGCCGCGCAGTCATTGCTCCGGGTGTGTGGGCGCTCAGTCAAGTCTGACTCTGTGACCCCATGGACTATGGCCCACCAGGCTCCTCTGTCCATGGGATTTCCCAGGCAAGAATACCGGAGCGGGTTGCCATTTCCTCCTCCAGGGGATCTTCCTGACCCAGGGATTGAACCCACGTCTCTTGTGTCTCCTGCTTGGTAGGTAGATTCTTTACCACTAGCGGCGCCTGGGCAGCCCTCACTGCTCGGCAGACATTAGTTATCATCAGGGTCTCCAGACTTGCACTGTCCAGGATGGCAGCCCCCAGCCACAGGCAGCTAATTTAAATGAATTAAAATCCAATAAAACTCAGAAGTTACATCCTCATCACATTAACCACAGTTCAAGTGCTCAATAGCCCATGTTTTGAAGAGCACGGGTGTAGGAGATCTCCATCCCTGCAAAGTTCTCTTAGATGGAGCTGCTTCAGAGGATGCACGAGAAACTCACAAGAGTGCTTATAGCTGGATGGGTGGGTAGGGGGAGAACCTGGAGATGGTGGGGAGACAGGTGGGAGACTTTCCTCTTTTGTACGGTTGGAGCTTTTGCTTTATCATGAGTACTTATTACTTAGCCAAACATAAAAGCAAAACACAACGTATTAAGCAAAGATTTTGATAGAAGAGGAGAGATGGAGGCTCAGAGAAGATCCGAGGAAGCGCTGGAAAGAGGGTCTGAGGCTGGAAGCTTCTGTCTGACTGCGAGTTTGAGCCTTCGACCACCAGGCAGCTGGAATGCAGATTCTAAGGGAAGTGGGGAAGTCCCAGAGGCAGGTGATGTTTCCAAGGGTCCAGCCCTGGACACTCCCGGGACCTGCTTCCCCCATGTAGTCCTGAACAGGGACCACCCTGCAACGCCCCTTAGAAGGATGTTAGACTTGTGGAGCCCACATTAGAGGGACTGTGGAAGATCTCTGGTGTCAGTGTGTGCCGGTTCAAGTCTAGGCTCCTCCGCTAAATTGCTGAGATCTTGCGCCTTGGTTTTCTCACTTATGAAACGGGGCACAGTCACTGTTCTGTGCTCACAGGGTTGTTGCCAAGATGAGGGACTTGGCTCAGAGAGAGCCCACAATATGGGTTGAGTTAATTATTATTGGGCTTGCCTGATGGCTCACTGGTGAAGAATCCACCTGCCAATTCAGGAGCCACAGGAGATGCAGGATCGATCCTTGGGTCGGGAAGATCCCCTGGAGAAGGAATTGGCCACCCACTCCAGAATTCTGGCATGGACAGAGGTGCCTGGCCGGGATACAGTCCATGGGGTCGGGGTCGCAAAGAGTCGGACACGACTTAGCAGCTAAACAATTACTATTATTAAACTTTTTCAAGCTGGCCTCTGAAGAAGGAAGACAGGAACTGGGAGCCGCTGGTGGGCTCCCTGAAGCACCTCCTCTTCCCACGTTCCTGGGAAGGGCAACGGAGGAGGGAGGAGGCAGCCTGAAATCCTCTCAGTTACCAATTGTGTCCATTCCCTGGCGTGTTCCCTTCAGCCTTGCAAAGTGTGGACAGAGAAACACTAACTTCTGATAACAAAGGGTGTGGCAGAAGACACGAGCGGCCTTGAGGAGTATTTATGGGCTGTCACACGGGGGTTCTCAGGTTTCTCCGACGGTCCCAAGGTGAAGCAGCCATTTCCCATCTGCCATTAATCTTGCAAATAAACATCTGAAGTGGCCGCAGCTGGGAGTTTTCCTATTAATTAATTGTGGCTTCAGAACTGAGTTCAGAGCCCATTAGGCAGGGCCCTTGCAGGTGGGGGGCGCTACGTGCAGCCCGCCGTGGCCCTGGCTTACGGGTGGGTGATGCTCAGGGCTCCTCGCCAGCTTCATACAGGACTCGTATGAGGCCCAAGGGGAGGAAGAAGGGGCTGCAAGGCTGGAGAACAGCGCGGCTTCATGGAGTGATCTTGGGGGTGTGAGAGAACGTGAGGTTTGGGAGAGAGGGTTCAAGTCCAGGCCCCTCCTCCTCTCTTGTCAGAATTTGGTCACTGCCCCCTCTGCATCTGATTCTTCATCTTTAAAATGGAGATGATACCAATGCTTAGTAGGGCTTTACTGGTGGCCCAGATGGTAAAAAATCTGCTTGCAATGCAGGAGACCCAGGTTCGATCCCTAGGTTGGGAAGATCCCCTGGAGAAGGAAATGATAACCCACTCCGGTAATCTTGCCTGGAGAATCCCCACGGACATAGGAGCCTGGCGGGCTACAGTCCATGGGGTCGCAAAAGAGTTGAACGTGACTTAGTGACTAGACTACCACTAAGAGTGGTTAGTACTGAAGGTTACTCTGAGTATCACATGAGCACTACCATTATCGTGAGCAGCATTTCCTCTGACCTGGGTTCTAAAGAATCTTTTCTTCAAATCCCAATCCCATCTGCTATAGGACGGCTGAAATAACTCCCTTCATGCTCTCTCAAAAATACATATATTCCAACACACTGGTGACAGAGGATGAGATGGCTGGATGGCATCATCGAGTCGATGGACATGAGTTTGAGCAAATCTGGGGAGAGAGTGGAGGACAGAGGAGCCTGGCATGCTGCAGTCCATGGGGTTGCAAAGAGTCGGACACAACTGAACCACTCAACACCAGCCAGCAACAAACACGCTGAGCTGTGATCCATCGCTGACAGCCCAGGGTAAACACAGCACTGAAGGGCAGGGTTGTCTGGGGGTAGAGATGGCAGAAACTAGGAGGCACTGGGAGCCTGGGGTGGGGTGTCGGGGGAGAGGACCCCCCTGACACGTGTAACAGGTTTTACGCACACTGGTTGGCTTATCTGCTCACTTCCCAACTCAAGAAGGCCAACGGGCATCTGTTGATGTCTTGTTGCTACTGTTCCAGCCATCACTCTGAGTATACCATCAGGTCTCCCACCACGTCTCAGGATATCTGTTCCGTGCCTCATCTTGCAAATGTCTCCTTCATGTGTCAGAGCTTTCTCCAAGGCTCTACCATCCTCATTTGTTCAACCAACCGATGAACCAGCCAACCATATCATCAATCATCTTATCAACAAACTGACCATCTGACTGGAAAACCAACCACACAACCCAGATAATGGAACCACCAACCATCTCCCAACAGACTAATCAGTCAGCTAATCAACCAATTAGCCAACTGATCGGTGAACAAGTCAACCAGCCATCCAACTACTCAACCATTCAATGAGCAACGAATGAATCATCCAATCCCACAAACCAACCAACCGAATGACTACTAACCAACAAATCAAGCAAAATTTACTAGTTTTGGGCAAATCCTCAAAACAAGACTGGCCCAGGGCAAGGGTTATCTGCCTCCTGTTTAGGCTTTCAGCAACCTTCCTGCTTAAGGAACCTCAGCTTTGCACTACCTCCCTGGGTAACCCAGGGCCAGACATTATCCCTTCTGGGGCTGACTGCAGTTTGGGCAGCTGGGTCCCTGGGGCTCCCCTGGAAGGCAAGAGGTAGCCATGTAGGCAGGGACTACGGCTGTCGTCTTGCCCTCACCTTTGATCTGTTTTGTGCACTGGGACTTTGTGTAAGACTTTACATGAAAAAGTCTTGGATGTTTTAAAAACCATTTTTAAATGTTTAAAAACCATTGCGCTGGTTTTCAGCTGTAAGGGGGCTGTTCCATTGTGGTTGTAGGGAAGGCTCGAAGGAGACCCTGGGCTCCAGACCTAGGGTTTCCAGGAAGAACTTGTGGGTTAGCAGTGATTTCCTTGGTTGGAAAGCACAGAGGCAGCCCTCTGTATCTCTCTAGGACGTGGGACTGCCGAGTTCGGGGACATGGCAGCTGGGACCCCGATGTACTTCGAAGCATTCAGAGACCACATAGCAGAGAGTTGCTGAGTATAAACAACCACTAAATGCATCTCCTCGCTCGTTCCCAAGCACAGCTGCTTACCACAATCCAACACACCCGTTGCAGTTTGCAAACAGCTGCGGCAGGGTGTGGGAGGGCCTCCGACGAGGCACCCATAGGAGCTGACTCCAAAGCACCCGATCCCACTCAGCAGCTGCCCTTCTACCTGGTTCTCGAGTTGCCCCTGCGGGAGGGACACAGATCCACGGTGTGCAGAAGAAGGTGTGCATCCAGCAGCCCGTGGACCAGCCCCCAGAGGCCCTGAGTGGGCCGTGCAGCGCCTTAGGTGCTCCAACTCACCCCCATAAAGTGAAACGGCAGCCAAGGAGCTCCCAGGGATCCCACCGTGGCAGAGAAAGCCAGGCATCAAGGGCTCAGGCGCTGGGCTGAACCCGAACTCGCTGAGAGACCCCGGACAGGTCGCTTTGTCTTTCTGAGTCTCTATTTTTCCTCTTCTGTGTAAAATGGGGCTGGTCAGAGGTTACCACTGAGAGGCTGCAACTAAGACGCAGTGCAGTCAAATAAACAAAGACTTTTAAAAAAGTAGGATCTTCCTTTACTGGGATCCTCACTTTCCAGACGAACCAACTGGCTGAGCAGGGGGACTTTGTTGGGAGCGGGGCTTTTAATTAGGTTTCTAAGTCCACGTCTTTCCATAATCCCACGTTGGGCTGCAAACTGCAGGCCCGCGAGCCTTGTAGTTGTCTAGCCTCGAGACCGAAGAAGGAGCTGGGAGACAGTGACAGGGACATTCATGGTCTGTTGGACAGAAGACCTTACAGGTCCGAAGCCAGGTCTTGGGGCAACAGACCACTGTCTGCAGCAGGCGGTGATTTCTACCGGGCGACCATCTTCACCACTGGGGGCGGGGCGAGGGAATGCTACCGCTTATGGGGGGAACTGTCGTCAGCTCGGTTACCAGGGCAACCAGTCGCTTGGACACGTGCTGCTCACAGTCCCTCAGGCTAATGACCACCTCTAGGGCAGGTGTTTCCTATTAGTAAACTAGTAGGTGGAGCCTTCGGGGCTAAGGATTAGAACCAGCACTAGCGGGGGCAGGGAGCAGGTACGGGCTGGGGGACCAGAGAAGGTGCAGGTGAAGCAGCGGCCGGTTGAGCAGGGGACATACAGAGAACAGGAGAACCATCACCTTGAATGGCCTGACCATACACCCTGGTTTTTTTTTTTTTTTTTTACTCTCTCTGGATGTTTATTTTCCAGGTAAAATAGGGTCAGTTGTGACTGGGAAAGCTTGGGTCTGTTGTTCGTTTGCTTAGATGCGTCCAACTCTTTGTGACTCCATGGACTGCAGCAAGCCAGGCTTCCCTGTCCTTTACTATCTCCCGGAGCTTGCGCAAATTCACGTCCACTGAGTCGGTGATGCCATCCAGCCATCTCATCCTCTGTCATCCCCTTCTCCTCCTGCCATCGATCATTCCCCGAATCAGGGTCTTTTTGAGTAAGTCTGCTCTTTGCATCAGGTGGCCAAAGTACTGGAGCTTCAGCATCAGCATCAGTCCTTCCAATGAATATTCAGGGTTGATTTCCTTGCAGTCCAAGGGACTCACAAGAGTCTTCTCTAGTACCACAGTTCTGAAAGCATCAGTCTGGTTCTGTCCAAACACCCAGGGATGACTCCGGGGGCCTCTTGATCCACTCAGCACACTCCCTGACCTCTTAGCAATGCCTCCCACCCCAGCAGGGTGCGGGTTGAGATCTTTCCTGGGTTCATCAAACATCCCCAGCTCATCTGTCCGCTGATCCGAGGGGCTATCATTTATCCCACAGCATCACCGGGAGTTTCTGATTTATTGGTGACGGGTCAGCTGTGTTCTTTAGGCAGTTTATGGCCATGCCATTAAATTTTCAGAGATTAAGAGCATGATGGGGAAGATAAATGTAGTGATTCTGGGGATCCTGGGAGACCAGTTCCTAGGAGAGGCCCCCACACCCCTTCATGCTCACGTCACGAGTCCCTTTCTGCTGCTTTCATGATGAAAGGCATCCTGTGAGGAGGAGATTTGCTCCCAGAACAGAAGGAGGGCCATTCCTGGAGTTACAGGGTAGTCTCATGCTAGAATCATGAATATCTGAATCACAGATGGTTAGAGCAAGATGAGCTCTTAAACCCATGTAGTCCAGCCCTCTCATTTTACTGATGAAGAAGCTGAGGTCCCAGGTGGGGAAGTGACCTGAGCAGGAGCATTCAACCAGAAGGCTGTATCCTGACTCTATTTTTCCAGTCCCCCTCTTGTGGCGCTAGGAGGCTCTTCTTCTAGAGATGGGGATTAGCTTCACGGTGGAGGAAAAGGGGATCTCCCATCTTAATCAGCACCCCCACCACCTTACAGAAAAAGAAGCTGAGGTTCAGAAAAGATATCTGACCTCCTGAGTATTAATTTCACTGAGACCGCTCGGTTTTGCATGGCTTCCCTAGCAACTACCTCAGTGCTTAGAATAAAACAGGTGCCATAAGTACCTGTTGAGTGAGTGTATGAGTGAATGAATAAATGAGTGAATGTTTATCAGCAGATCTGGAACTAAAAAAAAAAAAGAAAGCCCGCATTTGGTGCTGGGGAGGGTGTGGAGAAAAGGAAACCCTCCTACACTGTTGGTGGGAATGCATGTTGGTGTAGTTACTGTGGAAAACCGTATGGAGCTTCCTGAGAAAACTAAAACTAGAATTACCATATGATCCAGCCATCCCACTCCTGGGCATACATGCAGACAAAATTCCAATTCAAAGAGAGACATGCACCCCCATGTTCATAGCAGCACTGTCCACAATAGCTGAGACATGGAAAGAGCCTGAATGCCCGTCGACAGATGAAAGGATAAAGGAGATGTGCTACACATGTCAAACGGGATACTGCTCAGCCATAAAAAAGGAAATAATACCATTTGCAGCAACATGGATGCAATGAGAGATCATTATACTACGTGAAGCAAATCAGAAACAGAAAGACAAATAAATGATACATCTTGTATGTGGAATCTAAAACACGACTCAGGGAGTTTCCTGGTGGTCCAGCGCTTAGCACTTTCACTGCTGAGGCCCGGATTCAACCCCTGGTTGGGGAACTAAGATCCTGATGGCCGAACAGAGTGGTCAAAAATAATAATAAAATAAACATGACACAAATGAGCCTGTCTATGAAACACAGAATCATGGACATAGAGAACAGACTGATGGTTGCCAAGGGGAGGGGAGATGGGTGAGGGCTGGAGTGGGAGGTGGGGTCAGCAGATACACGCTCTCATATAGAAAATGGATAAACAGCAAGGTCCTACTGCATAGTGCGGAGAACTATAGTCAGTACCCTACGATAAACCATAATGGAAGAGAATATATAAAAAGGAATGTGTTTGCTATACAGCAGTAATTAACACAACTCTGTAAATCAGCTATACTTCAATTAAATCAAAAAAAGAAAAGCCCGTATTTGGGCTCAGTGGCCAATTTCGGCAACGGCAGCTGCACGGCTTCGGAGCCTGTCCTGTTCTGTGTGTCTCCCACATGGTTATGAGCAGCACGTGGGGGACTGGAATTCCCACAGGTGGAAACTGCCTCCCAGACAGTGGACATTTCCATCCAAGGGCTTCAAATGTCCCAAGAGAGATTCAAAAGGGGTTCAAACCCCCGCAATGCTTAGCTTTGTGCAGATAACCCCCTCTCTCCCGTTTTAGGTAAACGCCCCTACCAGAGAAGTTACTCTGAAGGCTCCAAATGCTAACACAGACTCCTAGAGATAGATCTGAAATAGACCTGGAAATCGAAGACGTAGGCCAGGAGGGAGGCAGGGCCTGATGCTGGAGTCGGGGGGAAGGCTGGAGATGGATTAGAAGCAAGAGCCTGTGGAGTCAGGGGAGGATGGTTAGAGGGAAGGACGGGGCTCCTGCTCTCTCTCTCTTTTTTTGACTGTGCCCTGCAGCATTCAGGAGCTGAGGTCCCCAACCAGGGATGGAACCCATGCCCCCGGTATTGGGAGTCTTAGCCACTGGGCCTCCAGGGAAGTCCCTGGGGGCTCCTTCTCATTATAGACCATGCTTGGGTGATTTCAACCCGTTACCTGGGGGAGAACTCTGCCCAAGCAGAAGCTACAAGCCAGTTCTTAAAATAGGAACACAAAATCCGTTGAAATAATAGCATTGGATTCCAATAGATCTAATTCCCTGAGACTTTGTTAAATGAAACAGATATTTTCTGAGCACCCACTGTGTGCCACGCTCTGCCCAAGGCTCTTTGGGATTTAGGCTAGGCGGGGTTGCCTACTGTAAAGAGAACAGATTCTAGAGCCAGACTGTCCAGGTCTGAGTCCCGGCTCTGCCTCTTACTAGCTGAGTGACTTGAATGAGTCACTTAATGGAACCTCGATTTCCTTATCTGTAAAGTAGAGAGGCTTCTCCGGTGGCTCAGTGATAAAGAGTCCACCTGTAGTGAAGGAGACTTGGTTTCGATCCCTGGGTTGGAAAGATCCCCTGGAGGAGGAAATGGCAACCCACTCCAGTCTTCTTGCTTGTTAAATCCCATGGAGAGAAGAGCCTGGCAGGCTACAGTCCATGGGGTCTCAGAGAGTCGGCCATGACTGAGAGACTAAACAACAGAAGTGGGACTAATAGCCACGCCCACCTCGCAGGGCAGCGGGGAGGACGAAGTGCCGTGATCCAGGGAAAGCACTCGGCACGGTGTAGGCACAGACTATGTGCTCAGTAAGTATTGGTGCGAAGACATTCATGGAGCAACACAAGCGGGGCTGGGGGACCAGAACTCTCTAATTACAAGGGCAATCAGTCCCTGCTTGTAGGACCTTCAGTTCAGTTCAGTCACTCAGTCATGTCCGATCTTTGCGACCCCATGAATCGCAGCACACCAGGCCTCCCTGTCCATCACCAACTCCCGGAGTTCACTCAGACTCACATCCATCGAGTCGGTGATGCCATCCAGCCATCTCATCCTCTGTCGTCCCTTTCTCCTCCTGCCCCCAACCCCTCCCAGCATCGGAGTTGTTCCCAATGAGTCAACTCTTCGAATGAGGTGGCCAGAGTACTAGAGTTTCAGCTTTAGCATCAGTCCTTCCAAAGAACACCCAGGACTGATCTCCTTTAGGATGGACTGGTTGGATCTCCTTGCAGTCCAAGGGACTCTCAAGAGTCTTCTCCAACACCACAGCTCAAAAGCATCAATTCTTCTGTGCTCAGCTTTCCTCACAGTCCAACTCCCACATCCATACATGAGCACTGGAAAAACCATAGCCTTGACTAGACGGACCTTTGTTGGCAAAGTAATGTCTCTGCTTTTGTCTGCTTTTGCAAGACCTTACTTCCCCTCAAAGTCTCTCCCAGCGATTTCTAGGGGGCTTCAAGTGTACTTCCCTTGGCATTCTGGAAATTGTCCACTCACATTCTCCTGCTCTGAGCCCTGTGTGGACATCCCCAGCCACAGGCCATTTAATTTCCCAGGTACTTCCTGCAGTCCACTCTCTCAGAGGTTACACATTGGCAGTCTGCACTTCCTTTGTGATTCCCAAGACATATTTGGATGGATGGCAAAATGTTTCAAAACAATTTGAGCCAACTTCTATAAGCCAGGAGATTTCCTCTTGAAACAAAACATATTTTCAGATATTTGATATTTTCAAAAACAAAAAGGAAACCCTAGTACATCGTCCAGAAATAGGTCTGCATTTCTGGTTGGCAGTGAAAGTGAGTAGCTGCCCACCTATTTGGGTGGGGGTGGGAGACAGAGTGTCCATTTGTCTCTAGTCCCCAAGGCTGCCTCTACTAACACCAGCCCCAACAGTTCCTGTGACCAGCTTGGCCTCGCCAAGCATTCCTCTCCCTTGAACCATTCCTTTCTGGCCCTGCTGAATGGATCAGGGCTGAGGCCACTGCCCTCTCCCTATGAATTCACCGCCCTGGAGGTCAGCTCCGAAGACCTCTTGCTCAGGCTTTCCTGGCAGTCCAGTGGCTAAGACTCTGAGCTTTCAATGCACGGGGCACCAGTTGGATCTCTGGTCAGGAATCTAAGATCCTGAGTGCCGTGAGGCATGGTACCCCCCGCCTCAAAAGTGACTCTTGCTTTGGAGCCATAGCAATACACGGAAAAAAAAAACAAAAACAAAAACAAAAAAACCCTTGTTCCAACTTCCACCCCATACCTCGCCCTTGGAGTACCGACTGCAAAACAGGCACAATTGATTTGCCAAGGATGGAGGACTAATTAGAAATGAAGGCTCGCAGCAGGAGAGACTCCGAGGCCGTTTTGATCTCTAACACCCCTTGAATTTCTCTGCCTTTGTTCTGGCCGCAGATGGGGGACTCCACAGGCAGTGAGGCGCTGCAGCTGTGCAGATGGTTTGGTCTTTATGACAACCATCCACTCATCACCCTGTCTCCTCCATCCGCTTCCCTCCTCTTTCTTCCTGGGATCTCCCCCACACTCCGGGGATGTGTGTAGGGTGGTGCTTGGAGGAGTTTTGGGGTCTGGGGGACCCAGATCCACACCTGACCGGTGGCGAGGGGGCATTTTGTTCCTTCCCTGCGGTTTGTTCTCACCTCCAGATGATGCTCAGGACTGTCCGTGGTGGAGAAATGGCAGGGAGAAGCTGAGGGCTGAGCGGTTCCCTTCAGAACCTTGCCTCTGTTCTCAATCCTGCAGTGACACAAGGGAGAGCTTTAGAAAGGCAGGCTCTTGGGCCCCAGCCCAGACGTGCTGCTTAGGGATCTAAGTTTTAATCAGATCCCCCAGGCAACTCGTGTGACCAGAGCACCTTTCAGCTTTACCCGGGCTCTGTGCTTCCCTAGCGTTTCTTTACCTACATTTGATCTTCCCGACCCGGAGATCAAACCTGCATCTTCTGTGGCTCCTATATTTCAGGCATATTGTTTACCGCTGAGTCACCGAGGAAGCCCTAGGGGTCCGCTCCAAAGACCTCTCGCTCAGGCTTCCCACTTGCTCAGTCTTGTCCACTCACATTCTCCTGCTCTGAGCCCCGTGTGGACATCCCCAGCTGCAGGACATTTAATTTCCCAGGTAATTCCTCCAGCAGTAAAGAATATGCCTGCAATACAGGAGCCGCAGGAGATGCAGGTTTGATCCCTGGGTCGGGAAGAGCCCTTGGAGAAGGAAATGGCAACCCGCTCCAGTATTCTTGCCTGGAGAATCCCATGGACAGAGGAGCCTGGTCCATAGGGTTGCAAAGAGTTGAACGTGACTGAAGCGACTTGGCGCACATACATGCATATATTTATTTATTTGTTTTTGGCTGTGCTGGGCCTTTGTTTTCTCTAGTTGCAGGGAGCGGGGGCTACTCTCCCTTGCAGTGCATGAGCTTCTCACTGCGGTGACCTGTCTTGTTGCAGAGCACGGGCTCTAGGGTGCCCAGGCTTTGGTAGTCGTGAAATGTGGGCTCAACAGCTGCTGTCCCTGGGCTCCAGAGCACAGGCTCAATAGTTGTGGAGCATGGGTTTAGTTGCTCCACAGCATGTGGGATCTTCCTGGACTGGGGATCGAACCTGTGTCTCCTGCATTGGCAGGTAAAGATTCTTTACCACTGAGCCACAAGGGAAGCCCCGTTAGTGATTCTTAAATGATCTGACTCTCATCACCTCCCACCCTGCTCATCGCCTGGCCTGTAGTAGGTACTTAGTAGATTTTTCTAGGTTTGAATCCTCCATCGGACTGGGTTTCCTCAGTGGTTCTCAGCCTTGACCCCATATTGGACTCCTCTGGGGAGCTTCCCAGGTAGCATAGTGGTGAAGAACCCACCTGCCAATGCAGGAGAAGTAAGAGAGGCAGGTTTGATCCCTGGGTCAGGAAGATCCCCTGAAGGAGGAAATGGCAATTCCCTCCAGTATTCTTGCCTGGAAAATCCCATGGACAGAGGAGCCTGGTGGGCTACAGTCCAGAGGGTCGCAAAGAGTTGGACAGGATTGAGCATGCACGCATGTACACGCAGGGGAGATTTAAACTTTACTGGTCACCAGACCCCCCACCCCGACCCCCGCCTAGGGAGTCTAACTTCATGGACTGGGCATAACTTGATTGTGCCTGGGGGTCTCCTGGGCTTGCACACTTGAAAACTTCCCAGAGTTCCAAGTGCAGCCCTGACTGAGATCCACTGTGCTGGTGCCTACAGCAAAAGTTCTCTGTGGTCAAAATCACTCTTTCAAATCCCACAGGGAGGCTGGCGTTGGAGACCCTCTCAGCATCTGTCCGTTTCTCCTCAGTGTTGGGGTTGGATGGCCGTTTCCCCACTGAAGAACAGATGCCCCTGCTGGCTTGCATTTAGGCTTGAGACACGAAACACGAGTCTTTGAATCCAAGGATCACACTTGGGCGGCGGCACCGGGGTAAGATACTCACTTTGGGAGGGGTATGTGGGCATGAAAGCTCATCCATGTACATGGACACGCCTGCCCTTTCACCCCTCTCTCCTCCCACCTCCTTTAATTTCTGTTCCTTCTTTAGATTGCAACTTGATGGTCACTTCCTCCAGGAAACCTTCCCTGACCACTTACAGGATGGGCAAGTTCCTTCTGTTACTTGCTTTCAAAAGATGGTGCTCTCTTCTGAGTCCATTTGGCAATTATGCACTCCAGCAAGTGAGGCTGGGCTTCACGTCTGTCGCCCCCTCCTGGACTGGAGGCTCGCTGCAGTCCTCGGTATTTCCAGGGCATATCGCAGAGGCTGGGTAAACACTGCAATAGATGGTTGAATAAATGAGTGAGTGAATGAATAAATGCAATTCCACATACCCAGATGGTTGAGGATCCATAGTCGGGGGAAGGGTTCTTCCTTTCTACACAGCTTCTATGAATACAGGGCTTATCCAATTACCATGAGGTATTCGGTCAAACCTGTGGTGTGCAGTGAAGCATAGCTGTGTTTCTTAGGTCTATAATTTTCCAGTAATTAGACTTTTGGGCACATAGGTCTAGTGGTTTGAATATGATTCACTTATATCTCTGTTGCTACAGAAACTGCATACGTAAGCCCTCAAAAAACCTGCTTTAATCATGTTGGGCTACTGTGAATGTGTGCTATTTAGGTAACTTGCAATATACTTTCAGGACAATATAATTACATGGCTGGGTTATTTTTAATTTCATGGGGCAGTGTTTCTCAAGCCTCAATCACTTCAATGCCACCTTTTTTATTTTTGCCCTGGTTGTATACCACCTGTATGGTGTCATGAATTTAGTATTTTTCTTTAAATTTACTCATTTAAAAATGTCATTAAAGGTATTCATTTAAGAAAATCAGTAAATGTAGCTCAAAAGGAAAATTTATATGAGCACAGTAAACAGAAAACCAGTTATCACTTTCCTCAAATGGCAGGTAGGCATAAAATATGCCCAACCCCCCCATAAGCAATAAAACAGTTATTACATGTTAACTGGATACAGTTGCCTGCAGGCTGAGCCTGAAGCCTGCTCTTTGTTATGGAAGGAAATTAGCAAGTTTGGGAGAAGATGTTAAAGTCAGGTGGACAGCATCAGAGGGACATTTTCTCCTGGGTGTAATTAGAAGGGTTGAAAGAGACTTGGAAAGAATAGTTTTCTCATGTTGTGATTCCACACATATTTAGCATCTCATTCAATTTATAGGGTATTGTTTTATCATGTAGATTCATTTGTACAAATTCGTAGCTTGCTCTTATAAAGCCAATAGCTTCAGCATCAAGTTTGTTATAAGTGATTTTGTTTTTCTCCAGGTTTTTCTTACAACCTTACCAAGGTTGAGATTGGGTGGATCTTAAAGTGTTTTGTTCTGCCTGAACAGTAAAGTTAAGAACCATTGACAGATACAGAGACGAGACTTGTGGTTGCCAAATCTTGGGGGCAGGGTGGAGGAGGGATGAACTGGGCTTAGCAGATGCAAGCTATTATGTATAGAATGGATAAATGACACAGTCCTACTGTATAGAAGAGGGAGCTACATTCAACATCCTGTGATAAACCATAATGGAGAGGAATATTAAAAATGTATACATATGCATAACTAAATCGCTTTGTTGTACAACAGAATTGAACATGACATTGTAAATCAAATATACTTCAATTAAAAAAAAAAACAAAACACTGATAAATCACAAGTACCTTGGAGGTAGAACTGACCAGGGTTGGAACCTTACCGCTTGTTTGCTTTTTTACCTTTGGCAAAACACTTCACTTCTCTGGGCTTCAGTTTTCTTAGCTGTGAAATGTAAATGATGGTATCAGCCTCTAAGTGTTGGTGTGAAAGCTTATAAAACAGTAGTGTGTGTGAACCCCTCTCTGAAGCAGGAGAGGGGTCTGTCGCTGGTAGTTATGGTTGATCCCGTATGCCCCGAGAGAGCAGGATAGTACCTGTTTTATTCACTGGCACAGCACCAACGCCTGGCACCTGGCTGATGATAAGGAAATAGCTTCATGCTTGACCGGATTCTGAGGTGCCGAGGGTGGAGATGCAATGCTCTGGAAAGCCTTCTTCCATTAGACAAGTGTCACTCAACGCAGAGATTGCCTCGGGGGGGCAGAATAGCCCTTGAGATTCCTGGGGCAGGGGCTGTGCTGGGCAGTCAATAGGAAGAGCTTCCACCTGTTTGTTACAAGGACAGTGCAAAGAAAAGACTTCAGATGTGTGACCACAGAATCACAAATCATCCGGACTAGGACCCAGGGGCCTCATTTTACAGCGGGGGAAACTGAGGCCTGGAGAGAGATGGTCACTTGTCTGACTGAGGTCATCCAGACGGTTGGAAGCAGGGTGGAAGCCGCAGCTCACATCTGTCTCGAGGTCCACCCAGCTCAGAGTTCTGTCCCTGACATCCCATCTTGTCCTTAAGCTGTTGCCACGTAACGATGAGCTTGCTTGCCTGCATTCCCGGAGCTTTGCAGAGCCTCTGGTCTCTTCGCTCCTCTGGGAGGAAACCCACATTCTCCACTGGCACCTGCAGAAAGCGAGGCATTCTGGGAGCCTCCAGGAGTGCAGAGGTCATTCTGCTTGGCCCGGCTGCAGTCCAGGGGCGTCAGCGAGCTCCCACCAGAGGGATGGCCGGGCCAAGCTGTCTCCAGAAAAACACTGCCTGTTGTCTTCCTGCCCAGGTCTCATTGTTGGACTTAAAAAATGTTTATTCTTTAATATTATGCAACATCTACTGTGAATACGGAAAAGGAAAAAAGATGTCGGAAGCTAAAGAAGGTTACAATTCCCTGACCCAGAGATGAAGAAGTGAAGTCGCTCAGTTGTGTTCGACTCTTTGCGACCCCATGGATTGTAGCCTACCAGGGTCCTCTGTCCATGGGATTTTCCCTGCAAGAATACTGGAGGGGGCTGCCATTTCCTTCTCCAGGAGATCTTCCCGACCCAGAGATAACCACTGCTAATATGTTGGCTTTGCTGACAAAGGTCCATATAGTCAAAACTATGGTTTTTCCAGGAGTCATGTACGGATGTGAGAGTTGGACCAAAAAAAAGGCTGAGCACTGAAGAACTGACGCTTTCGAATTGTGGTGTTGGAGAAGACTCTAAAGAGTCCCTCGGACTGCAAGGAGATCAAACCAGTCAACTCTAAAAGAAATCAACCCTGAATATTCATTGGAAGGACTGATGCTGAAGCTGAAGCTCCAATATTTGACCATCGGATGCGAAGAACTGACTTATTGGAAAAGACCGTGGTACTGGGAAAGATTGAAGGCAGGAAGAGAAGGGGATGACAGAGGATGAGATGGTGGGATGGCATCACCGACTCAATGGACGTGAGTTTGAGCCAGCTCCGGGAGTTGGTGATGGACAGGGAGGCCTGGCATGCTGCAGTCCATGGGGTCGCAAAGAGCTGGACACGACTTAGTGTCTGATCAATAAGGCACAGAGCTTTATATCTGCTTTTTCTTACTTATTATGTTATGACCATTTTCATATGTTACTACATATTTTTCTTCCTTCCTAGAGCATCAATTTTATTCATGAATGTGGAGAAAATAATTTTTATATTAAAATTAACACGGGCATATTTTGAAATGGAAGGCAAAACGTGCTGGAATTTTGTAACTAAGCCGTGAGGCTTTGTGGCTTAACCTCTACCTTAGACCCTCAGAGCTATGCATTAACTCTTCTTTGCCATTTGGTGGGTAGGTCTGAGAAGTATCAGTCTACCATTTTTACATAATGTTCACCAAGCATCATTTACCTAATAAATATTTACATATTATATAAAATACATACTTAAACTATACTTATATATATTTATATTATATATTTATATGCAATATGCTCAATATGCCCTGGTGGCTCAGAGAGTAAAGAATCTTCCTGCAATGTAGGAGACCCAAGTTTGATCCTTGGGTTGGGAAGATCCCCTGGAAGAGGGACTGACTACCTACTGTAGTATTCTTGCCTGGATAATTCCAATGGACAGAGGAGCCTGGCAGGCTACAGTCCACGGGGTCACAAAGAGTCAGACATGACTGAATGACTAACCCTTTCACTACTTTTTCAATACACATAAAATAGTTTTGTTGAGATATAATTCATACACCACACAATTCACCCGAAGTGTTTATTTCCGTAATTTTTTCAGTGTGTTCACAAAATTTTGCAACTATTACTAGAGTCAATTCTAGAACACATTCATTGCCTCCAAAAGAAGCATCCAACGCATTTGCTTTCATTTTCCATCTCACTCTGGTTCCTGACAGCCAGTGATCTATTTCCTGTCTCTAGATTTCTTATCAGTCAATTTCAGTCAATTTCATATCAATGGAATCATTCACGACGCGGCGCTTTGTATCCGGCTTTCACTCAGCATAATGCTTCCAAGGTTCATCCTCGCTGTGGCAGGTATTATCAGTACTTCATTTTCTTTTTATGGCTGAACGATTGCTCACTGTATGGAGGGACCACATTTTGTTGATTCTACTGTTTGGATGACAAATGCTGCTGTGAACATTTGTGTCTAAATTTTTGTGTGGACATAACATTTTCATTTCTCTTGGATGCATACCTAGGAGTGGAATGGCTGGCTCCTGTGGTAACCCCGTTTCTCCTTTTTAGGACCTGAAGAATATCTTTCCAAAGCAGTTGCATCATTTTATGTTCCCATCAGCAGGGTGGGAAGGTTCCTTTTTCTCCACATCCTCTGCAACACTTATTAACAGTCACCCCAGTGGGTGTGAAGTGGTATTTCACTGTGGTTTTGGTTTGTGTTTCCCCAATGACTAATGTTGTCGATCATCATCTTCTGTGCTTAGTGGCCATTTCTATGCCTTCTTTGGAGACATGTCTCTTTAAACCACTTGCCCATCTTTAAATTAGGTGATTTGTCCTTTTATATTGAGTTATAAAAGTTCTTTTAATATTCTAGATACAAGTCTCTTATCAGATACATGATTTGCAAATATTTTCTTCCATTCTGTAGGCTGTCTTCACTTTCTTGATGCTATCCTTTGAAGAACGAAAGTTTTTAAATTTTTATGAAGCTTTGAGAAGATTTTCTAGACATGACTTTATTTGATTTACTGTTTCATATGAGTATGCTACAATTTGTTTAACTAACACTGACTGTTGAAGTCTCGTATTGCTGCTGTTCATACCCATCAGGCTGGTGATGCCATCCAACCATCTCGTCCTTTCTTGTCCCTTCTCTTTGAAGGCAGGAGGAGAAGGGCTCAACAGAGGATGAGATGGTTGGATGGCATCACCAACTCAATGGACATGAGTTTGACCAAGCTCTGGGAGTTGGTGATGGACTGGCAGGGAAGCCTCGCGTGCTGTAGTTCACGGGGTCACAAAGAGTCAGACACCACTGAGCGACTGAACTGAACTGAACACTGACTGCTGAAGTCTTGAATTGTTTTCCATTTCTTCGCCATTCTTAATCATGTTTAGCTGTATGTGTCTGGAAAGGGGAGGCTCCGAGCACAATGCTGTTGCCCTTCTTAGGAAAAAGCCCTGGAAGGGCAACTACTCTGCCTAAGACTAAGAATGCTCATAAGCCTCTTACCAGATTGCTTTTCAAAAAAGTCATGGAACCCGTGTACCTTTCTCTGCTCACCACTCATCTCTATGGCGCTTGTAAGTGCCCAGTCAATGCATCCTCTGGCAATGTTATTTACAAAGTAAACTTCTTTAGTGAATTCACTGAATTTTAAGATGTGTGTTTTTTAGCTAGTCTGAGGAAAAAAATGTTGAGGTTGATCAGAGGCAAGTAAGAAATGGCTAATTAGATTCCCAGACTCTTTCAAGCGATGCAGTTTCATTACTTTTGTTGTACAGACCACACCTGTCTGGGATGAGAAAGCATCTTCTTTGTGAAGTTCTTTGGGAAGGCCGCTTCCATGCTGGGAGCAGGAAATGGCAGCTCTGAGAACACTTCGCTGGCCGGCAGTGGGCACCCTTCATTGTCACTCATTGCACATTCTTCTTTTGCATCATTATTAATGCACTTCCCCCTTTCTGGAGACAGAAAAAGAATCCGTTCAAGTTAGGCCCAAGTTCCAGTTTGGTGGGGTTTGACCATCCAGGAAATCTGATTATCAGGCAGTTTGGCAGCCTGTGGTTTTAAACAGTGTTTCAGTGATTGATTCATCCAGCAAACATTTCTGGAGCTCCTGTCGTGCACAGCTATCGTACTAGACATTAGGGACCGAGCTATGCACCACACTTGTGAGCTCATGTTTATAACCACTCGAAGTTCTGGAACTCTTTCAAAAATCTGATGAAAATGTTGGACCCCGTCCCCCCTAAATAAACCTGTGCCCCCACACACAGGATGTGACGCGCTCATGGCCTCCTCAGAGGCCATCGGTGGATTTCCTGGCGGGGGCGGGGCTCCAGGCACGGAGCCAAACTCAGAGTCACAGTCATAGTCCAGTAAATGAGAGGAAAAAATGATGCCCTGTCATACCTGTGTCATTATCATTACGGAACAGCTTGAAGCCTGCGTCCTGAGCAAGGCTCTCCTTCCTCATACAGCAGGATTTTGTAGCCTTGGGCATCTGAACACTGGTTCCTAGGTGCTATGCTGGGGCTGTTTGACGTGCTGCAGTTTAGCAGAAAGTGGGACAGACATGGTCCTGGGTTTCGTGGAGCCTGCAGTCTGGGGAGGCACGTCTGTCCTCCCCTGACCTGGGCTACCCTGGGGATGTCTGCTGAATTGTCCTCCGGCTGTCACTGACGGCGTGTTGGGAAGAAACAGGAGCGACAGAGCTGAGGACAGGCCACGCAGGTGGCAGTGGTGGCAGGATGTTTGGCTGTCATGCCGTTTGATGACCTCCGGTCAAGGCAGGGACTGCCGATTGCTGAGTCCAGCCAGGTTCTTTTAGGTGATGTCAGAGCCCATTTAGGGTTTTGGGAACCACTGTGCCTCAAATAGTGGAAATCGAGGCCTTTTATCTGTGGGCATGAAACAAAGCCAAGAAGCGTGGGCAGCAAGGTCCTCCAGATCAGGGAGGTCTGCCAGCTACTTTGTGTGCAGTCTTCGTACCACACCACCACACCACCCAAATCCTGTTAGACCGATGAGGAGTGGCAAGTCCCGCTGCCTGCCTCCCAAAGGAGCGAAGGCAATCAGACGTGGGAAGACATCTTTCTGGGGTGAATAAGTCACAGGTTTCCCTTGTTGAATTCCAGATGAGCTCTTGGGCCCCCTTTCTTTCACCCCAACAGCGCACAAAAGGAGCACGGAAGATCTCTGAAGCAGGAGGCAGGCAACTGCTTCAGAACAGGCAATGGAGCAACACAGAGAGAAATCTTAGTTACGAAGCCTTGATGCCCCGCTGTCCTAAGTGGGACTGTCTGAGAGACAGGCGAACCTGGGAAAATGAAGGAGGGTGTTGACTTAGACCTGGGCCAGTTCCTCAAATGCTCATGGTCCTGTGGTTGTGTTCTTCTCCTGGGTTGCAGGCTTTGAGCAACCAATGAAAGCAATGGACCCTCTCCCATACGTTATTACTGTGAATAACTTGATGAGGTTTTAAATGGCAACCCGCTCCAGTACTCATGCCTGAAAAATCCCATGGACCGAGGAGCCTGGTAGGCTACAGTCCATGGGGTCGCAAAGAGTCGGACACGACTGAGTGACTTCACTTTCGCTTTCACTTTCAAGTGAAACATGAAACATGGGTTGTTAGGTGATTCCTGGAAAGCAAATCTTATGTACAGTCCACTGAGGGAGATGAAATGTACATGTATGATAATTATTGCTATTAAAGAAGGGAAGAATGATACAAATCAGGCAAACTTTTTCTGAAAGGGTGAGATAGTAAATACTGTAGCCTTCGTGAGCCATTCAGTATCTTGCTGCAACTGCTCAGCCCTGTGGCTGTAGCTTGAAAGCAGCCAGGGATGATTTGTAAATGAATGGGCATGGGTGTGTTCCAATAAAACTTTATTTACAAAAATAGGCAGTGGCCATATTTGGCTATGGATTATAGTTTTCTGACTTCTGATAATAATGACAGCCAGTGTTTAGGAACACTCACCATAAGCCAAAATCTGAGGATGTTTTATTATATTATTATTGTTGATCAGTCGCTCAGGGGTGTCTGACTCAGTGACCCCACGGACTGCAGCCGCCAAACTTCCCTTCACCATCTCCCGAAGTTTGCTCATCGTCATGTCCATTGGGTCAGTGATGCCATCCAACCATCTCTTCCTCTGCCACCCCCTTCTCCTCCTGCCCTCAATCTCTCCCATCAACAATAATAGAATAAATTATGGGGCTATTATTATCCCTATTTTACAGATGAGAAATCAGTGTTGTAAGATGCCCAAGGTCACTTGGCTGATAATTGATGGAGCTAGATTCTGATTTTATGGCTTTGTTCCTAAGATATGGTCACAGAATTTTTTTATGAAGGATAAGAAGAAGGGGATGATGTTAATAGTAATAATAATAATAATAATAATAATAATTTACTGAGGGTCTGCTAGGTGTCAGGTGCTATGCTAACTTTATTTGGGTTATGGTAAGTCATCCCTACCACAACTCCCTGTCACTATTATTACCTCTGGGAGGGAATTGAGCCACAGAGAGGTCAAACCACTTGCTTTAGGTCACACAGCTCATAAGTGGTAGGGCAGGATTCACATTCAGGCTATGCTCTCAGTCTTCGGTTGCTGTCTCGAAGCCCTCAGCCTGCAGGAATACCCTCTTTTCATCTGCGAGGATGTGGGCTCTGACCAATTAGGAGGCAGCCCTGAGTCAAGATTCTGGGTCCCACAGCCCCGCCCCCGCCCCGCCCACCTGCCTGTTGCTACCGCGTTAGTTCTTGGATCAGAGGTGTTCCTTGGAGAGGGTCCAGGGTAGCTGGGTTTTCCCAACTGGCCAGGACGCATTTTGATATTCACAGATCCAGCTCAGTCGTCCAGCTGTGTTCCTACAAGGTGAGCTGTCTGAAGATGCGTGCCTCGGCGGGAATATGTGGATGAGCGCGGAGCAGGAAGCCGGAGTGGTGAGCCCCAGCGTCAGGGGCGTCTGGGTGCCCGGAGGCCGTGCCCACTGAAGCGGACCGGCGGCCTGGGGCTCTGAGCGTCCCCAGGACCCTCACCCCTCCCTTAGAGGCAGCGGGCCGAGTTCTGGCCTTGTCTCTGAGTCAGAGGCCTCTGCAGGAAAATAAACTTTCTGTCCTAAGAGGAGGAGGGAACAGCTCACTTTTTAAAAATAGGAGACACAGCCCTGTTGCTATGACGAATTTCTCATGTTTCTCCGTGTTTTTAAAAAATTTTTATTTTTTTTATGACCCGCATAAAAAGGTACATATAGCCTTCCTGTAAAATTACATGAAAAAATCTTCATCTTATGCCAAGTTTGAGTAAGATTCAAGGGGCTATGGGCCAAGAGAGCTTGTGTTAAGGCCTTTGAAGGTTCTTGGATCTTTGACATTTTGGAGACCCACTGCACACCACTGCTAACCTCAACATGTCCCTACAGATGCCATTATAAATATGTGTTTTTAATAAAAAAAAATACCCGAAAAGGTGTTAAAAAAGTAATTCATATATATGGGGCTTAGGAAAAATAAATTATTTTTGGTGTTCTTGTGATCTATGCTTTTCTGTTTCTAAACACAAGTGTGGTTGGATAGCAGTTGACTCACCATTGTATTATAGACGTTGAATCAGACACATTAATTTTGAGTCTGCAGTTGTCTTTTGATGTTCTGGGGTCAATCTGTTCATGAGTTCAGGTTTCAGATATCTCTGTAGGCCCTCCCCAAGTTTGTAGATCTCAGGTTCTGGGCCTCTAGTGTGGGACCACGGAGGTAGGTGCCAGAAGCAACTCTGAGGCCTCAGTTTCCCCATATGCAAAATGGGCATATTTCAGGAAAAGAAGTGCAGAGAGATAGAGGAAGGGAATGATAAAGCAAATTGGGCAAAATATAAATAATTGGAGACCCTGGGTGAAGGTTTTAGGGAGTTCCCACTTTCCTGAATTTTAAAATGATACCTTGAGCATATATTCAGAACAGACAAAAACTATAGCCCCCAAATATACATGCACCCCAATGTTCCAGTGTTCACCGCAGTGCTACATACAGTAGCTAAGTCAAGGAAGCAACCTAAATGCCCATCAGCAGATGAATGGATAAAGAAGATGAGGCACATATACACTCAGGCATAAAAAGAAGTGTCATTTGCTGCAACGTGGATGGACCCAGAGATTGTCATAGTAAGTGAAGTAAGTCAGGAAGAGATAGACAAACCCCCTATGGTATCATTTATATATTGAATCTAAAATGTGACACAAATGAGC
Organism: Redunca redunca; assembly: GCA_006410935.1. Lineage (NCBI taxonomy): Eukaryota > Metazoa > Chordata > Mammalia > Artiodactyla > Bovidae > Redunca > Redunca redunca. The sequence continues at coordinate 439,187 of SJYQ01092254.1, forward strand.
TTCTCTATGAAACAGACTCGCAGACGTAGAAAACAGACTTGTGGTCACCAAGGGTGGGAGGTGTGGGGGAGGGATAGACTGGGGGTTTGCGATTAGCAGGTACAAACTATTATACAGAGAATGAATAAGCAGCAAGGTCCCACTGTATAACACAGGGGACCATGTTTAATATCCTGCAATAAGCCATAGTGAAAAGGAATATATATATATACATAACTGAATTACTGTTGTACTGCAGAAATTAACACAGCTTACTTCAATAAATAAAGGGGGCTTCCCAGGTGGTCCAGGGGCTAGGACTCTGCTCTCCTAATACAGGGGGCCTGGGTTTGATCCCTGGTCAGGGAACTAAATCCCACCTGTCTCAACTAAAGAGTTCACATTCGGCAACGAACACTACAGATCCTGAGTGCGGCAATTAAGACCTCGGGCAGCCAAATAACAGCCAAATAAATACATACATACATTCTTTAAATGAAATAAAAAAAAGAGAGAGATGAAGCCTAATCTGCCACCTTGTAACAACAGTTTCTGTGGGAATAAACAGAGTGTCTTTTCAGGCCATGAAGGGTATCACATCTCTCGAGTACTGCTGCTGCTGCTGCTGCTGCTGAGTCGCTTCAGTCCTGTCTGACTCTGTGCGACCCCATAGACGGCAGCCCACCAGGCTCTCCCATCCCTGGGATTCTCCAGGCAAGAACACTAGAGTGGTTTGCCATTTCCTTCTCCAATGCATGAAAGTGAAAAAAGTGAAGTGGCTCAGTCGTGTCCGACTTCGAGACCCCATGGACTGCAGCCCACCAGTCTCCTCCATCCATGGGATTTTCCAGGCAAGAGTACTCAGGTACTAGTATTCCTATATCAGGCCTTGGACTTCAGAATCCTATTTAAAAAAAAAACAACAACAAAAATTAAAAACCTCAACAAAAGCCTTTTCACTCCAAGGAAGGGAAAAAAAAAAACAACAAACTTTTCCTCCATGTTCAGAATGGTGGCCCAACGCTGGAGCTTCTGACGGGGGCAGGGGCAGCTCAACTCTGCCTGTTTCTCACCGGAGGGGTGGGACCTCCACCTTGAACCTGAGGCCTGGCCGCTGGGAGCCCTGGTCCTCTCTCAGCCTCCCTGATGCGGCTCCCAGCTGATCACAGCGAAGCTTGTTAAAGCTTGGCTTTGGAGGCCTGGGGCCTGGGACTGGCCATGCCTGTAGCGGTAGCACCTGAGGAAGGAGGAAGAAGCAATTTCCCCAAATCCGCCCAGAGGCCGGGTTCTCCCAGCCCTTCTTCCAGGCTCCCCCCCGCCCCGCCCCAGAGTGCTCCATCTTCCTGGAAGGCTGCTTCCTCATCCCCTCCTTCTCCCACCCTCCTCCACTTCCTCCCCTCTGCTCACCCCCTCCTCCCTCTTCCAGCCTCTGCAGATGAGCAAACTGAGGCTCAGAGAGGTGAAAGGACTTGCCCACCCAGCTCCCAGTGGTGGAGACAGGGATTTCATCGTATCGGGCTAAGTCGCTTTAGTCATGTCTCACTCTGTGCGACCCCGTGGACTGTAGCCCGCCAGGCTCCTCTGTCCGTGGGATTCTCCAGGCAAGACTACCAGAGTGGGTGGCCATGCCCTCCTCCAAGGGGATCTTCCCCACCCAGGGATCGAACCCGCGTCTCTTACGTCTCCTGCATTGGCAGGCGGGTTCTTTACCACTAGCGCCACCTGGGAAGCCCAACATCAGATTCAGTTCTGTTCAGTTCAGTCGCTGAGTCGTGTCGGACTCTTTGCGACCCCATGAATTGCAGCACACCAGGCCTCCCTGTCCATCACCAACTCCCGGAGTTCACTCAGACTCGCGTCCATCGAGTCAGTGATGCCGTCCAGCCATCTCATCCTCTGTCGTCCCCTTCTCCTCCTGCCCCCAATCCCTCCCAGCATCAGAGTCTTTCCCAATGAGTCAACTCTTTGCATGAGGTGGCCAAAGTACTGGAGTTTCAGCTTTAGCATCATTCCTTCCAAAGAAATCCCAGGGTTGATCTCC